>BQKN01064330.1:439787-538455 GCA_022839385.1 Asparagus kiusianus
AAAAAATTACAACTTTCCTTTGAACAGATCGCGAGCTCCTGTTTTGCGGTCGCTCGCTTTGTGGGGTTCTTTGCCTGCACCGGGGTTATGTGCCGTGGACCACCGCGTGATCTCGATCCGGTCGGATCTACACGATATGACGGGTATTATCTCACGAAGGAGATAATAGCCGGGTGGGGTACTAATTCACCAAGGAAATAGTAGCCCAAGTGTCGAAATCGACCAAGCGAATTCGAGACTCTTCTCGGGATCTAAGAACCAAGCTTAGATCCGGAGGAAAATCGTGTAGATCTCAGATCCGGTCCCTCTCGAACTCTTGCCTTGTTTGGCGTGGATGATCGCCGAGCACCGGATCTCAAAGTCCAAGTCTTCAATCTTCTAAAGCTCTAATCTTTTTTAGATCTCAGATTCCAATCCGGCAGAGCTTCGACCCTCCAAAATCCAACCTCTTAACCAAATGAACACAAGGCCTATTTATAGGCACTCAGAACTGTGCATCTGCACAGTTCTGGGCCTAGCCACCTGTGGGTGGCTCGGCCCTGGCCGAGCCACCTGTGGGTGGCTCGGCTTTGGCCGAGCCCCCTTAGGCGGGTTTTCCGGTTTCCGTCGTTCGGTTTGTTGTTCGGGTTCCGTCGTTCGGGTTTTGATTCGGTTGTGTGGTTGACTTGTTCGGATTCGATTCGTTTTGATCCGATTCCAAATATGGCAGTAAACCCACTTCTGAGTTCGAGTCCGAAACCAATCTTGATTCGATCGTTATATCACCGAGTTCGCTCTTGTTTAGATGACTCGGTGTTTCCCTGAAACGTTGGTACGATTCCGCGTGCGAGTGGATGCATTCCACTGCTTGGGTGCGATTTGTTGGCTTCGTCGCCTCGTTAACCTGCTCCGTTGCGTATGGCTTGGCTTCGGCGTCGGCGGGATAACGGTCGTGCTTGGGTACGTCGCTCGATGGTCCGTTTGTTGAATTGGCGTCGTCGAGCTGTATTGTGGGACCTATAGGAAATTTTATACGCCTACATGTATGACCTTGTTACTTGGATGATTATTCTGATCGTTGGCTGCATGATCAACTTGTTACTTGGTTGACTTTCTTGGATTCTCGTGATTATTATATTCTAGTGGTAGATTTCATTTAGGTTATTAGTATTCCAGCAGCATGCTTCTTTTACTATTATTACTGTTTTTGCTTGGGTCGTTCGACTGTTCCTATTTCTCCATTGTGGGATCTTGCCGTGTGCCATGCACCCTAACGTACACCTGTTTTTCTCTGGTGTACGTCAGATTTAGGAGATGAACAGCCTCAGTTCGGGATAGTACAGGAGCCAGAGGATTTGCAGCAGTGAGGTCTTCCAGATGGATCAGAAGAACAATCTGAAGCTTAGACTTTTTCTTTCTGTAGTAGTTGATGAGTGCTAGATATTTTTCTACAGTATCTTACTTTAGTCTGATGTTGGATTTAGTTGTTTTAGTAGTACTTTCCTTTTATTTCTGTTGGACTATGTATTTTATATTTTAGTTGGACCGTTTTGTAATAAGGGCGTGTTTGACCCATATTTTTATGTCTGGGATGATTTACTATTGATGATATGTCTATTTCTTATTCTGGATTGTCATTATATTCTTGCTATGTGTGATTTGGGGACCTGTGACTTCGTATATTATATTTTTTGATGCTTAGCGTATTGGATTGAGAAGAAAAGAAAAAAAGAGAAAAAAATAATAGTGTATATTTCTTCTCAATCAAATACGTCACGGGCTTGTTCACGTTCTGATTCTCGGGTGTTTTGGGAAGCGGGGCGTGACATTCCTCCTTTGCAAACAAAAACCCAAACTTAAAACAAACAGTAAAACCCTCTTAAACTTGTTTAAACTTTGTTAAAACATTTCTTGGGTTAGATTGAGAACTGAGATCGAGGGGGTATTTATAGCCTCTCAAATATCAGCCAAAAACAAACTTGAAAAGACTAAAAAAACCCTAGGGAACCGTTGTGAAAATAGCCGTTAAAAACCAATGATTAAATCGGCGGTCGACCGTGGAAATCTCGCGGTCGACCGTGAGGCACAAAAATCATGAGTAAAGGGTTTAAAGGCTGGCGGTCGACCGCGAAAATCTCTGGATGATTCACGGTCGACCGTCACGGTCGACCGCGGGCATATAAAAGCCAAACTCTAAAAGTTTACTTCCGACGGTCGACCGTGGCGGTTGACCGCAAACTGATACTTAGCATTGATAGGTTTTTGGACCAAATTTGAAAATGCATTAAAAATAATAAATCAATTCAAAAAATAATAAAACTTTGGGGAGGTTTCTAAATGATAAAATGAATATGTTAGAAAAGGAATTTTTGGAAAAATAATTTTCGTTTGCAAAAATACACTGTTTTTGAAAAGTGTTCGTAAAACCTGTATTTTATGAATATGAAAATTTTGATATAACTCATAAACACGTAAATATATCTCATGCATATATTATGTGTATATAATAAAGTATGAATGAGCTATGAACATGAGATAAAAGATATTGTAATGACGTTTAATGAAAAATGATAGAAAACATCAAAAATCGTGTTAAGTGTACATATATTGAGCTTAAATATAAACATACAATATATGTAAGTAAACTAAACTTATACCTAGGTAACTCCACACATATGAACTTGAATCTTTAACGCTTGATTGTCGTGTGTTGAAATACCTGTAAAGAGAAACATAAAAACAAAACTAGAGAATATATTAGCGATAAATTATTTGACAAATCATCATCAAAACTATAGGGCCAACAATCTCCCCCTTTTTGATGATGGCAAACAATTTATTTATTGATATGAAATATATACTGATAAACCACATACAAACATTTTTACAAATACAATAGAAAATGAAACATATGAGTATGTATATGAAAATATATTTGTTCCATATCTAAGTAGTTAAACCAAATCATAATAATAAATATGAAATATATAATTTCATATTTATAAACATAAAAACCAAAACTTGTGTTGTATATATATATGACTATATATACACATAGAAACCAAATACGTGTGTGTATATGATATTGAGCTTAATGTACTTAACACACATAATATAAAACCTAAACTAAGTTACCCAAGCTATGATCTTGATCTTCAATTAAGCTTGACTTGGTATACTTTCCGGATAAAGCTTGAACTTGATCTTTAACTTGAATTGTACGTTGCTTCACTCCATAATTCCACCAACCTCCATTGGATATGATCGTTATAGCACAATCCATCCATCCTCCAACATATTGTTTGTCTAGAATAAACACAAATACCAGACAAATAATATTAAATGTAAATTGTTTGTTAAATCATCATCAAAACAAGAAGGCCAACAATCTCCCCCTTTTTGATGATGACAAACAATTTACAAAAAGGAATATATGCATGAAGGAAATAAACATATAAAAGATAATATATCATGCATATAAACAAGAAAGAATGTACTCACAATATTTCTCCCCCTTTGACAATGAAGAGAGCGAAAGCTCCCCCTATCAATATGCATGGGTGAATATACTACATAGAAAGATATAGGTATTGCTCCCCCTATCAAAATGCCACATAGAATATAGGCAATAAAAGATCATGGTAAATAAGTGAGCAAGCATAAATGAAAGAATATGCTAAACACAACTCACATACAAAAAGACAATGAGAACACATATAAGAATGTCAATATGAAAATAGTGTCTCATTAACATAAAAAAATATAAAAGCCATATAAAAGAATAGATTTATGAAAACAAAAGAAGAAGAACATGAGAATCATGCAAAAAGTTCTCAAATGAAAACAAATCATTTAAGTGAAATCATAAATCAAATGAAATCCATAAAAACATAAAACCAAACCATCATTGATTTTTAAAAATCAAGAGAGGCAACTATATCTAGCTCTTGAGCTAGTATCAACCCATATAAAGATTTTTAACACCCGGTAAACAAGATTTAGGAATAAAGACCTAATAAACCCGGAGGGTTATATAGATACAAACCTCTCATCAAAACACAACCAATAATAATGAAAACAAAAGAATTTGATCAACAAAAATTGTTTTTCATATTCAAAGATTTCAAAGCATAATTTTCAAAACCAAGAAAAAAGTAAAACTAAGATACTAAAATTCTTGGTTTAAAAATTAAATTTATTTTGGTACCCAAGAACTCTTGGTACCAAAAGATTTAGGGACATGACCCTATCATTTAAGCTTAAAGCCCTAGGATTATGAACCCTCTTGGGTACATGTGGTGCACTAACACGGTCAAAACAGTATTCATTCAAATGACCCTTCCGATTGCAATTTGTGCAATGAAAGAGATCCATTTGTTTTCGTGGACCATTAGCTCGTGCACGGGAATCATTTGCAAATAAGGATTGTATTTTAGAAATATTTTACAAATGAGAAACATTATTAAACAAAGGTGGTTTACTTGAGAAATTTGGCAAGTTTGAATATTTTTTCAAATCATAACAAAACTTCACCAAATGGCCAAATCTACCACAAACATCACATTTAAAAACATGTGGTCTACTAGAAACATTTGGCAAATAAAATTTCTTTTTCAAATCAAAACAAAACTTTGCCAAATGGCTAAAACGACCACAATGATCACACTTGAACACACTAGCATGCTTATGATGAACTTTATGAGAATGAGCATGTGAATGTGTAAGTGTACAAGATGAAAAAGCTACATGAGATGCACAAGGAGCATTAGAATTCTTATGTTTGTGTGCATCATAGCAAAATTTAGCTAAATGACCTTTTCGGCCACAAATAGAGCATTTGTAAATTTTACTATGTATGTGTGCATAATAAGTAGATGATGACTTAGACTTGGCACACATATCCATAAGCCTCTTATGATTATCAAAGCATATTTTTATAGTTGAATCTAAAGATGAAATGCGATTATTCATAAGATTCAAATCTTCATGTTTAGGTAAATATGCATTTTTAGAAGTAGAACATAAATAGTCATTTATGAAAGAAGCAGTATCATTTTGTATGTTCTTTACTTCTAATATGCCATTATTTTTGTCATGAGTCAAGTTAGCAATATCCAATTTTAAATTTTTATTTTCTAAATTTAACATATCATTGTTTTCTTGAAGAGCAATACTTTCTTGAGAAATGATATCAAATTTGAAAGCTAACTTCTCATGATCGAATTTTAAATTATCATGCTTGCATTGTAAATCAACAAAATCTTTATGCAATTTGTTATAGGCATGTAATAATTTTTCACTACCACAAGCAAGTTCATCACTAGATAAATTATTATCGGGTTCGAACTCACAAACCTCACTGGGGCTATCGCCTAGTGCTCGTGTACATGATGCTCCATGTGAACTTGAAGCCGAATCCTCCAAAGCTTGTCGAATCGCCTCCAAGTCCCCTTGATGTGCTTTAATAAATTTTCATAAGGTGTAAGCACTATCAAAAGAATCAAGCTTGTTAGACATAAATGAATCAAATACATTTAATAAAAATTCTAACATAAGCTTGTTCATAATAAACATCTTTTTATCATGTTTGCTCCAATTGGATTTTTCCAATGTGGGCACAATATAAGCACAATCAATGATTTCCCATAAATCGATATTTTTAGATTGAACAAATATTTTGAATCTAAAACACCATTGAGCATAAGGGAAAACATTGAATTTAGGAGCAATACTAGAATCATAGCCTAAACAAGATGCATCATTCATATCCATAATTTGTAAGAATATGCAAGCAAGATACAAATGCAATAAAAATAAGATTAGCACAAAAAGATAACTTGGATCTTTAACTCAAGGTGATTAGACCTTAAATCAAAGAGCACCAAGCTCTGATACCAATTGTTAGACCCTAGAGGGGGGTGATAGGGTCTTATGCTAATCTAATCCGATTTAAATGTCAATTAAAATTAATTGATAAGTTATCCTAGTAAGTATGAAAAACAACAAGATATGTAAGCTAGGATAAGCAATATGAATAAAGAGATATATCCTATATGATAAAAATATATGCAAGGATATATAAACGAACAAAAGGGTGATATAATCAAACTACAAATGCGAGGGCAAAATGATCAACAAGCAATACACAATGGCGATGTAAGATATGAACATGAAAACAAGTGCGCCAATGCAATCACAAACAAAGGATATGTTTACGAGGTTCGGTCCCCACGACGTACGTCCCCGCTCCTCACCTTGAGGAGATACTCCACTATCACAGCCCGATTTGGAAGCCGGAACTTCTACACACTACACACTACACACTCGGTTTTCTAGCTAACCGAAAACTTTATAATCAACACTCTTGCAATCACACTCTACACCCTCACAAGTGTTGAACTAGACGTGTCTCCCTCAAGTGCTCGGATACAACCTCTCCCTAGGTTCGTCAACCGACGCCACTCCTCTTGGGATGATCCCCGACTCTCGCCACACACTTCTCTCGGTGTACAAGTGTATTACAAAGTGATCCTCACAATAAGCATAATATAACAAGTGATTATTCTCTAATATGAATAAGAACACAATGAAAGCTCACACTCAATGTTACAACTCTCACCAACCCAAATATATTATGAATGCAAATACAATAAGCTCAATGTGGGTGTGTGAGAACAATGAGTGAAATCAAATCTAACTCAAATAGCAAATTAGCAATAATAAGAATATAAAAATTAATAATAAGATTGCTAGAGAAAAGAGTTAGAAAACTTCTCTATAAACACAAAGAGATGATGAAGAAGATTGAGAATGAATTCCTCAATCTGCAGTGATGCTTCCTCCTTTGCAAACAAAAACCCAAACTTAAAACAAACAGTAAAACCCTCTTAAACTTGTTTAAACATTGTTAAAACATTTCTTGGGTTAGATTGAGAACTGAGATCAAGGGGGTATTTATAGCCTCTCAAATATCAGCCAAAAACCAACTTGAAAAGACTAAAAAAAACCTAGAGAACCTTTGTGAAAATAGCCATTAAAAACCAATGATTAAATCGGCGGTCGACCGTAGAAATCTCGCGGTCGACCGTGAGGCACAAAAATCCTGAGTATAGGGTTTAAAGGCTGGCGGTCGACCGCAAAACTCTCTGGATGATTCACGGTCGACCATCACGGTCGACCGCTGGCATATAAAAGCCAAACTCTGAAAGTTAACTTCCGGCGGTTGACCGTGGCGGTCGACCGCAAACTGATACTTGCATTGATAGGTTTTTGGACCAAATTTGAAAATGCATTAAAAATATTAAATCAATTCCAAAAATAATAAAACTTTGGGGAAAGTTTCTAAATGATAAAATGAACATGTTAGAGAAGGAATTTTTGGAAAAATAATTTTCGTTTGCAAAAACACAATGTTTTTGAAAAGTGTTCGTAAAACCTGTATTTTATGAATATGAAAATTTTGATATAACTCATAAACACGTAAATATATCTCATGCATATATTATGTGTATATAATAAAGTATGAATGAGCTGTGAACATGAGATAAAAGATATTGTAACGACGTTTGATGAAAAATGATAGAAAACGTCAAAAATCGTGTCAAGTGTATATATATTGAGCTTAAATATAAACATACAATATATGTAAGTAAACTAAACTTATACCTAGGTAACTCCACACATATGAACTTGAATCTTTAACGCTTGATTGTCGTGTGTTGAAATACCTGTAAAGAGAAACATAAAAACAAAACTAGAGAATATATTAGCGATAAATTGTTTGACAAATCATCATCAAAACTATAGGGCCAATACTTTGTTGGTGAAATAATTAAATTCCCTTTGATTTGTATTGCCCGGATGTGGCCCATTGTAATGAACCACATAAAATATGTATGTCTTGTTGGAACTAGGATGCAAGTCTAGAGAGGGGAGTAGAGTTGCTACAATTTTTCAACTAGTCTCTGAAAATGCAGTGGAAATATAATAAGTGAAAATAAAAAGCAAATCAACATAGAGACATGGGAGATTTTCATAGCTGTTAGGATTAAAATCCTATGTCCATTCTCCCTTGTCGTGAAGGGTCTTCTTCACTATAATCATAGTTCATCTGAATCACAATAGGCTAAAAAGAATGCACCCTAAAAGATACCCAAACTAGTCTTCTAATCTAACTCTTTATAATGACTAGAAAAAATCTTGCACTGCCTAGCCCAACCCTCAATTACCCCGGTTTGAGTACACCGTCAAAATCATAAATTTGAAATACAATCAACCAAAATAATTAAAGTTTCAAAAGAATAATTTTATAGCCCTTTATCAAATCATTCTTCAAATTGATGAAGATGAAGATCCAAGAATAAATGGTGTAGCAATGTAAGCGTAGGGCATTACTTCTCGCTGAATCAAACTCCAATGAAAAGTGCACCGGGAAGAAGCTGAAGGAGGCTTAGGCAATTTGATTAACTCTCACAACCCATAGAATAAAGATCTCTCTTTTTGTGTATTTGCCACCTTATTTTCATTATAAATTATAATCTCTAACTTCCCTTAAACAGACCTTGAAAGGATAGAAAATAGATACCCAAATCTGAGTGCAAATAGGAGATCAAATGGATGCTAAGATTAAATCTTGAAAACTGCTAAATTTCATTATAAACATCGATAGTGGATCATGACCATCGATGATCCCTTAGTGAAAATCTATCACGCCCTAGGCCTACTGGCCCGTTAGCACGGCAAGCCGTGGGACCTACCGAGAGCAACTCAATATTTGCTGAAATCCACTATCAAAAAGCTAGCACTCGATATTTGTGGCTATTTAAGCTACTAATATTTCTTCACACTAGTCCATGTAGGACTAAAGTTGGGGTGTCACAATCACACTATCTTACCATGATGATATCCTCGTCGTCACGACATGATAATTGGCACATTCCAGTATCACCGTCAGGCGATGTGGACTCTATAGGTAACTCCTAAGGACTTTTGAGGTAGCTCCCACCGCATCTACACGATGTAACACTCACTCCCGTATAGCACTTAGCTCAACATTGTCAGCTGGCAACTGCTCTGATATTATTTGTCACTCCCTATGCCCACGGGCTTGTTGGTACGTGCAAGCTGTGGGACTCACCGAGAACAACTCGATATTGGCTGAAATCCACTACCAAAATGCTAGCACCAGTTATTCTTAGGTCTTAGGCTTCTCTATTTAAGTCACTAATATTTCTTCACACTAGTCCATGTGGGACTAAAGTGGGGGTGACACATAATCGATGGCTCAACTGTAGCCATTGATGATACTAATTTTGATTTTTGGATTTCTTCGATTGTCTCCTATAACCACCAATAATTCCCTATAACCAATAATGGGTCACTCTAGACCATCGATGGTGACAATTCCTATTTCTATTTTTTCTCTAATTTGCTCATGTACCATTAATGAGATACTTGACCATCGATAGGTGTCTCTTGACCATCGATGGGTAGGTGGTTGAAATTAATGTTCGTGTTGATTTTTACATCATTTCAAATCACATCTTGATCGTATCTATTTATACCTAAAATATATTATCTCACAAGCCATATCAGTAGTAAATGAGAGTTTGTTATTATTTAAACAAGAGATATTGTATGAACAACATTCTAATAATCTCATACGAACAACAATCTAACAATCTTCCCCTTTTGATAATACCAAAAGTTTAAATTTAAAATGTAGTATGTACAACTTGGTGAGATATATGTTCAACATATATTCCATATGAAAGCCCATAACATGTTTCATGCAAAAGATATATGATATACCAAGCTTCCCCTACAAATATGCATACATGAAAGTATTAGCTATGTATAAATTTTCGAGAAACTCCCCCTGAGACAAAGCATTGAGTGTTTAAAAAAAATTTAAATTCAAAAATCAATCATGAAGTCAATTTGAAAAACTTTTATAAAGCATAAACACTTGTAAAATATTTCAAAATTTCACCTTTCTTACCTTGTATCTTATTAGTAAAAGAAAAAAATGCACCAAGGATATACAATATACTTGAGAATTTAGATAAAAGTTATTTTAAAGTGAAAGGAAGAGACATACATACTGGGCCACAAAAAAATATTGTCGAAAATAGCAAAAGACATACACTATAACTTTAAGACATATGAATCATGATTATAAGTTATATTAAAATTCACACACAAACTATGAAGATGTTGATAAATATTTTGTAAAATCAACAATAAAAGTAATTATATTAGTTCATAAAACTAATTCAAATATATCTTATCTAGTTTGAGCTCTTTATTTAATACGGGACTTGAATTATCTCAAGCTTTAGAAAAGGCCGAAAATCTCAATCTATCATCTCAACCATATAAAAAAATTTAAGAGGAAGAACAATAGTTTTCGGAGGATGATGTACACCATCTCTAAATATGAGAAATATTTAGCATAAGATGGATACCTTTGACATACATTTATATCCATGAGAGTGGGTCTTTAATTATCTTTTAATGAATACACTCAACTTTGTTGTGGATTTATAGAGTGTAGATATTTGATCATCTTTTTAACGAATACATTATTTTTGCTTGATATTTCATACCACGTATGTATTTTGTACATGTATACAAATTTTAGTGTCGTGTCCAAGTACATATTGAGCTCAAAATTTTTGATATCTCCAAAAATACTTTATGAATAACATATAAAAATATTTATTCTTATTTTTATAATACGAAACACAACTGCATAATACTAAGGTGTGAAAAGTAATATGAAACATACCGTGAACCATTATGTTTGTCAATCACATATGTATAAGGCTACTTTCCTTTCCGTGCTTCATTCATATCATAACATAAAGGGCAGTGAGAAATTTTTCTTTAAAAGGAAGTAGCGATCAATCAGAAAGAGGTTGGCATAGGCTCTTCTATGCCAATCATCAATTACGAATCTCTGATCTTAGTACGATTACTTGTGTGCACATATATCATATATTGATGTGTAAAATATGTGAACTAATATGATAAATTCATGTCGATATACCAATAGATAAGTTTATCTAAATATCTTATAAAAGCATATACATAGGCTTGTTCAAAAATATTTTTTTTATTTTTTAAAAAAGAAAAAGAAAGAAAAGAAATTTTATTTTTTGTATCATTCATAAGAAAAATATAAAACAAGAAAGAAGAAAGTTTTTTGTTTTTATATATAAAAAGAATCAAAAATAAAATAATATCCAAAAAAATTTATGTACATACAACAGGTCAGGCCAACATGCGTAATGGTACTGACTAAAATAGTTAAACAATAAGAACGAATAAGTTAGGACAATCCAAAGTATCTCATACATCATTTGAATATACAGGTCCAGATTAATAAGAAAATAAAAAAATAAGTGTAAAATAAAGAAAGAAGAAAAAATAGACCTAGAACAAGAAAATAAAAGAAAACCATCATCAACTGTCCTATCTCTCCGTCTCTTCTCATTTATGTCTATAGGCTGCCTCGGGGCATATAATCTCTGGGGACTGGTGGTGTGGGAAGTGATGGATCAGTGTTGCGAGCAGGCTCCATCAGAAACTGTAAAGACGCATCATAATACTGGTGCTGAGATCTCATCTCCATCTGCATCTGTTCCATCCTCTCTCCTAGTAAATCCAGAGTCCACTGAGAATCACCTCCTCTTAAAGAGTCGAGAGCACCATCTCCTACAGGATGGGACCCAGATGGTTGACAAGCCAAAGACTCTCCTTTTCCCCTTGCCTCTAGACTCTTAAGGGTTGTCTCATCACATAATAGGTCTCCTATTCTCTAGTTGATTTGAAGAAAGAATTGTAATCTTTTGATCCTTGCAATGTTAGAAACCTAGAAAGGGTAAACAAGCTGAGTGTTCTATTTCTTCTTCTCAACCACATCCCTAGCACCATAAGCAATTATAGACATCTATATGAAAATTACATGTGTAGGATCAAAAGGCTAACCCCTACCAATCCAATATAAGAGGATGACATCTCGAACAAATAAAGTAGTATATGCAGCACTAGGATATAAGTCAAACTTTAGAAAAAGGTTGAGAAGAATATACTTAAATTTCAAATAACTTGAGTTGAATACACCCGTAATTCATCTATCAGCAAGGAACTCAGTCATATGAGTGTACTCCTCTGAACCAATAAGGACATTCTCAGAATAAGTGAAAAGATTATGACATCCTTGCGTTGGTGGTCGTAGTCGAAGAATATGGTGGATGTAATTCGGGGTGATCCTAATATTCTTTCCTCTAATAGTGGTCTTAGCCTTAGAGGAAAGATGGGGTCATGAGTAGTTCATGTAGAACTCTCGAACATATTATACATTTGCTTTATCACCCCTTTATCCTTCATTGGACCCAAGCCCATTGCTCTCAAGAGCCTCAAGACATCACCATACTCTCATAAGTGTCCGTCATCAATCCCTCTCTCATATACAATGAAAACATTTCATACTTTTTGAGGGTCTCTCGGGTTAATAATTGTGTAGTTCAGGTTCTCTTGCTTGATAACATCCTCTACAAAGTCAAATATAAATGTGTTGTTATAGAAGATACACATAGAATAGTTAAGAACTAAAGAGAGTTGATAAAAATGTGAAATAGGTATAAAAACATCAGTTTGAGCCAACATATCATTAATGGGTTACTGAGAACCATCAATGGTTCGAACATCATCAATGGTGTTCTTCGACCATCGAGACATGTTCAGTTTTTTCACATAATGAGCATATAGAATGATAAGTATCATTATGAATAGGATCAAAACAACTAAGATTATTACCCTATATAAAAGAAGGTTGAAACTTTTTATATTTTCAAGAATATGATTAACTAAGTCCAGTTTTAACTTTTACAAATTGTTAATTAAAAAGGACCATGTTAAGACCTTTTTGTTGGCCTTCTTGTTTTGATGATTATTTAACAAACAATTTACTACTAATATTGGTTTTAGTATTTTGTTTTGTGTTGTTTAGTAAACGCAGGTAAATGTGCTACATTGATATTGAAACCTATGCAAATCAAGTCAATTAATCAAGTTCAAGCTTCAGAAGATTCATTCTTGGTATACTTTGTATAAGTTTATATAATTTGTGCTAATTCTATATGCTCAAATATACACACACATTTCATTTGTGAATTTTCTCAAATATAGGTGTTTTTATGCAAAATATATTCAAATATGTTTTTGACTATACAAACATTGTTAACATCTTCTATAAAGTCCATAAAAACATTACACAAGTTTTCAGAGCTTGATTTGAGCTAAAATGTCAAAATCAATATGTTTAAAAACATGTATTTTTAGTATGTTTGAATATTACAGAGATTTCACAAATGGTAAGAGAAATTTCAAAAATTCTTTTTCTAACATGTTCATATTCATGATTATAAACTTTACCCAAAGTTTTACATTTTTTAGAATCTATTTGTTATTTTTAATAGGGTGTTAAAATTCAATTTCAAAAACCAATACATGCTGAAAACAGGTTATTAGTCGACTGGTCAGTGGACTGATGAAACTGCCTGCAATTACTAAAAGTCTCTGTTTTAATTCTGGTCAACTGACCAGTCAACTGATGAGATTATCATTCGACTGATCGTAGCATCAGTCGATTGATGAGCTGCCAATTGCCTATAACGGTCAGCTCATCAGTCGACTGATGAGAGCCATCAGTCGACCGATAAGCCCCAACGGCTATTTTTTCTAGGTTTTGTTATTTTGTCTTTTTTGCTGGATTTTCTTGGGTTTTGTGCTTTAGTTTTTCATCCTATATATACCCCCTATTGTTTCACTTTTGATATGATCCAAGAGGGTTTTTAACAAGAGTTTTAAGAGCTTAAAAGTTTGTTTCTTCTCAAGTTTGGGTTTAGTGTTTGTTTACAAAAGAGGAAGCTTGCATTATCAAATTGAGGAATTCATCCTCAATCTTCTTCATCCTCTTATTGTGTTTATAGAGAAGTTTTTCTAACTCTTTTATCTAGCAATTTATTATCAATTATCATATTCTTATGTTTGCTAGTTCATTATTTGAGTTAGATTTTATTTGTACTCATTTTATCACACACACCCCTATTTGAGCTTTTAGTATTTCATACATCATATATTAGGTTGTGGTATTGTGATATTGTGAGAGTGAGCTTATGTTGTGTTCTCATCTATTGTAGAGAACAAAATCTTGTATTTGAGTCTTATTGTGAGTTCCACGTTGTATTACACTTGTATACCGAGAGAAGTGTGTGGTGAGAGACAGGGTCGGTTCCAAGAGGATTGGGGTTGGTAGTAAAGCCTAGTGAGAGTTTGTAATTCTGAATACTTGAGGAAGGTGACACGGGCTAGGCAAACACTTAGAGGGTGTAGAGTGTGATTGTAAATATATAAGTTGAAAAGTTTTTAGTGAACTAAAAAACCGAATTGTGAGGTATAAACATTATTCGGGTGAGCGTAGCCCAGTCATGACAGTGGAGATCTCCTCGAGGTAAGGAGCGGAGACGTAGGTCAAGTGGTTGACTGAACTCCATGAACATATCGTGTGTTTAAGTTTGCTTTGGCGTTCTTTTATTTGTGCTCATATCTTATATCGTCATTCTTGCATTGTTTGTTTATCCCACTATATTGTTTACTCTTATATATATATTCTTGCATATATGTTATAGTGTATCTCATTGCTAGGATATTGCCCTTTGTTTATATTGCTCATTCTTGCTCATAACACATTGTATATTTATCTTACACTAATAATTTGTTAATAAGTTTTAATCGGCATTAATATCTAATAAGATTAGCATAAATCTTATTCACTCCCCTCCCCCTCTAGTGTATTTTCAATTGGTATCAGATCTTGGTGTCCTTGATTTAAGGTCTAATCACCTTGAGTTAACGTTCCAAGCTTTAATATTGTTGCTAATCTTGTTTTGATATTATATATATAGCTTGCTCATATATTATGGATATGTATGGTTCTTTCAGGTTAGGCTATGATATAAATGTTGCTCCTAGATATAGTAACTTCCCTTATGAACAATAGTGTTTTAGATTCAAAATTTTTGTTGAGTCTAAAAATATAGATTTATGGGAAGTGATTGACAATGCTTATATTGTGCCCACCTTGAAGAAATCCAAGTGGAGCAATCATGACAAGAAAATGTTTACAATAAACAAGTTAGTGATAGAATTTATGCATAATGATTTTGAACCATGTATTTCTAATGAAATTGCTCATTTTGATAGTGCTTATACAATATGGAAATTTTTTAAATGTGACGCACGTAGGTTCACACAAGGCTGCAGTCCAAGGTGAAACCAATAATGTCAAACCTGCCATACATCACACCATGCAATAGCATGTTTTACCATTACAATCACTGTCTCTCTAGTAGAGTCAATAAAAGGTGTAGGTACAAAAGCAAGTAAAAGATAATACAGAAATCAACAGATGAAGTAATAGAGATCAAATTAATATTCCATCATCTAGCATACTGAAGTACAAGTCAATGTCTGAAATAAGTGAAGTACTCAACAAGTCTCAAATACAAAATATCTGACAAGAGAAATTAAGGCACACAACCTTTACAACTTCTAGAATAAAACTCTCAAATATCTAAACAAAAGTCTATAGTATAGCTCAAAAGAAAATATAACTAAATAGACAGCTGAAGCTTAAATGCATCGCCATCAACCTACAACTCTCCAGGCTACTGGCTTGTTACCTGAAAGGGGGAGGGACAACGAGCGTCAAAGCGCTAGCGAGCAACATCACAACCAACCCCAAGGGAGAGGGCTCGTTGTATATGAAAAATAAAGTTAACACATAATAATATAAAATCATTTATCCTAAAAATAATAGGTTTTAGTACTTAGGAAATTACAACACGAGCATAGGTACGTCGAGCGAAATAATCCAGATAAGAAAACCCTCATGTATATACCTTGTATCTCAAATTGTAAGTCCCTAAGTACAAAACCCGAAGTATAATACATGAACAATAAAGAAAAAATACAAACCCATGTTTACCGATAAACATAGTTATGTCAAAGCTACAATAAGTGTCATGTCCAGCCTAGGTAGCTATCATGTCCCAAGTTCATAAATATGTCATGCTCCAAACTCGATTATGTATCATGCTCAAGGTTTAGTAAATGTCCAACACATGGACTAAATGTAGTGCTTGTCCAATACATGGACTGAATAATATGCATGTCCAATACATGGACTGAAATGATAAGTGTCCAACACATGGACTAATAGTAATGTATGTCCAACATATGGACTATAAGTAAAGAGGTGCAACTGTCAAAGGTATATGTGGAAAGATATATATATCCTAAACTCGCACATGGCTTGATATGCAGGTCTAAACTTGTGTCAAAAAGTCAACCCCTAAGTATAGATAAATCACTAACATTGTAATCAAATGTCAAGTCATCGAGGCGATCCCGAAAAGCAACTCAAACAGATCAAAAATCTGTAAAACACCTCATCAGTCGACTTATGTGTCGACTGATGCCATCAGTCGACTCATCGGTCGACTGAGAGGATCAGACAAAACCACATCAGTTCGACAATTGACTGATTAGTCGACTAGGGAACTGACAGAGAGCAAATCAGCCCGTCAGACGACTGATCAGTCGACTGATAGCTAGAAAAATTTAGCCCGTCGGTCGACTGATCAATCGACCGAACTGGCGCAGAACCTGTTTGCAGTTTCGATTATTTGCAATACTATTTCTCTAAAATCATCATCATAAATCCCAAGCATAAAGATACTGATTTTAACATATATGTACTAAACTAAAATGAAAGATCTACATGTAAACATCTATCAAAACCTTAAACATATAAAAACATGTTTGATACGTTTTGAAAATCAATAAATCATGAATTTACTCTTGTCCAACATTTTCAGATCTAGATCTCTTTAATAAAAAACTGATGATCTTTTTATAAACTAAAAAGCTCAATAGTTCGCATCATATATTGTAAAGATCTATTCTTTGTACTAAAAATATGTTTTAGGCTCAAGAAAAACTCATTTAAACTTAATAAATTCGTGTAAAACAAAAAGGACAAGGTTGGGCGAGTTGTTACTCGCCTCAGAGGTGTTGCAACACTCCTTGATCTGCGAGAGGATGATTCCCCTTTGCTGTAACGATCGAAACCCGCTGAAAATCCTTTGAAACGCCCAAAATCGCTAAGAACGAAACCTAGGGTTTGAGAGAGGAGAGGGGGGCTAGGGTTTCTCAGATCTGATGATGAGAGGGAGGGTTTTCGGGTAGGGGAGATCATATATGAATAGCCAGACCCGACCCAAAACCCGAACCAATCAAAACAGACCCGAAACCTGGAGAAACTGGAAAACAACTTGTCAGTCGACTATCGGTCAACTGAACTCGTCAGTCAATTGATCGGTCGATTGATCTGGCAGTTTCCTATTTCGTGCATGTTTTTCTTATTTGCAAAACCAATGCACAAAACTCTAAACACATACACTCATATCTTCTCAAATAACTTGTTATCATGAACATCTATGACCCCAAGCTATTTATCACAATAATTCTCATATATACATAAATATGGGGTTTTACATTAAAGCACATCAAGGAAACTTGGAGGCGATCTGACGATCTTTGGCGGTTCCATCTTCATGTTTACATGGAGCCTCATCATGCACACGACCACTAGGCGATAGCCCTAGTGAGGTATGGAAGTTCGATAACGAAAATGATCTTACTATTGATGTGTTAGGTCTAATGTTATGAGCCTACATCTTCTAATCTTGTTTTGATAATAAAAAAAATTACTAACAATATGTGTCGAGTGTTTGCATTCATTTTGTTAAGTAATCTACACAAATACCTATATTGGAGGTTGGATGGATTGAGCCTACACGATCACATCAAATGGAGGTTGGCAGAATAGTGGAATGAAGCCATTGCACATTAAGTTATATTCAAGATCTAGCTTCATCCATTACCAAGACGAGCATATTGAAGATCCATCTAGCATTGGTATATTAGTTGTTTTTTAGCGTATATTGTGTGAATATATTTCAAGCTCAATATACATATACACACACACAATTTATTTTATTACAAAATGAGTTTATTTGAGAAAACAATGCAATATTGGTTTATTAATCTTGTTTACATCACATTCATGTTTTATAACATTTATAAAAACATTTCATAAAGTTTTCACATGTTCTTACATGTCAAACTTTATTTTCAAGATTCATCAAAAACACGTATTATGTAAATATTTAATAAACGTTGAGTTTTCAAAAATATGAGGACCTTTTTGCAAAATTCCTTTTTAAATAAGTTTGTCAAAATGTTTATAAACTGTTTACAAAGCTTCATATTTTTTGGTATTTATTTACTATTTTTACAGAGCCTTGAAACTCAATTTCAAAATCTATTCAAGCTGATAACCTGTTATCAGTCGACTAGTCAGTCGACTGATGACGTCAGTCTACTGATATGTCGACTGAAGAAAGTACATGGAATTATCATCTGCTCTTTGTTTTGTTTCGGTCGACTGACCGGTCGACTGACCAGTCGACTGATGAGGTCATTGGTCGACTGATGAGTTCATCAGTCAACTGATGGCGTGTTGCTGGCCTGTAACGGTCAGCTCATCAGTCGACTGATGACACCCATCAGTCGACTGATAAGCCTTCCAACAGCTAGTTTTGTGCAGTTTTTAGATTTTTTTTGAGTTGTTTTGTCTTTTTCTCTGGGTTTTGGCTGATGTCTTGAGTGACTATAACTACCCCATGTTGGCCTTCTTGTTTTGATGATGTTTAACAAACAATTTACCACTAATGTTGTTTGTCTAGTATTTGTGTTCTCTTATTTATTATAGACAAACAACGTTGTTGGAGGATGGATGGAATAGCGCTTCAACGACGATATCCAATGGAGGTTGGCGGAATGTCGGGTTGAAGTCTATACAATTCAAGTTAAAGATCAAGTTCAAGCTTCATCCGCACGTGTACTAAGTTGAGCTACAATGAAGATCAAGATTGCTTGGGTAATGTAGTTTAGGAGTTTATATTATGTGTGTTAGATACTTTAAGCTCAATATTATACACACACATTATATTGGTTTTCATGTATATATATAATTACATATATACATATATGTTTGGTTTCCATGTATATATATAGGTATATATATATATATACATAGTTTTGAGTTTTCATAAATATGATATTACACATTTCATATTTATTATTGTGTTTTGGTTTAGCTATATAGATATGAAACAAATTTACATTCATATATATAAATATATGTTTCATACTCTATTGTGTTTTTGAAAACATTGCATAGAATATGCAATTTTGTGAAAATATTGTATTCTTAGTTTGTAGACTTCAATATCAGTTTATACATGTTTTACTAAGTCTATAAAAACATTTCACAAAGTTTCAAAAGTTGGTTTATGTCAAAACATCAAAATTCAAGTATCTCATATATTTTCATGTCTATAATCATTCCCTAAAGTTTTACATTTTTTGGAATTTATTTGATATTTTTAAACAGCATTTTAAAATCAGCAAACCAGGTTTTGAGTATGTCAGTTTTTGGTCGACCGAACCGGTCGACCGAACCTGAGTTCATAAGTTCACTGAGCGACAGAGAGTCTGTCAGTCGACCGGTACGGTCGACCGAGAGCTCCCATCGGTCGACCAAAAATTCCGTCGGTCGACCGAAGTAGTTCCAGCTCGTTTTTCTCGTTTTCGACCTGTATAGCGGTCGACCGATAAAATTTCCGGTCGACCGATATTGTTACCGTTGGTTTTCCAACGGCTATTTTGCTGAGCGATTTTTCTGGGGCTTTTTGGACTGTTACTTGTGGTTTTGGCTGAGATTTCTAGTGGGTATATATACCACATTGCTGATGTCTTTTCAAGCTGATCAAGAAGTTTTTAAACAAGTTTTTAAACAAGGTTTAAGTGTGTTTAAGGGTTTGTTTTGTTTGTGAAGAAATTTTCACAAGTGGAGGAGATTATCTTCTTGTTTGGGCTTCAATCTCCATCTCTCCATCTTGTTATCAATTGAGAAGTTTTCTAAACTCAAACTCTAGCTTTACATTTATATACTTGTTTGATTATCATTGCTCTTAAGCTAGATTTTATATTTGAGTTTAGTTGTATTGATTTTATTTACTCATTGTTACACACACCCACTTTGAGCTTATTGTATTTGCACTCATAATATATTTGGGGTTGTGAGAGTTGTAACATTGAGTGTGAGCTTTCATTGTGTTCTCATCCATAGTTGAGAACAATCAATTATTGTATTGAGCCTAATTGTGAGATTCACTTTGTAATACACTTGTACACCGAGTGAGGAGTGTATGGTGAGAGTCGGGGATCGTCCCAAGAGGAGTGGCGTCGGTTGACGTGCCTAGGGAGAGGTTGTAACCGAGCACTTGAGGGAGACACGGCTAGGTCCAACACTTAGTGGGTGTAGAGTGGGATTACAATAGTGTGTTGATTGTAAAGTTTTTGATTAGCTAGAAAACCGAGTGTGAGGTGTAAACGTTGTTCGGGTGAACGTAGAAAACCCGGTTGATAGTGGATTTCTCCCCGGGAGTGGGGAGCGGAGATGTAGGACGGAAGGTCCGAACTCCGTGATCATATTGCTTGTTTGAGTTTGTCTTTGGCGTGTTTGTTTTTGCATTTATCTCATATCGCCAATTGTGCATTGCTCATTCATTTCATCTACTATCCTATTTAGATTGTTTACCCTTGTGTTAGTTTGTATATCCTTGCACATATCTTATTGTATATCTCTTTGTTAGGATATATTATCTTGTGCTAGTTTATATATCCTTGCATAAATATTTCATCATATAGGATATATCACTTTGTGTATATTGCATATTCTTGCTCATAAGTAATTATATATCATCTTGCAAGAATATATTAGTTAATTAGTTTTAATTGGCATTTAATCAGATTAGATTAGCATAAGACCCTAATCACCCCCCTCTAGGGTCTAACAATTGGTATCAGAGCTTGGTGCTCTTTGATTTAAGGTCTAACCGCCTTGAGTTAAAGATCCAAGTTATCTTTTTGTGCTAATCTTGTTTTGATTGCACTTGAGGGAACTCTTATGGCCATCAAGAAAATTAATTTAATCAAGTTTTTAAAGAGTTTAGTTTGTTTTTAAGCATTGTTTTAAGTTTGTTTCAAAAGAGGAGTTCTTCACAAGGAGGAAGCTTCTGATTTCAACTGAGAAATTCATCCATCATCTATCTACAGCTCCTTGTGTTTATAGAGAAAATTTCTAACTCTTTTATCTAGCTTATTTATCTTTTGATTTTATATTCATATCTTAGCTAGTTTTATTTGAGTTAGAATTTTATTATTCTCATTTATCACTCACACCTTATTTGAGCTTTTAATATTATTCATACAATATATTGTTAGGTTGTGGTGAGTGATATAGTGAGAGTGAGCTTCATAGTATTCTCATTCATTGTTAGAGAACAAATCTTGTTTTTGAGCCTTATTGTGAGAGTTCACCTTGTAATACACATTTACACCAAGAGGAGTGTGTGGTGAGGATGTAGTCGATACCAAGAGGTGTGGTGTCGGTAGTAAAGCCTAGAGAGAGGTAGTAAAATCGAGCACTTGAGGGAGGCGATACGTGAGGATCAACACTTAAGGTTGTAGTTTGTGTATGTACATTGTGAGAGATTTGTAGAGTTTTTGGTGAGCTAGAAAACTGAGTGTGTAGAGAAGTTTCGGCTTCCAAACCGGATGTGTCGATAGTGGAGTTCTCTCAGGAAGTGGGGAGTGGAGACGTAGGACGGAAGGTCCGACCTCCGTGATCATACTATTGTGTTTGGATTACTCTCTGTGTTCATTATTTGTTTATATTGTTTCTTGTTTATTTTCCCATTTGCATATATATCCTTGCATATATCTTATTGAATATCATCTTTGTTAGGATATATTTGTTAATTAGTTTTAATTGGTATAAAATCGGATTAGATTAGCATGGGACCCTAATAACCCCCCCAGGGTCTAACAATTGGTATCAGAACTTGGTGCTCTTTGATTTGAGGTCTAACCGCCTTGAGTTAAAGATCTCTTGTTCTTATTATTGTTGCTAATCTTGTTTTGATATTATTCTTCTTGCTTGCATATTTATTATGGATATGCATGGTACCCCTAGTTTAGGCTATGATATAAATGTTGCTCCATTATTCAATAATTTTCCTTATACTTAATGGATGTTTAGATTTAAAATATTTGTTAGTTCTAAACATTTATATTTATGGGAAGTTATTGATAGTGTTTATATTATGCCCACTTTGGAGAAATCCAAGTGGAGCAATCATGATAAGAAAATGTTTATCATGAACAAGTTTTTGTTAGATTTTTTGGTTAAAGCTTTTGAACCATCTATATCTAACAAACTTGTTTCTTTTGATAGTGCCTATTTATTGTGGAAACATATAGAGGCATGTCAAGGCAACTTGGAGGAGATCTAACGGATTCCGGTGGACTCTACTTCAAGTAATATTGGAACTTCATCTTCATTGTGCACACGACCACTAGGCGATAGTCCTAGTGAGGTATGCGAGTCCGATCCTAATGATTATCTATTCATTTATGAACTCGTATGTGTTTATGATAGATTAATGAAAGCCTATAACAAATTGCATCACAATTTTGTAGATTGAAAAGGCAAGCATGTAATCTTAAAATCCGATCATGAGGCTCTAGCAACTAAGTTTGATATCATTGCTAATGAAAATGTAAACCTTAAAGAAAGCAATGAAAAATTAAAAATGGATATTGCTAGTTTATCTCATGAGAAAAATGATGAAGTAAAAACAATTAGGAATGAATTTAAGTCTTTTAAAATTAATCATGATTGTTCTACTTCTATTGTCAATAATATTATGCCAAATGATGAGTTGAATAATATTAAAGATCATATGTCTTCTTTATATTCAATTCTAACTAAATGCATCGACAATCATAAGAAGCTTGTGAATATGTTTGCTAAGTCTAAAGCAAATAAGTCCACTCATTATGCACACGTATATAGCAAAATTTATAAGTGTTCTATTTACGGTCAAAAAGGCTATCTTGCTAAATTTTGCTATGATGTACATAAACATTCTAATAATACTATTTCATGTGCATCTCATAAAATTTCTACATCTCATACACATGCATATGCACATATTGCACATCATAAACATGCTCATGTGTATAAGTGTGAGTTTTGTGGTCGTTTTGGCCATTTGGCCAAATTTTATTTTGATTTGAAAAATCTTTCTCATTTTCAAAAAGCTTCAAATAAATTATCTTTGTTTGCAAATGACTTCCGTGCACCATCACTTGGTCAACAAAAACCTTTTAGACCCTTTCATTGCACACATTGCAATCGAAAAGGTCACATATATGAATTTTGTTTGGATTATATTTGTGCACCATATATGCCCAAAATGGATCATAACCCTAGGGCTTTGAGCTTTAATAATAGGGGTCATGTCCCTAGGCTCTTCGATACCAAGAGTAATTGGGTACCAAAACATATTTAATCTTTAAGAAAAAATTCTTTAACTTTTTAGTTCTCCATGTTCTTAAAGATGTTTTTATTTAAGTTTTATAAACCAAAATTAAAAACAATTTTATACTTGGTATTTGATTTGAAAAGTTATCATTCATATTTTTTCATGATTCTCTTTCATAGATTTTTATGTTTTCATCCTTTATGAATTGATACAAATTTTATCAAGATAATTTTTCTATGTTAAAACATCATTTTTGTTAGTACACCTTGTTTTACAAAGAAGACTTCTTCTATTGATCAAAAACTTTTTGGATATATATACTTTGTTTTAAATTTGCCTATGAGAAGGTTATGTTTTAGCAACCCCTGGATTTATTAATCTTTCACTTCATATCATGTTCACCGGGCATTCATATGGGTTGAAACAAGTTTTTCTTGTCGAAAATGAGTATATTGATCTTTTATGTATTTATCCAAAGCATATTAATCTTTGGTCTTTATGGATAAAACTTATAAATTTTTCGACAATTTTTCTTTGTAATCATGAATATAGGAAAAATGTGTTCATTATCTACATTGATACAAACTATTTTTTTTGTGGACTTCTTTGTCTAATCTCTTTGCTTAGAATTTCTTTTTATTGGTTGAGCATGATTATCATTTGAATCATGTAGTTTCTCAATCATGTCATTTTTGTTAAAATGATACTTTATGCTCTTTTTGATATCATTTTTATTTTTCATGAATAAGATTTTGGCTTTCATAAGTTTTCATGAACTTATACTTTGTTTTTACGTATTGAGATATCATTCTCATAATAATGTATTTATATATGTTCTCAATCAATCATAAGCTATAACTTATGAATTTTATTTTGGGTTTATTGAAAAATTATTTGATTCTTGATTTTTAATTTTTAATCTTTGATTTTTTTGGGATATATATCCTATGGATGTATATCTATGTTTTAGACTCTTGTGACTCTTTTCTTAATAATACATATATGTGGTCACTCTGTCGTCTTTAATGTGAGTTGTGTTTAGGATATTCTATATCCTTGCTTACTCACATTTGTTTTCCATGTTCATAATTGTATATTTCCATATGACATTTTGATAGGGGAGAAATCCCTATATTTTTTTCGTTTATACTCTTTATTATAGGGGGAGCTTTCGCTCTCTTATTCTTTTGTTTTCTCCATCTTGATGTTGCCAAAGGGGGAGAAACAAGTGGATTGCGAGTATATTTTAAGAATATTATGCTTTATTGTATATATTATATACTCTTTGTGAAGATTGTTTGTCATCATAAAAAAGGAGGAGATTGTTAGGTCTCATGTTATGAGCCCACATCTTCTAATCTTATTTTGATGTTCATAAACAATTCCTAACAATATGTGTCGAGTGTTTGCATTTGTTTTGTTAGGTAATCTACACAAATACCCATATTGAAGGTTGGATGGATTGAGCATACACGATCACATCAAATGGAGGTTAACGGATAGTGGAATGAAGCCATTGTAAATCAAGTCATATTCAAGGTCTAGCTTCATCCATTACCAAGACGATCATATTGAAGATCCATTTAGCATTGGTATATTAGTTGTTTTTTTAGAGTATATTGTGTGAATATATTTCAAGCTCAATATACATATACACACACAAAATTTTGTTTTTATTACAAAATAAGTTTATTTGAAAAAACAATGCAATATTGGTTTATTAATCTTATTTACATCACATTCATGTTTTATAACATTTATAAAAACATTTCATAAAGTTTTCATATGTTCTTACATGTCAAACTTCATTTTCAAGATTCATCAAAAACACGTATTATGTATATATTTAATAAATGTTGATTTTTCAAAAATATGAGGACATTTTTGCAAAATTCCTTTTTAAACAAGTTTGTCAAAATATTTATAAACTGTTTACAAAGTTTCATATTTTTTGGTATTTATTTACTATTTTTTACAGAGCCTTGAAACTCAATTTCAAAATCTATTCAGGCTGATAACCTGTTATCAGTCGACTAGTTAGTCGACTGATAATATCAGTCGACTGATGTGTCGACTAAAAAAAGTACCTGGAATCATCATTTGCTCTTTGTTTTTTTTTTTTGATCGACTGACCAGTCGACTGATGAGGTCATTGGTCGACTGACGAGTTCATCAGTCGACTGATGGCGTGTTGCTGGCCTGTAATGGTCAGCTCATTAGTCGACTGATGAAACTTGTCAGTCGACTGATAAGGCTTCCAACGGCTAGTTTAGTGCAGTTTCTAGCTTTTTGTTTTTGAGTTGTTTTGTCTTTTTGTCTGAGTTTTGGCTGATGCCTTGAGTGCCTATAAGTACCCACTTGCTTTCAACTCTTATGGCCATCAAGAAAATTGTTTTAATCAAGTTTTGAAAGAGTTTAGTTTGTTTTTAAGCATTGTTTTAAATTTGTTTCAAAAGAGGAGTTTTTCACAAGGAGGAAGCTTTTGATTTCAACTGAGAAATTCATCCATCATCTTGTTGGCCTTCTTGTTTTGATGATGTTTAACAAACAATTTACTACTAATGTTGTTTGTCTAGTATTTGTGCATTCCTATGTTTTGTAGACAAACAACGTTGTTGGAGGATGGATGGAATTGCGCTTCAACGATGAAATCCAATGGAGGTTGGCGGAAATGTCGGGTTGAAGCCTATACAATTCAAGTTAAAGATCAAGTTCAAGCTTCATCCGCAATGTGTACCAAGTTGAGCTCAATGAAGATCAAGATCAAGCTTGGATAATTTAGTTTAGGATTTATATTATGTGTGTTAGTACTTTAAGCTCAATATTACACACACACATTATATTGGTTTTCATGTATATATATATATATATATATATATATATATATATAGTTATATATATACATATATGTTATTGGTTTAAATAATTTTCGAGTTTATATATGAAACAAATGAATAGAATTGGAAAATACTATTTTGTTTCATGTTTATATGCCTACATATGATTTCTCTTTTAACAAGCTTATATTTAATGAAATCATATTTAGTGTTTTGAATATATTGCATTAAATATGCAATTTTGTGAAAATATCATATTCTTAGCTTTTGGACTTAACAATATTCATATACATATTTTATTAAGTCTATATAATCATTGTGCTAAGTTTCAAAACATGGTTTAACCAAAATATCAAATTTCACATGTTTACGTTTTCGTATTTTGAACCATTTTGCAAAATGATGATTTTTCACAAATGGGAAATGCAATTTGGAAAATTCTTTTTGTAACATGTTTGTTTTCATGTTTAAATACTTTTCCCAAAGTTTCATAATTTTCTGAAGTCAAATGAATATTTTACAAATTATTTAAAAGTGTCAAAAATCTGTTTTTTATATATGTCAGAATTCGGTCGACCGAACCGGTCGACCGAACCTAAGGTCAAAAGTTCACTGTGCCGACAGATAGTCGTCGGTCGACC
Source organism: Asparagus kiusianus (assembly GCA_022839385.1). Lineage (NCBI taxonomy): Eukaryota > Viridiplantae > Streptophyta > Magnoliopsida > Asparagales > Asparagaceae > Asparagus > Asparagus kiusianus. The sequence goes on from BQKN01064330.1 coordinate 466,833, forward strand.
GGTCCGGTCGACCGATAAAATTTTCGGTCGACCGATGACTTTTCCGGTCGACCGACAGGCGCTTTGTCAGCTGCTAACGGCTAGTTTTTTGACCGTTGCCTTGGGGTTTTTCTGTCATTTGACTTGGGATTTTCAGCTGAGTTTTGGAGGGTATAAATACCCATTGCTGATGTCTTTTCAAGAGTTAATCAAGGGAGTTTTAAAAAACAAGTTTAAGAGAGTTTTAATCAAGGGTTTAAGTTTGTTTAAAGTGTGTTTATAAGCTTTTAAGCATTTGAGTGTTTTGGTTTTGTGAATCACTTCCACAAGAGCTTGAGGAGATCATCTATTGGTGTTTGAGCATCCAACTCTTCTCCTTCCACTCTTGATCTATTGAGAAGTTTTCTAAACTCAATCTAGCTTTTATTTATAATTATTTGTTGATTATCATTCTATTAAAGCTAGTTTTATTTGAGTTTAGTTTGATTTGATTTACTCCTTGTTTTCACACACAACCTATTGAGCCTATTGTATTTACACTCATAGTATAATTTGGGGTTGTGGGTTTGTGACTAGGAGTTGTGCTTAATTGAGTTCTCACCTTGTTAGAGAGAACAATCATTTGTTAATTTGTGCTTATCATGAGAATCACTTTGTAATACACTTGTACACCGAGTGAGAAGTGTGTGGTGAGAGTCGGGGATCGTCCCAAGAGGAGTGGCGTCGGTTGACGTGCCTAGGGAGAGGTTGTAACCGAGCACTTGAGGGAGATACGGCTAGGTCCAACACTTAGTGGGTGTAGAGTGTGATTGCAAGAGTGTGAGTTGTAGAGTTTTCGGTTAGCTAGAAAACCGAGTGTGTAGAAGAAGTTCCGGCTTCCAAACCGGATTGTGTTAGTGGATTTCTCCCCGGGAGTGGGGAGCGGAGACGTAGGACGGAAGGTCCGAACTCCGTGATCATATTGCTTGTTTGAGTGTGCTTTGGCGTTTATTTATACTTGTGTTTATATTTCTTGTCGCCATTGTCATTAGCTCATTATTCATATGATCCACTATCTAGTTTATATTGTTTACCCTTGTGTTGGTTTCATATCCTTACATACATCATATCGTATATCTCCTTGGTAGGATATATCATCTTGTGCTAGTTTACATATCCTTGCATATATATAGGATATATCACTTTGTGTATATTGCATATTCTTGCTCATAAGTAATTATATATCATCTTGCAAGAATATATTAGTTAATTAGTTTTAATTGGCATTTAATCAGATTAGATTAGCATAAGACCCTAATCACCCCCCTCTAGGGTCTAACAATTGGTATCAGAGCTTGGTGCTCTTTGATTTAAGGTCTAACCGCCTTGAGTTAAAGATCCAAGTTATCTATTTGTGCTAATCTAGTTATGATTACTTTTATCTTGCTTGCATATTTTCACATATATATCATGAATATGAATATATTTCGTTTAGGCTATGAATCCAATGTTGCTCCTAAATTCATTAATTTTCCCTATGCTCAATGGGCTTCTAGATTTAAACTATTTGTTGAATCTAGAAATATCGACTTATGGGAAGTTATTAATTGTGCTTATATTGTGCCCACATTGGAGAAATCCAAGTGGAGCAATCATGATGATAAAATGTTTAATATGAACAAGCTTTTGTTAGAATATTTGCTTAATGCCTTTGACTCATCCTTTTCTAACAAATTTGTTCACTTTGATAGTGCTTACAATTTATGGAAATTCATAGAAGCACATCAAGGCAACTTGGAGGAAATCCGACGTAGTTTGGAGGATTGTTCTTCAAGTGAGTGTGGAGCATCATCATGCACACGGCCACTAGGCGATAGCCCTAGTGTGGTAAGCGATTCGGAATCTGATAGTGACATATCCATCAATGAACTCGCTTGTGCATATGAGAAATTATCGCATGCCTACTCAAAATTACAAAATAATTTTATTGATCTTAAAAGCAAGCATGTAGAATTAAAATCCGATCATGAGTTGCTAGTGTCCAAATTTGATGTCATTATAAAAGAAAATACTATGCTTAAAGAAAACAATGACTTATTAAATTTGGAAAATAAAAAATTGGCCTCATCCTTGTCTAGCTTATCTCATGCTAAAGATAATGCCTTTTTAGAAGTAGAAAGGTTTAGAAATAAAATCGATAATCATACATGTTCTACTTCTAGTTCAAATGCATACGTGTCTAATAATGAAGATTTGAATCTTGTGAATAAACGCATTTCATCATTAGATTCAACCCTTAAAACATGCATTGTAGAGAATAAGAAACTTATGAACTTGGGTGCAAAATCTCATACTACAACTTCTAAACCCGTACACTTTGCACACTTGTATAGCAAAGCCTATAAATGTTCTATTTGTGGTCGTAAAGGCCATTTAGCTAAGTTTTGCTATGATGCACATAATTCCTCCAAGACTAATGTTTCTTGTGCATCTCATAAGGCTTCTTCATCACATGCTCATGCACATGCACTCTCTCATAAAGTTCATCATATGCATGCTCATGTATATTCATGTGATCTTTGTGGTTGTTTTGGTCACTTGGCTAAATATTGTTTTGATTTGAGAAATATTATGAGTATACATTTATATGCATGTGTATTATCCTGTATATGCATGTGAAAAATAAGTCTCATTTGCCAAATATTGTGAGAGATTTGTAGAGTTTTCGGTGAGCTAGAAAACCAAGTGTGTAGAGAAGTTCCGGCTTCCAAACCGGGTGTGTCGATAGTGGAGTTCTCCCCGGGAGTGGGGAGTGGAGACGTAGGACGGAAGGTCCAAACTCCGTGATCATACTATTGTGTTTGGATTGCTCTTTGTGTCCACTATTTGTTTATATTGTTTCTTGTTTATTTTCCCCTTTGCATATATATCCTTGCATATATCTTATTGAATATCATCTTGTTGGCCTTCTTGTTTTGATGATGTTTAACAAACAATTTACTTCTAATGTTGTTTGTCTAGTATTTGTGTTTTCTTATTCATTATAGACAAATAACGTTGTTGGAGGATGGATGGAATAGCGCTTTAACGACGATATCAAACGGAGGTTGGCGGAAATGTGGAGTGAAGCAACATACAATTCAAGTTAAAGATCAAGTTCAAGCTTCATCCGTAACGTGTACCAAGTTGAGCTACAATGAAGATCAAGATTGCTTGGGTAATGTAGTTTAGGATTTATATTATGTGTGTTAAGTACCTTAAGCTCAATATCTATACACACACATTTATTGGTTTCTTCGTATATATATATAGTAATATATATATATATATATATATACATAAGTTTGGGTTTCTATGCATATATATAGTTTTATATATATATACATACATAGTTTTGAGTTTTCATGTTTATATGCCCATATATGATTTCACCTTTAACAAGCTTATATTTAATGAAATCATACTTAGTGTTTTGAATATATTGCATAGAATATGCAATCTTATGAAAATATTATATTTCTAGGTTATAGACTTCATAACAACATGTTATATCTTTTATCAAGTCTATACAATCATTTCATAAGGTTTCAAAATGTTGTTTGAGTCAAAATATCAAAATATCAATTTCCAGGTTTTCATGTTTTTGAACATATTTGCAAAATGATGATATTTTTCATTTGGGAAGTCCTTTTTCAAAACCAGTCATTGTAACATGTTTATTATCATGTCTACTATCATTCCCCAAAGTTTTACATTTTTTGGAATTTATTTGATATTCTTAAACAGTGTTTTAAAATCAGGAAATCAAATTTTTTAAGTATCAGTTTTCGGTCGACCGAACCGGTCGACCGCTCGTTTGTTCTTTCGTCAGCATGGTCCAGAGAGTTGGTCGGTCGACCGATGCGGTCGACCGAGAGCTCCATCGATCGACCGTACCGGTCGACCGACGATGGTCCAGAACTGTTTCTTCGTGTTTTTGTGCTCCGTCAGTCGACCGATATTTCCGCCGGTCGACCGCCAATATGACCGTTGCTTTTCCAACGGCTATTTCCTGAGCTGTTTGCTGGGGCTGTTTTTTGTCTTTTGTTAGGGGTTTTGGCTGAGATTTCAAGTGGGTATATATACCCTATTGCTGCTCTTTTTCATGTAAATAACAAGAGAAAAGTTTTTAAGAGGTTTACAAGTTTTCGTTTAAGGGTTTAGTGTTTGTTTAAAAAGCTTTTAAGCATTTACAAGAGTTTGGTTTGTGGAGAAAATTTCACAAGAGCAAGTGGAGATCATCCTTAGTGTTTGAGCATTCATTCTTCTCCCTCTCTTTTGTCATCTATAGAGAAGTTTTCTTAAACTCAATTCTAGCGTTTTATAAGTTTGTTCTTAATTTCATAAGCTAGATTTCATATTGAGTTTATATTGTTTTATCTCTTTGTTCACACACAACTTATTGAGCTTATAGTATTTACATTCATAGTATATTTTGGGTTGTGGGGTTTGTGACTTAGAGTTGTGCTTAATTGAGTTCTCACCTTGTTAGAGAGAACAATCATTTATTATATTGTGCTTAATTGTGAGATCACTTTGTAATACACTTGTACACCGAGTGAGGAGTGTGTGGTGAGAGTCGGGGATCGTTCCAAGAGGAGTAGCGTCGGTTGACGAGCCTAGGGAGAGGTTGTAACCGAGCACTTGAGGGAGACACGGCTAGGTCCAACACTTGTGAGGGTGTAGAGTGTGATTGCAAGAGTGTCGATTGTAAAGTTTTCAGTTAGCTAGAAAACCGAGTGTGAGGTGTAAACGTTGTTCGGGTGATCGTAGAAAACCCGGTTGTGACAGTGGAGTATCTCCTCGAGGTGAGGAGCGGGGACGTAGGTCGTGGGGACCTAACCTCGTAAACATATCCTGTGTTTGTGATAGCATTGGCGTACTTGTTTTCATGTTCATATCTTCATCGCCATTGTGTATTGCTTGTTGATCATTTTGCCCTTTCACATTTGTAATTAAATTGTTTACCCCTTGTGTTAGTTTTATATCCTTGCATATATCATATAGCATATCTCTTTCCTAGGATATATCCCTTAGTTCATATTACTTATCCTAGCTTATATAGTTGTTTTATTTCATACTTGCTAGGATAACTTATTAATTAGTTTTAATTGGTATTTTAATCGGATTAGATTAGCATAAGACCCTAATCACCCCCCCTCTAAGGTCTAACACATCTTTGTTAGGATATATTTGTTAATTAGTTTTAATTGGTATAAAATCGGATTAGATTAGCATGGGACCCTAATAACCCCCCCTAGGTCTAACATGATGAACTCGCACGTGGCTATGAATTATTGATGCATGATTATAAAAAATTACAACGTAGCTTTATTAATTTAAAAAACAAGCATGTTAAATTGAAATCAACTAATGAAACACTAGCCAATAAGTTTGATGTCATTGCAAATGAAAATGCAAATCTAAAAGAAAGCAATGAAAAATTAAAATAGGAAAATGCTAGTTTGTTTTATGTTAAATGTGATGTTCTATTAGAAGTTGAGAACATTAGAAAAAGAGCTTACTTATTTCAAAATTGATCATGCAAGTTCTACTTCTAATAACAATGCTTGTGTGGATAATAATGAGTTGAATCATGTTAAAAGTAGAATATCCTCTTTAGATTCAACATTAAAAACTTGCATTGCTAATAACAAAAAGCTTATGGACATACGTGTAAAGTCTCATACAAATTCTTCCATCAAAACTACTCACTATGCACATATTTATAACAAAATTTACAAGTATTCGATTTACGGTCGTAAAGGCCATATTGCTAAATTTTGTTGTAATGCACAAAAGCCTAACAAGCCTAATCATGTTTGTGCATCCCATCAAGCTTCTCCATCTCATACACATGTACACACACATAATGATCATCATAAAAATGCCGATGTGTATAAGTGTGATTTTTATGGTCGTTTTTGTCATTTGATCAAGTTTTGTTTCGATTTGAGAAGAACTTCCCGATTGCAAAACAATTTTAAAGAAAAATCTATTTTTACAAATGATTTTCGTGCACAACCAATTGGTCAACACAAATTTTTTTAACCTTTTCCTTTCATCCATTCTAATCGAAAATGATATTTATATGAGTATTGTTTTGACCGTGTCCGTGCACCATATACGCCCAAATGGGTTCATAACCTAAGGGATTTGAGCTTGAACGATAGGGGTCATGTTCCTAAACTCTTCGGTACCAAGAGTAATTGGGTACCAAAACATGTTTAATCTTTAAGAACGAATTCTTTAGCTTTTTAGTTTTTCATGTTCTTAAAGATTATTTCTATTTAAGTTTTATAAACAAAATTAAAAATAATTTTATACATGGTATTTGATTAAAAAGTTATCATTCATATTTTTTCATGATTCTCTTTCATAGATTTTCATGTATTCATCCTTTATGAATTGATATAATTTTTATCAAGATGATTTTTATGCTAAAACATCATTTTTGTTAGTGTACATTGTTTTTAATTTTTAAGTTTGAACAATGTGTTTGTGTTTATGGGATCATTATAAAACACTCTTATGATGATATTTATGTGTTTGAGCTTTCAGATCATCAATTTATGGTTTATAATGTATTCCTTATATGGTTTGATCAAGTTTTACAAAGAATATTTCATCTATTGATCAAACACTTTTTAGATATATACTTTGTTTTGAATTTGCATATGAGAGGGTTATGTTTTAGCAACCCCCCCCCCCCCGGGGATTTATTGATCTTTCACTTCATATCATGTTCACCGGGCATTCATATGGCTTGAAACAAGTTTTTCTTGTTTTTGTCGAAAATGAGCATATTGATCTTTTATGTATTTATCCAAAGCATACCAATTTTTGATCTTTATGGATAAAACTTATAAATATTTTGATAAATTTTTTTTGTGATCATGTATATAGGAAAGATGTGTCCGTTATTTACATTGATACAAAATATCCTTTTTAGTGGACATCTTTGCTTAACTTTTTTTCTTAGAATTTTTTTTGTGATTTGAGCATGATTGTCATTTGAATCATGTATTTACTCAATCATCTTATTTTTTGTTAAAATGATACTTTATGCTTTTCATGAACTCTCATTTGGTATCATTTTTATTGCCTTTCTTGGATTCATGAATTTTCATGAACAATATTTTGGTTTTCATAAGTTTTCATGAACTTATACTTTTTTTATTGAGACATCATTCTCATAATAATATATTTATATATGTTCTCAGTAAATCATAATTTATGGTTTGATAACTTATGAATTTTCTTTTGGATTTATTAATAAATCATTTGATTCTTAATTTTTAATTTTTAAATCTTTGATTTTTATTTTTGGGAATTTTTTTGTTTTAGTTTTTTTTTTTTTGATATATATCCTATGGATATATATCTATGTTTTACTTTTGTGACTCTTTTCTTAATAACACATATATGTGGTCACGTGATCTTCTTTAATGTGAGTTGTGTTTGGGATATTCTATATTCATGCTTACTCACATTTACTTGCCATTTTCATCATTGCATATTTTCTATATGGCTTTTTGATAGAGGAAGCCTTCCCCATATCCTTCTAATTTTGTTTACACTCACTTGTGCTTTTTGCTAGGGGGAGCTTTAGCTCTCTTCTTAATCATATTGTTTATCCCCCTTTTTTGATGTTGCCAAAGGGGGGAAAATGTGAGTATTTATGTTTTTATATTTATGGTTTTATGCTTAATATACTTACAAACTTTTATGTGTATTTTAGTAAATTGTTTGTTATCATCAAAAAGGGGGAGATTGTTGGCCTTCTTGTTTTGATGATGATTTAACAAACAATTTATGACTAATATTGATTTTATAATTTTGTTTTGTGTTGTTTAGTATACGCAGGTAAATGAGCTACATTTATATTGAAGCCTATGCAAATTAAGTCAATCAATCAAGTTCAAGCTTCAAAAGATTCATTCTTGGTATACTTTGTATAAGTTTATATAATGTCTCCTAATTCTATAAGCTCAAATATACACACACATTTCATTTGTGAATTTTCTCAAATATAGGTGCTTTTATGCAAAATATATTCAAATATGTTTTGGACTATACAAACACTGTTAACATTTTCTATAAAGTCCATAAAAACATTACGCAAGTTTTCAGAACTTGATTTGAGCTAAAATGTCAAAATCAATATGTTTAAAAACATGTATTTTTATTATGTTTGAATATTACAGAGATTTCACAAATGGTAAGAGAAATTTAAAAAATTCTTTTTCCAACATGTTCATATTCATGATTATAAACTTTTTTCAAAGTTTTACATTTTTTAGAATTTATTTGTTATTTTAATAGTGCTTTAAAATTCAATTTCAAAAATCAATATAGGCTGAAAACTGGTTATCAGTCGACTGGTCAGTCGACTGATGAAACTGCCTGTAATTGCTAAAAGTCTCTATTTTAATTCTGGTCGACTAATCAGCCGACTGATGAGGTCATCAATTAACTAATCATAGCATCAGTTGACTGATGAGTTGTTAATTGCCTATAACGGTCAGCTCATCAGTCGACTGATGAGAGCCGTCAGTCGACCGATAAGCCCCAACGGCTATTTTTCCAGCTTTTGTTATTTTATCTTTTTTACTGGATTTTCTTAGGTTTTGTACCTTAATTAGTTTTTCATCCTATATATACCCCCTATTGTTTCACTTCTGATATGATCCAAGAGGGTTTTTAACAATAGTTTTAAGAGCTTAAAAGTTTGTTTATTCTCAAGTTTGAGTTTGGTGTTTGTTTACAAAAGAGGAAGCTCGCATTATCAAATTGAGGAATTCATCCTTAATCTTCTTCATCCTCCTATTGTGTTTATAAAGAAGTTTTTTTAACTCTTTTATCTAGCAATTTATTATTGATTATCATATTCTTATTATTGCTAGTTTATTATTGAGTTAGATTTTATTTGTACTCATTTTATCACACACACCTCTATTTGAGCTTTTAGTATTTCATATATCATATATTAGGTTGTGGGATTGTGATATTGTAAGAGTGAGCTTATGTTGTGTTCTCATCTATTATAGAGAACAAAATCTTGTATTTGAGCCTTATTGTGAGTTACACGTTGTATTACACTTGTATACTGAGAGAAGTGTGTGGTGAGAAACGGGGTCGGTTCCAAAAGGAGTGGGGTCGGTAGTAAAGCGTAGTGAGAAGTTGTAATTCTAAATACTTGAGGAAGGTGACACGGTCTAGGCCAACACAAAGGGTGTAGAGTGTAATTGTAAGTGTGTAGGTTGTAAAGTTTTTGGTGAACTAGAAAACCGAGTTGTGAGGTGTAAACGTTATTTGGGTGAGCGTAGAAAACCTAGTTGTGACAGTTGAGATCTCCTCGAGGTGAGGAGTGGAGATGTAGGTCAAGTGGTTGACCGAACTCTGTAAACATATCGTGTGTTTGAGTTTGCTTTAGCGTTCTTTTATTTATGCTCATATCTTATATTACCATTCTTGCATTGTTTATTTGTCCCACTATATTTTTTACTGTTGTGTTTATATCCTTGCATATATCTCATAGTGTATCTCATTGCTAGGATAGTGCCCTTTGTTTATATTACTCATTCTTGCTCATAACACATTGTATATCTATCTTGCAAGAATAATTTGTTAATAAGTTTTAATCGGCATTAATATCTAATAAGATTAGCATAAACCCTATTCACACCCCCCCCCCCCCTCCAGGGTATTTTCACTTTTGAGCCTAATGAAAAATTCTTCATATCTTTTTTTCAAATCACTATTTTTGAACTTTAGTTGTTCATTTTTGGAAACTATTCTAGTGCATTAAGTTTCAAACTTTATTTGTTCGGATGATAAATCACATAACAACTCATTTACCTTAGCAAAAAGTTTTTGTTTTTCACTTACAGTGTTTTCAAGATGCTTAGATAAATAAGAGATTTGATTTTGTAGCTCAAAATATTGTGTACACATGAAAGAGGTTGTATCTTCTGAATTCAAATTTAAAGAGGAAAATTCAAATTTATTTGACAAATATTTATTTTCTTTATTCAAGTTTATATTTATCTTTTTAGAGTTTTTATATTTTTGAGCTATATTTTCCAAATAAATTAACATCTCCTTATACTTAGAATAAAGTTCATCGTAAGATGGATATAACTTGAGAAATTATTGTTTATCTGTTTACTGAATTGATAATGTATGGGTTTAGTTTTAGAATCACTTAAGAAATTATTATGTACCTATTTAGTGAACTGATTTCATCTTTTCTAAAGATATTTTTGTCCTTTCTTTGACTTACGGAAAGACTTGGATCCCTTAACTATAAGTGCAGATTGATCATCCTCGTCTTTAGGACTCGAGTTTGACTCCTTCTTCTTCGATCAAGATTTTTCTTTACTTTCTTTTAAGGTCAATGACTTCTTCTTCGTATATTCTTCTGATACATCTTTTCTCTCTTTTAAACGAACTTCTTCTTCAATAGCCATTACCTTAGGTTCCTAATCCTGAGATAGAGAGCAGAGTATTTTTCTATCCAATTCCTTATTTTTGTACTCCTTCCCTAAAGCTTTAGACTTGTTGATAATATCGGTAAGTCGTGTGTGTAGGCTTCAAAATAAATGCTGATAGATATCCAAACACAACTTAAGACAAAGAAAAGATCATCCAAAGATCACAGGAAATGGCCTTACGATGTCTCGAAATGATCAAGACAGTGTAGACTATCTCACACGCGAGACAGTGTCGACTGTCTCGCAGTGTGAGAGAGTGTCTAATGCCTCGTAGTGCGAGATAGTGTAGACTGTCTCGTAATGCGAGACAATGTTGACTGTCTCGCAATGCGAGACATCGTTGACTGTCTCGCACGCGAGACATCTCTGAAATGTTCAAGAAATTGGTAAAATAACTGCATGATACGTGGCCATTAACTGTTCAAGAATGTGGGCGAGAATCATGTGGATAACTATCAAAATAACAGAGTTTAGAACGTGGGAAGATAGTTACAGAAGAAACTGGCAGGCAGTTGGTGATTTTCGAGACAGTCATGACTGTCTCAGAAGCCAAGATAGTCACAACTGTCTCGGTCGCCGAGACAGACTACACTGTCTCGCATGCACAATTCCGTCAGATTGTTGTATTTTTTAGTTAAGTGTCCTAGAGGCTATAAATACCCCCTAGGGCCATTACTGATAGAGATCTGAGCACAGAGAGCAGATAGAGCAGCAAACTTGAGTTCTTTGTGTGATTTCTTGAGATTTGAGCTTTTGACTTAATCTTAAGAAGAGTGTTCATCTTACTTTGATAAGATATTCACTGATTTTCATTCTTGCTTCTAAACGAAGGAAGAATACCAAAGACTTTCACGATCTGTGAATTGGTGTTTCACGAGCCAAAGCACTCCTGGCACAGGTAAAGTCTCACAAAACAGAAATCGATAAACAATTTCTGTGTTATTTTCAACGAACTTGTAATTCTTTTGTTCGTTTGTAAGAGAAGTCTTATAAAAAGAATATTTCTTTTGAATTTATTGTAATCGACTAAAGATATAATTAATTCCACAATGAAGTCAATTTCCGATGAAAACAAGTTGGCGACTACAGTGGGAGGCAACAGTCTCGCTGCCGAGACCGTAGTGTCGTAGATGATCAAGATTGTGATCAATGAAGAGATCGAATATGAGTTCGATCAAGTGAAATTTGAGGAGTATCTGTCATCCTCATCCTCAAAATCTTCCTCGCCTCGTAAGTGCCTGAAGATTTCGTCTTCCAAGAAGGTTTTCTAGTCTTTAACTACGATGAAGACTACGATTGAAAATACTTGCCCGATTGTGGCTAAGGATGCTGCTTGCACCATATCTTCTCCAAATGACCCTTCCCCAATTAAGGGGTCGTTGAACCAAAGCTCATCGACACTGACGAAGAGGGCTCGTCAGAGACAACGTCAGTGCCGTACTCGTCAATTGGCCAAGGCCTTAGAACAAACCGACGGGATTCGCTATTACGCGAACCTAGAGTCGAGGAAGCATAGAGTGATTCAGTTACCTCAACGACAAACTAATCACACTTCTGCACAGCTCACAACGGAAGAGCGTATACAAAAACGTCAGGCGAATGCTGCTCGCACTCGTGCCCTTCATCAACAGACGCAAGAAGGAAAGAAAGAAATGGTGCCTGAAGAGCCACCAAAGAATCGTAAAGTTTGGATCCCGAAGTCTAAACTTGCACAAAAATCAGGTCACTAGGATAAATCTTTCAAATGTCTCAGACATACCCGAGGCAATGACAGCTGTCTCAGCCAGAGAAAAGCTTCTAAGATGTCTCTTCTGTTGGGAACATGGTTGATGTTACAATATCTCTTGTATTTTGATGATAACAAATCATTATTTATCTACCATATTTTACTACAGATTCAAGATATACATCTCAAAGCAACAATCAAGATATTAAGGCTATATCAACAACAAGATTTCAAAGATCAAAAGATGAAGTTAATCAAGTCACTTCACGCTTCAAGAAGAAAATATACTTTACAAGAGTGATATAATTTTATCTTTTCTTTTAGAATCTTTGTACAAGCCTTGATCACACACACAACACACACTACTCACTTAGAAGATCATAGAAAATATTCTAAGTATAATCCTAAGTATAATCAACAAATGAATAACTTATTAAACTATTGAAACTATGTATAACATAGTTTCTGGCCGACCAAAGAAATGTCTGGTCGACCAGATATAACAACCAGAAACAGAGATTCAAAAAAATCTCTGTCTGGTCGACCAGATATGGACCTGGTCGACCAGAGGCTTCAGACTCGGACATACAAGTTCCAGGAAGCCTTTCTGGTCGACCAGGCCTCAATCTGGTCGACCAGGCAGTCACTTCTAACAGTCATATTTTCAAATTAACATGAACGTTTTATGAACGTTTTTGCGGTTATTTTTGAAATATTTTGAACTAAAATTTTACCTATAAATAGGTGTTAAGTTCTGAAGTTAAATAATAAGATTCCTTTCCATAAACTTGAGTTTTTCTTGAGTTCTTAACTCCATTTTTGAAGAGAAAACTGAGTGTTATTTTCAGTTTTGTTCTTGATTAAAACTCCATTACTCTAGAACAAAAACCATTCCTATAGCCTATTGTAAGTCACTCACATCTACACATCAAGGCTTATAGGAAGAGAAAGTTGTACCATTTTGTTTCAGTTTGATAATCTCTTGAAAGAAGAGATTGTTGTGGCATTGGCAATTGAAGATTGTCAAGGTTGTACTGTTTGCTTGCGGGTTGCAAGTGCTTGTGGTTTGCAAGTGAAAATAGTGGAGAAATCTCAAGCGAGGCTTGGGGACTGGATGTAGGTCTAGAGGACCGAACCAGTATAAATCCTTGTGTTTGCGTATGCAATTTTCTGTGATTATCTACACATTGGTTTGATCTTTCTTACTCTTTGTGATATTATTTTATTGAAATTTAAAGTTTCCGTATTAGATTTCATAAACACTATTCAACCCCCCCCCCCTTCTAGTGTTTGAGTGCTATTGTAGCGATCCTTCAATTGGTATCAGAGTAGGTTGATCAAGGATAACAATGGCTACATCATCTACATCACAGTTCAAGGAAGGACATTCTACTCAAAGACCACCACTTTTCGATGGTTCCAACTACAACTACTGGAAGTGTAGGATGAAGATCTACCTTCAATCAATAGGATTCGATCTCTAGAACATAGTGGAGTCTGATTACAACAAGCCTACTACTCCATACTCTGAATGGACATTGGTGGAAAGGACAAATGTGAATCTTGACGCCAAGGCAATGAATGCATTGTTTTACGCAATGGATAAGAATGAATTCAACCGTGTGTCTACTTCCAACACCACAAATCAAATCTGGCACACACTTGAGGTAACCCACGAAGGAACTTCTAAGGTTAAAGACTCAAAAATTTCTGTTTTAATGCACAGGTTTGAAATGTTCAAGATGAACGACAACGAGACAATTGGTGAAATGTTCACAAGATTCACCGACATCATCAACTCCCTAATTACGTTAGGAAAGGTCTACACACAAGTGGAGATGGTTAGGAAAATCCTCCGAGCTCTTACTTCGGATTGAGAGAAGAAGACTACCGCGATAGAGGAAGCCAACGACCTCTCCACATTGACAGTAGAAAATTTCATAGGGAATTTGATGGCATACGAGGTGCAACTTGAAGATCGGAAAAAGGATAATGAAGATAAGAACAAGAAGGTTCTTGCTTTCCAAGCATCTACTGATGATGAGGATTCCGATGACGAAGAAGAGTTTAAAATAATCACACGCAAATTCAAAAAATTCTTGAAGAAAGGTAAGTTCTCTTCTAGTAAATTCAAAGATACTAACAAAGTCACTTGTTTTGGTTGTAATAAGCCAAGACACTACAAGAAAGATTGTCCCCTACAACAAAAGTTAAAGTCGAAGTCTTCTAACAATTTCAACGGGTTCACAAAGAACAAGAATGAACAAGTGAAGAACAAAAAGAAGAAGGCTTTGTCGATAACATGGGATGATAGTGACCAGTCATCTTCAGATGAAGAAGAGGAAAAAGAAGATCATCAAGCGAATATGTGCTTTATGGCAAATGAATCTGATGATTATCAAGTAAGTAATCATGATGAGTTACTTGACGCATTTAACGAATTATTTTTGAAATACAAGCAACTAAATTCTTCTTTTAAAATATTAAAAAATGAAAATAAAAATTTGAATAACACTTTAGTCTCTCCTTATGCTTCACAAATAGAAGATCTTAAAGAGAAGAATAAAGAGTTATTTTCTGAAAATTACAAGTTATCTAGTAACAATCAACTTCTTAAAAAAGAATGTGATTTCTTTAAAGTTCGTATTTCAAATTTGAATGATGATGTTAATAGTCTTAAAACCAAATATGAAACTATATCAATGAATGTAGGTAAATTTAACAAAGGAAAAGAGAATCTAGATAATCTACTTTCTTATCAATTACCTGCTAAGAGTAAACAAGGATTAGGATATGTTTCTAACTCCAGTAATGAGAAAATATATTCTTCTATGCAAAAGAAAAATCATGCTTATTTATATTCTAAATTTGTGAAAAGTAATTATCATGCACATAATGGTACATCTATGCATGCTAGTTCTAAGGTATTTTCAAATAATGATAGAAAAATGCATATGAAGAAAGTTGCAAGTAAGAATATTTTAAAATCCAACTACATTTGGGTTCCTAAAAATACATGTTTAAGTGATAGAAAGATATACTTATCAAATTACAAAAAGGATATTTGTGATTCTGAAAACTATCATTCATACAATGTAGGTAAACCAAATTCTCGTTGGGTTTGGTTTCCTAAATGCTAATCTCATGGACCCAAAAGTTAAAGGGTACCAAAATATATTTCCTTTATTTTGCAGGTACCTAATAAAAGGGAAACATGGATTTTAGATAGTGGCTGTTCCAAGAACATGACCGGGAACAAGGACTTATTTTCTTCCATACAATTTAAAGATGGAGGAACCGTTACCTTCGGTGACAACAACAAGAGTCAAGCGGTAGGAATTGGAACGGTTGGTATAAACTTTAAAACTCTTATTGATAGTGTATTATTAATTGATGGTTTAAAGTATAATTTTCTCAGTATAAGTCAATTATGTGATAAAAACTATAAAATAGTGTTTGAAAAAGATAATTGCATGATATATAACAATGACATGACAATTTTATTGTTGAACGGTTTTAGAAAGAAAAATATTTATATAAACAAAATACTAGGGTTGAACCAGAAGTTTTGTATTAATTGTTTCATTATTTATTATCTCCCTTTCTATTTTCCTTTTTGTTAATGACAAAGTGGGAGATATATTAGAATATTGAAATATTAACATGTATGCATTGTTATACATTATTAGGATTACTAATAAGTGCTATTTTTTTGTGTGTTAAATTAACATGTATGCATTGTTGCAGGGGGAGTAAGTATGTTTAATTAAAGTTTTTTCAATATTATTTGTCATCATCAAAAAAGGGGAGATTGTTGAGAACATGGTTGATGTTACAATATCTCTTGTATTTTGATGATAACAAATCATTATTTATCTAACATATTTTACTGCAGATTCAAGATATACATCTCAAAGCAACAATCAAGATATTAAGGCTATATCAACAACAAGATTTCAAAGATCAAAAGATGAAGTTAATCAAGTCACTTCGCGCTTCAAGAAGAAAATATACTTTACAAGAGTGATATAATTTTGTCTTTTCTTTTAGAATCTTTGTACAAGCATTGATCACACACACAACACACACTACTCACTTAGAAGATCATAGAAAATATTCTAAGTATAATCCTAAGTATAATCAACAAATGAATAACTTATTAAACTATTGAAACTATGTATAACATAGTTTCTGGCCGACCAAAGAAATGTCTGGTCGATCAGATATAACAACCAGAAACAGAGATTCAGAAAAATCTCTGTCTGGTCGACCAGATATGGACCTGGTCGACCAGAGGCTCCAGACTCGGACATACAAGTTCCAGGAAGCCTTTCTGGTCGACCAGGCCTCAATCTGGTTGACCAGGCAGTCACTTCTAACAGTCATATTTTCGAATTAACATGAACGTTTTATGAACGTTTTTGCAGTTATTTTTGAAATATTTTGAACTAAAATTTTACCTATAAATAGGTGTTAAGTTCTGAAGTTAAATAACAAGATTCCTTATAACATAGTTTCTGGCCGACCAAAGAAATGTCTGGTCAACCAGATATAACAACCAGAAACAGAGATTCAGAAAAATCTCTGTCTGGTCGACCAGATATGGACCTGGTCGACCAGAGGCTTCAGACTCGGACATACAAGTTCCAGGAAGCCTTTCTGGTCGACCAGGCCTCAATCTGGTCGACCAGGCAGTCACTTCTAACAGTCATATTTTCAAATTAACATGAACGTTTTATGAACGTTTTTGCGGTTATTTTTGAAATATTTTGAACTAAAATTTTACCTATAAATAGGTGTTAAGTTTTGAAGTTAAATAACAAGATTCCTTTCCATAAACTTGAGTTTTTCTTGAGTTCTTAACTCCATTTTTGAAGAGAAAAACTGAGTGTTATTTTCAGTTTTGTTCTTGATTAAAACTCCATTACTCTAGAACAAAAACCATTCCTATAGCCTATTGTAAGTCACTCACATCTACACATCAAGGCTTATAGGAAGAGAAAGTTGTACCATTTTGTTTCAGTTTAATAATCTCTTGAAAGAAGAGATTGTTGTGGCATTGGCAATTGAAGATTATCAAGTTTGTACTGTTTGCTTGCGGGTTACAAGTGCTTACGGTTTGCAAGTGGAAATAGTGGAGAAATCTCAAGCGAGGCTTGGGGACTGGATGTAGGTCTGGAGGACCGAACCAATATAAATCCTTGTGTTTGCGTATGCAATTTTCTATGATTGTCTACACATTGGTTTGATCTTTCTTACTCTTTGTGATATTATTTTATTAAAATTTAAAGTTTCCGCATTAGATTTCATAAACACTATTCAACCCCCCCCCCTTCTAGTGTTTGAGTGCCATTGCAGCGATCCTTCATCTTCAACACCATCAACATCCATTCCGGGTCCGTCTACTGCATCCACATCTGCGGTATCACCAGTGAAACCCTGGGTCAGCCCGGACCTGTCAAAATTCAAGGTTACAACAGCGGATCTCCTTAGTTTGTCACCTGATGATCGAGGCAAAGCTCCGGTCAAAGAATACTCAGATATGGTAAATAAACCTTTAGTAGTTTCTTATACCGAGGGTCGTAAGTGTCCTCCGATTAGAACAAAACAAACCCAAAATGAGAAAATATCAATTCACTCTCATTTAGGGCCTGTAAAAACTCCATGCCCGCAAGGGGGTGGATTTAAGTATTTAACCTTGGATCGCTCAGAGGCGACGACAAGTCGTCCTGTGCATGTTAACAAGGCTCAAAAACACAAGATATGTTGCTCGAATCATGATAATGATGAGCTGTACTATCAAACTAATTAGTCACAAAAAAGGGTTGCTCAAGAAACAGAGTCTCATTGCGCGTGTGAAAGGCTTATTAAGGCAGTACTGATAGAATGCGGTTGTTCCAAGACTGAACCGACGAGAGTCTCAGTATTTCAAAGACTTTCTGCTGAAACATCAAAACCCATAATGAGGCGTTTCAACAAGAAGAAACCTCTAATTCGGAAAGATGAGTTCCTAGAGATCACTATTAATATGACCGGTAGAGGAAAGCAACATTCGGTTAACCCGGATCCTGATTTCTCTCCAGGAGGGAGAGTTGAGCAGGGTCTTTCCCAAAGGATGTCACGGCTACAACGGAGGGCTAACCGACGTCGAGATTATAGGAAAATGCATGAAGGGTTGTCTTTAGACGAGGAACCGTCAGATACTTGTTCTTCGGTTGCCTCGGACGATACCACATCCAATGTTGGGCAAGTCAGAGAATCATTTACAATTACGCCAGATCAACTGGCTCAGATATTGCAAGAAGCGTTAGCTAAACAGCGTGAAGAAATTAGAGCTGAAATAAAGACTGAGATGGAGTTGACAATGCAATAGATGAGAGATTTGCAAGCTCAACAATAGCAGCCAGAATCAAGTCAAAAGGTTGAATCTAACAGGCATGACGCTATACCTGTGCGTATAACCAAGGTCGATAGCGACCATGAGATGGATGAAACCATCTTTGCTGATACTCCTCTTGATAAAGATAATTCGGAGAGCGGTCCGGCTAAGTCGTCTACTCAACTTCCTCAAATCTACTTGAAGAAGAATACAGAAGAAAACAAGAAGATGCAAGATCTCGAAAATAAAGTCAACGCTCTGATGATAGCCCAAGAAGTGAAGAAAATAGGCATTCCATACCCGTACCCAAGGGAGTGGGATCTGATTCCTTATCCCCCAAAATTTAGTTTAATTAATTTTACTCCTTTTTATGGCAGGGGTTCACCTACGCAACATTTAATCTATTTCAAATCTCATCTTGGTGTGATCTCCGAAAATGAAGCTTTGATGGTACGGTCATTCGTAGGGACCCTTCGTGGGCCTGCCTTCGATTGGTACCGTAGTCTCAAGCTGGGGAGTATCAGCAGCTGGGATGACATGGAGGGATTGTTCCTTACTAATTTCTTTGACGACGATACTGAGGTCTCCATTGGCACCTTGCTGGACGAGAAGCAGAAAGATGGGGAGTCAGTTGATATTTTCGTCAAGCGATTCCGAAACAAAGTGGTAAACTGTCGAGATCCGCTCACGGAGGAGTTCATTCTTTAGACATGCCATAATAACTTGTCTTTAGATGTGTTAGAAGTCATGGGGGTTGTGCCTTCTAAAATATGGAAAGAGTTGAAGGTGAGAGGCGAACAAGCCGAACGCTTTCTTAAGAGAAAGAAGTTGGAGAGGGGTCAGCCATCAGCGAATCCCCAAAAATAGAACTTTAACCCTCGAGGCAGAGCGAGAGGGTCCGCAGCTGCAGTTGATGCTCACCAGATGCCATAACAACCACAACAACAATAACTATAATAATCGTCTTTCCAGTTAGTACCACATCAGAATCAATAGCCCTGAGGCAGCCTAAGACTTCGGAACCCAGATTCCCGAAAGAGTATTCTTTCAAAGACGATGAGGTTCCGGTCATCTTCAAATATCTATTGGATAACAATAAGATCAAAGTTTCACCAGTCACGAACCAAGAAGAAGAGAAGAAGACTAACAACCCAAAATATTATGCATACCATAGAAGGTTCCACCATCCCACCAAGGCATATTATGTCTTAAAAGACAAAATACAAACCTTGATCGATGTTGGTATCGTGACGCCAAAACCAAAAGAGAAGAAAGTGGGTGCAAATGCGGTATCTATTAGCTTTGGCTCAGTTCCTTTATCCTGGTTCCAACTCGAACCAGTATCAAAGGTTAAAATGTAAACTATCAACGATGACCCTCACGCACAGCGTCAAAAAGGACGTGTGTCATATACAACCCCGAATGGCGAAATCCTTTGGGTTCATCCTGATTTGCTCAAAGATGAACAATGGATGACATCCGCGTCTAAGAAGAAACTGAAAAGCAAGGGAAAAGAGAAGTCATGTTACGGAGCCTCAGCAATTCCTGAAGAAAATGATGAAGAAATCCCAGCTCTGCCATTTTCTGAAGAAGAGCTAGAAGTTTTTGTTACTCGGGTGGGAACGAATACCACTACAAGTACCCTGAAACTTCTAATCCAGATGTTAAGACGTTGGCTGAGCTGGGGGTAGCTACAACTCCCTCTGCACCTACAAGGAAATCCCAACAACAACCAGCTAATAAACAAAAGGAGAAAGAACCCCAACATAAAGAGGTTCAAGTTCCGAGGCAGTCTCGTTTCAATCGACCGATTGGACGAGATAAACCGGAAAGCTCGAATGCTCCATATTGTTTCGATATCATGGCTCAGTTAGCTAATATCCTAGCAAGGATCACACTGTACGAGTTACTGCGCCTTTCAAAGGATACCAGAGAAGCTTTGTAAGAAGCATTGGCTGATTCTGAGGTATTTCTCACTCAGATTAAGTCAACCTCTGAAGAGCCAGAGTCATCGGTTCAGCATTATAATCTGGCAGCTACAAAATTCCCTTGCATTGCTTTCATCAAAGAAGATATGCAAGTCAAGAATTCAAAACATGATAGGCTTTTATATTTTACTGGATATATTGGCTCAAGTGTTGTTAACCGAATTCAGGTTGATCCGGGTTCCGCTGTCAGCATCATGCCACTTTGGTTGATGTACCACCTCAGAATTTCTACCAATAATCTAGCCTCCACAGGAACCGTTATTTACGAATTCAATACTAGTCGATCCAGGCCATTGGGAAAAATTCGGGTGAAGTGTCAACTCGGAGACTTGAAGTCAGAGGTCACTTGTTATGTGATCGATGCAGAGACTTCTTATAATTTACTGTTGGGTCACCCATGGATCCACAGTAATCTTATAGTTCCCTCCACCCTCCATCAGTGTCTGAAATATGGTGACACTAATAACGAGGTCAAGACGATGGTCGTGGATAAGCAACCATTTAAGGGGTTAGAAAATTATTTTACTGACTCCCTTCTTTCTACTGCTAAATCTGATACTGAACCATCGGCCCATGGTACGGACAGCGGAGAAGAAGCTGATACCGAAGCTAGGCTTGATTATAGTGAAGGTCTTGTACTAAATGACATTGAACCTCTTGTAATCGATCTTGACGGTGTTGAATCGTCGGATGAAAGTTGTAACTAGCAACTTACCGATGAAATAATAAATGATGATTTAGAGTACTCGCGCTGTCTTGATAATGTATTGCACAAATTATATGATAATCCAGACCTATACACGCCACTTCGTTCGTCCTACACGACGACAAAATACATCCAAGATTCAGTCAGAACGACTATAATCCTACCCGACAGGGGGTGAAAAAGAAATAATCTTTGGAAAGTGGGAACCATCCCTAACCCCCGATCTTTTCTTGGACAACAATTCGGATGATGAAGAACCTGAACGAAATTTCTCTCGGTATAGTTCACAAGCAAGTGACTACATGAGGAAACAAGGATATGACCTTACACTTGGTGAAGGTCTTCGTTTTGGTCAAGGTGCCAGGGTTTCACCTCGTCCTACCTATGTACCAAAAGGAAAGCCGGACAATTACTACAGCCATAGAAGGGGTTTGGGTTATGTTTCATCGTCTGATGGTGAATATTGCTAGCAAATTATCAATCAATTAACAACAAAAAATGGATACTCGTCTGATTCTTCGACCTAGGATTCTAATGTAAGCATTGGGGAAAGGTTCAAAAGCCTAATGTCAAACATGGCAACGGTCGATCCTTCCATAATAGAAGAAAATGATCAATTACCTACTTAGGAAGACCACTGGATACATTACATGAATATCCAATATGGTGATCGATTCGAACAAAGGGAACCTCCTACTGAGGATAAAGTAGTCCAAATTAATATGGATGATGAAATCAATCCGAAACCTATATTTATTAACGACGATCTTCCGGCAGACGAGAGAGAAGAATTAATTGCCCTTGTTAGAGAATATATCAACGTGTTCGCTTGGAATTACGAAGATATGTCAGGACTTGACCCAAATGTAGCAATGCACAGCCTTAACATTAAACCGGATGTCAAACCTGTCAAACAACAACAAAGACGGTTTCGTCCGCAAATTATGGAGGTGATAGAAGCTGAAGTTAAGAAATTGATTGATTCAGGCTTTGTCAGAGAAGAACAACATCCTGATTGGTTGGTCAATATCGTTCCAGTTCTTAAAAAGAGCGAAAAGATCAGAATATGTATTGATTTCAGAGATTTGAATACAGCCTGCCCTAAAGCCGACTTCCCTCTACTAATTATAGATGTCATTATTGACAACATATGTGGGTTTGAGAGATTGTCATTTATGGATGGATTTTCTGGATATAATCAGATTAAGATGCACCCAGACGATTAAAAGCATACTGCATTCAGAACACCCCTTGGTGTTTTCTGTTATACTGTTATGCCCTTTGGTTTGAAGAACGCCGGCGCTACATACCAACGAGCAATGACAAAAATATTTCATGAGCACCTTCGGAAGACCGTTGAATGCTATGTTGACGACCTGGTTGTTAAAAGCCGTGATAAAAACAACCACATTAATGATTTAAAGACGATGTTCGATCTTATGAGGACTCATCAGTTGAAGATGAACCCGACTAAATCCTTCCTTGGAATGTCCAACGGTAAATTTCTTGGGTTCGTTGTTACTACAAAAGGTATTCATATCGATCCTGATAAGGTGAAGGCGATACATGAGTTACAACCCCCGAAAAAATCTTAAAGAACTCAGAGGGCTACAAGGTCGATTGGCGTATATCTGTCGATTCATATTGAACCTTTCCGGAAAATGCTAGCCGTTTTCTAAACTCACGTAGAAAGGCGTGTCGTTCATTTAGGATGAAGCATGTAAAAAGGCATTCGAGGATATCAAAACATATCAAGCAAATCCTCTTATTCTCGTTGCACCGAAATCAGGCAGACCATTTTTGATATATGTCAAAACGACAAGCCATTCGTTAAGTGCATTACTTGCGTAAGACGACGATAATGGTCACGAGCAAGCTGTATATTATCTAAGTCGTACATTGGTAGGAGCCAAATCTCGCTATCCGATGATCGAGAAAGAATGCCTCCATCTGGTATTCGCAATCCAAAAAATGTGATATTATTTAGTTGGACAGACAATTTATGTCATTTCTAACGTAAACCCGATTCGAGTATTCATGACCCAACCGGCCTCTATGAATTGGTGTTTATCCAGGTGGGTCTTACTCTTATCCTAATATGATTTGCATTTCAAGCAGCAAAAATCAGTTAAGGGATAAGCTATTTGCGATCTTTTGGCGGTGAACCCTACAAAAGATATAGCCGAGTTATACGATGATCTACCGGATGAAACTCACGAAGTCAACACCACAACACATCAACAAGTGTGGCAATTATACTTCGATGGGGCTTCCCGAGCAACTAACATAGCAAGCACACCCAGATGTTATAAAACTACCTCAGGAGTAGGGGTCGTTTTAGTTTCTCTGGAAAAGCATGTCTTGCCTAGAGCATACTCGTTGACCGAGCCATGCTCAAATAACGTGGATGAGTACAATGCATTAATAATTGGACTTAATTTTGCCAAAGAGCTAGGGGTCGAATACCTTGAATTTTTTGGTGATTCTTAATTGGTAGTTAATCAGATACGAGGAGAGTATGAGGTTAGAAATCAAGATATGATTCCATACCATCAGGCAGCCATCGAGATAGTGAGCTCATTTGAAGAATTTTTCATCGAGTACGTTCCACGTCTCCAAAATGCATATGCAGACGCATTGGCGGCATTATCAGTATCGTTGGCACAGCCTCCCGAAACAAAACAATTAATTACGGTAAGAAGTCACCAGCTCATTGTACCGATCTACGATTCGACTGTCAAAGAAGCACACTCAACGAGAGTTGAACCAGAAGTTTGAGATTGGCATTTCCCTATTATCGATTATATCCTACATGGTATCTTACCTGAAGATGTAACAGAAAGGGATTCGATTCGGTGAAGAGCACCGATATTTTACTACAACGCTACAGCAAAAATATTGTATCGATGTTCGTACGATGGTCTATTACTCCGTTGTCTATCCAATAGAGAGGCGGAACAGGCACTCAAAGAGGCGCATGATGGGACATGTGGCGCACATCAGCCCGGTCCCAAACTCTATGACCGACTTTGGAGAATGGGATATTACTGGCCAACTATGGTAAAGGATGTAGTTGACTATGCCCGAAAGTGTCATGCATGTCAAGTACACGCGAACTATATGCATCAACCACCGGAACATTTGCACCCATCAGCAACATCATGGCCATTCGAAACATGGGGAATGGATATTGTAGGTCCTATTTTCCCGCCTTCAGTCAAAGGTGACCGTTTCATTCTGGCGATCACCGATTACTTCTCAAAATAGGCTGAAGCAGTTCTACTTAAAGAAGTAAAGACGAGTGATGTTATCAAATTCATTAAACACCACATCATATACCGGTACGGTGTCCTAACGCGAATAGTACACGACAATGGTCCTCAATTCATCAGCAATGCATTTATCAAATTCTACGGTAAATTTGGAATTAAGGACGTCTCATCAACTGCTTATAATCCCACAGCTAACGGATTAGCCGAAGCTTTCAACAAGACTATTATCAAGATTTTGGCAAAACTTGTGAAAGTCAATAAGCGAGATTGGGATGACAAACTTAGTGAAGCTCTGTGGGATTATCGTACAACTGTCCGTACGCCAACTGGATCAACCCCGTATTCCTTAACATATGGATGCGAAACTGTACTTCCTTTAGAAATACAAATCCCCTCTCTCCGCATCGCTCTCGTAACGAGAATGACGACAGAAGAACATCACCAGAAACGTCTCGAAGAATTAGAGATTTTAGATAAAAGCACTTGGAAGCTCAGCAACAAATTCAGTTTTATCAGGCTAGAATTTCTCAGGCTTTCGATAAAAAAAGTCCGACGACGAAGCTTTAAGGAAGGAGATCTGGTTCTTGCCGTTCGGAGACCCATGATTCTCAACTCCAAGAAGAAAGAAAAATTCCAGCCCAAATGGGAATGACCGTTTGTAATAGAAACAGTCTATTCAAACGGTGCATATCGCTTGATTACTTAAGACGACAATAAACTTATGATACCGATAAATGGGAAATTCCTAAAGAAGTACTACCCTTAGTATGTTTAAGATAACCTATTTGAAACAGGAAGTTCCTAAAAAAATCCAGTACAAGATATTTTTAGGATAACCCGAGATCAGTTAATTATTCTATAATGGAGACTGATTTGTTATAAAATGATGGTTATTTAATTATTTCCAAAATGATTAAGTACCTTACATTGGGACTTTCCAAACATTTTGCTGAGATGAGATTCAACGACAAAATACAGTTGGTCTTCCCTCACAAAACCCCCACAATACGATCGTGGGGGGACTCAATGATTCGTAACCCTGCACCACAAAATCCCTCACCGATCGAATTAATCGACAGTGGGTCCACCAAAATCCGTCATGGATTAAAATCCTTCAAACTCCCATCGTATCTAATTTTTTTAACACTCCCATTATTAAAATTATGATACA
Source organism: Asparagus kiusianus (assembly GCA_022839385.1). Classification (NCBI taxonomy): domain Eukaryota; kingdom Viridiplantae; phylum Streptophyta; class Magnoliopsida; order Asparagales; family Asparagaceae; genus Asparagus; species Asparagus kiusianus. The sequence goes on from BQKN01064330.1 coordinate 492,568, forward strand.
GTATTCAAAAAGTTTGAATTGTTGATCCGTAGCAATCAACGAATCCTTTCTTGTCAAATTCTTGTGTTTGACATCGGAAATTCCCACTGAGTGATGTGTGCGAGTCAACAGTCTCATTGTTATTTGTACCTCACTCCCGTTTCTCACTTGGTCAAACCTTACTATAGTTAGGGCCACAATTAAAATCCCCTCTCGATTCATTCCACGAACGAGAAGTCTACTTCCAAGTTGAACAATCAAATCTTATGACGCTTAAGATTATTCAAACCTGTCTAGATTCTCTAAGTGGAGATCCCACTTTGAGATTCCTTTACATCAGGAGATAGAATATAAAATTCTTCCTCTCCGATTTTGGGTTCATCTCCACCAACAAACAAGAGACTAGGAGATAGAATATAAAATTCTTCCTCTCCAATTCTGGGTTCATCTCTACCAACAAACAAGAGACTAGGAGATAGAATATCAGATTCTTTCTCCCTGATTTTTGGGTTCATCTCTACCAACAAACAAGAGATCAGGAGATAGAATATAAAAGTCTTCCTCTCCGATTTTGGGTCTATCTCTACCAACAAACAAGTGACTAGGAGATAGAATATCAGATTCTTCTCGCCCAATTCTGGGTTCGTTTTGTTACCAAGAAAATGTAACCTAATTATATTTTAAAATCCACGTTGCTCACGCGTGAGGGACGTTATCTCGATCCCTTATTAGAGATAAGCCTACATCTAACACATATAGCCTACATATTAAACATTGTAGTTCAAAGCCTAAAAGAGTCTAATTCTTTTAGCCTAACGTTATATGTGAAACGGAGCTAGATAATTCACATACTAGCCCGACTCAAACGGTAGTCGGTAAAGACACACCATATCCGTTGATGGCTGAGGATTTACCAAAAATCCTATAAGTATTATGGTTATTTATTCTAAAATAAGAATGAGTAATCATAATAAAAATTTCAATAAGCAAAAAAAGAAAATTCACTATATTCATCAAAAATATTCAAGCAAAATCACGAGTTCTCAAATTACAACAGGTTATAATGACGAATTTGATCCTCAAGTTTGGAGAGCTCTATCGTATAAGCCTGATCAAGTTCAGACATCAAGTTAGCTTTAAAAGCTTCTTCGTCAACACTTTGGAGTTTGACGACCTCCTAATCCTTATCAGCAAGTATTTTGGCTTGAAGCTCTGGTGAATACGAGCTTTTAACTTTTGAAGCTTAGATTCAGCTGATTTCTGAGAATCACGCCACACCTGTAACCTCGAGTCCATTTGAGAAGTAATATAGGAGGGTACGCCTTTTGTGCGGAGATCCTTCAGAAGTTCAGCATGTTGTTTGAAGTCGGCCAAATAAGCGTCAATTGAATCGGCCAATTCGTTATATCCTTCTTCTCTGATCCCCGATGTGTAGCGGTCAAGAGATCTCCTAACGTTCTCAAAGTATGATCCTTTGAAGAGAATTCGATCGACCATAACATTCATAAAAGAAATGAAGCCTTGAAGATCGGAACAAATGACGGCTTTATCTGGGTCATCATCTGCTAATAACGCTTATATGGAATCATACAATGTAGAAGAAGGAGCTGCGATGAGGACAAATAAAGTCAATACAAAACATATATGAGCGTACATAGCAACAAACGAAAGTATACCAAGCTTAACAGAAAGTTTCATGACTTGGTTACCTTGACTTGTCAATACCGGGGTGGGTTCTACCACCACTGAAGTTTGTTCAGGAATGATACTTGTTGATGGACCCGCTGTGTCAGATGATTGTTCAATTGAGACCTCAAATAGCTTTGGGTCCAAGTCAACAAGTCTCTCGGAAGATGATTCTGTAAACAAGAGAATCACAATGAGTATGTTGGAGTATTAATCAGAAGTTTATAACCAACAATTGATGAAACTCACCAATCCTAGATGCAACAGCTGTTGACGTACTAACTTCTTCGGTTAGTCTCACTTTTGTTGCAACGGGACTAATTTGGGGAGTGGCAGTAGCTTCAATCATCATCGGGTCTTAAGGAGTAAAAGGTTGAGATTTAGGAATTAATGATTGAAGGTCAACCTCGGTTCCTACCCGCGACAAGAAGCCACGACCCTCGGGTTGATTAGACATTTCAATGATTATAGCAGTATCGATCTCAGTAACCGGTCATATAATTTGAACACTTATATGAATAGTCAAAGTTGAATAAAAAATATATAGAGATTATGGAATAAAAGCCTTACTTTTAGAAAAACACACTTCAGTTGAACCAATTCCAACAGTTGATTCTGTAGTTGCCCCAGGAGCCTTCCCCGATAACAAACCGGAGATGTATTGATGGTCGTCCTCTGAGAGATCGAGATTGAGATTGTGTTCATTGAAATCATCGACCTCAGCAGTGTGAGTGGGTTCCCCTCTAGCTGATTCATTCATTATGGCATCTACATAATGTGGCGGGTCATAAATAACACATATACTTATATGAATTCACACAAAATGGAGACTAGTTTTACCTTCGTTGACCGGGACAGATTCGAGGGTTCCGCTACTTGTACCCGCTTCTTTTAGTTTAACTAAAAGGAGACAAAGTGCACAAGTCATTAGAAGAGGCACGCGTTCCAACTCATTCATCTTTCGGAACTGCCTTCCAAACGGAGAAAGATCCGTACCTGCGTTTGAAGCCGATGGGTCAATGTCAGAAGTTGTTGGAACACCAGCGGTTTCATCTTTAAGCTCGTCGTGCATTTGTTGAACAAAGTTGGGCTCCTCAGCTTCCATACTGCCGGGAGAAGCAGTATCAGCCTGAAATTCTCCCTCTTCTTGACTCCCTACAGAAATTGAGCGCGAGATAAGTCCGAGTGTTAAGAAATATAAGAGCAATAAAGTGAAAATAAATACGAATCGTTACCTTGTTCGTCCGAAGAAACACAGCGGGCAGATGTCTCCTCTAAAGCAGGAAGACGAACACGTGGTTTAGAGACGGCCTTCTTCCGTCTTTTTAGTGGACGCGCTTCATCTTGAACCCCGGATCTTTCGTGACGATACTAGGTACGCAACTCAGTTTTCGGAGGGATTTGAGTTTGAGTTTGAATTGAGGACTGAGATCTCTGCTTACGAACGAGAGGCACTGTATCTTCTTCTTCCTCTTCATCTCCACTAAGGACCTCTACCGTCATCCGATTAGGTTGCATCATAACAACCCTCTCCCTCCTTCTCTTCGGAGCATCTAGGAGTTGAGCTGGATCAGCATGGTGAGCCCTACGATCAACAGGAGGGTTTACATATCCTCTTTCAAAGAAAGAATCTAGAAGACCAGCTGTCTCTTCTTCAGTTTCTTCAGAACTTGAGCCAGCCTCATTCGCCCTCTCGAAAGTTTTGGTCTCATCAGTCTCAAGCTCTTCTTCACTATCAACCGGGTGGGCAGGTTCTTTTCCCTTTCTGAATGATTCGACGGCTTCTTTCCTTCGAGGTGATAGCACAGTGTCATGGATTGCTTCTGTTGCCCATCGGAAGGGTATTTCTTCCTCTAGTTCAGATATCCTCCTCTTTTGAGCAACAGTACTGGCAGCTATCAGCCACTTATAGTAAAGAAAAGTCATCTGCAGAGGAAGCATCTCCAAAGGGAGGTCGAACTCAACATTCGTGCAGCCGACGATGCTCCAAAACCAGGCTCTTACCTCATCAATGAGTCCACCTTGAACCCTAAGGTGACTGTTCGGGTTGCCGACATACAGTTGATCATAGCCGAATTGAAGAGCAAACCGACATGGAAAATAAAGCTCGATGTGACAGACATCCTTCACCCTGAATATCAGATAACCTGGTCGAATGTTCATCAACCATCTGAAGCAACCGACATCCAAAATTGTGCGATTCTGATTGGGTTCTTCAGCATCCAGTAGAGTTGCATTGTAAGTCCCGGAGAACTGAGGGAAACAAGGAAAGAATTCCCAACATTTGTGGACTTTGAATTGCCTAGATATATCCAGCCACCGATGTTTGACCCACTTACAACCTTCAAGAGTCTGCGGTAGAGGGATGCTTGGATCCACCGTCTCAGGAGTCTCCATTAAATCTGGCTGGTGAAGTACCAACCAGGTCATCAAATAAGTGTAGGGTAGTTCCAGCTTTAGGACGGATATTCCAGAGGAGGGTTTCTTTCCCCCCTTGAGCAAACACGGAGGCCAATTGTCGTAATCCACTATGAATAGCAGCCACCATAGTAGGAAGCAAGGATAACCTACGACCTATGACTAATTGAACGGCTAGATATAACACTTCGATCGGCATCGCATCGGAGGGTTGATGGGAGACGACGCACCTTTTCACCTATAAGGCTAGAAAGCCGGCTAGCAGAGTGGTTGGATTAATCGGAACACCAGCTTGCCACAGGTAAGAATGAAATTTGGTACCACGAGGAAAACCGTCTTCTGAGCGAGAGGTGTAAGATTGTGCGTTCGTTCTCTCTAACAACTGATTGATTTCATTTGGAGTCAAGGGGGATAGTCCACACACGACTTCCGAACGAATCTCAAGGTTCTTGAACAAATAATCCGTGAATTGTTTCAAGCTGATCTGGGGAGATCTCTTATTAGCTCTAGTCTCCATCTCAGCCATAGCGATATGATAATGGCACGTCATCTCCCATAAGGTGTCATAGGTCATAGCTGACCGATCTTTCATCTTATTCAACTGGCTGACTGTTAGGAAGAATTCTTGATATGGAACATCACCTATAGGCAACCCTGATATCTTCATCATTTTATGTAATGGTAATCCAAGCTCTCCGTTCTTGGTGAAAAAAGTGTTGGTGTCAGGATTGTAGATCTCGAACAAAGCGAAGATGTGATCCACGCTGATTTGCAGACCATACATGCTGGCACGAATCGGAACTGACAACCCTAACTCTGCTAATTCTCACCCCCAGTGATTCAATACATATCGGATCATTCTTGTCCACCACTTATCTCCAAAATAATGGACACATCCATAACATCTGAACTTCTTGATGGGGAATTCTTTTCCTAACACAGCTAACATGTTCTTCACGGTGTTTGCTTGTGCCACCTTTTCATTCTGGGGCAGATTATCTTAGCCTAAGACTCCAGGGTGTAGTCCTTGCACAGAAGCTCTATCGCTAGAACCTGGGGTGACCTCTCTGCCAATGAAACCACAGTGAACATGCTCGTGGTTTTCGGTCAATCTCCAAAACATCTCCCGATCAACTGCCAAGTTTCTGAACTTCAAAAGTGAATGCTCCCGAGGAATCCAGGGCAAATACAAGAAGGTCGACCCACTCACATGCAACCACTGCGCAGGTCTACAAGAAACGACTTCCGGGACTCTTATAGAATCACCAAACAGGAAATCTAGTTTCCTTATACACTAATTCGAATCTTGCTCTGAAATTAAAGTCGCGTCCATGATTAACCATCATAGAACATGACAACTACCTCGTCGTATCAACTCCATGGCTCATTCGCTGTAGTCCGAGTTGAACTAGGGAGCTGACTCAAGTAACGGGATTCCTTCATAGTAGGAGTGGGTACCACTACTTTGACCCGTGACCTCACTAGCGGTGAAGATTACAGAAGGAAAATAGACTGACAAATAAGACGTACACATAAATTGTGTAAGAATAATCCTAAAATTTTAGAGAAGGTGGTGTATCTAATTCCATAAGATAGAATCGCCATCTCGTAACAGGTGTGACGATTTTCATTTACTATACATATAAATGAGATATATGTTACTATACACGAGCATTATAACGGCATGTCAGAACCTTTCAACATACGTGGGATAAAATAAAATCGCACCTGTGTACTCTGAAATGTGTCTTGTCCAAGCAAAACAAACACTTTTCAGCGTCGATACCCTCAAAGGAGGATACCGGCTCTTCTCGAATGCATCTCAAAGGATGACAAATGAGGATTTACGTATAAAGATAGATGAATACATATAAATTTGACAAGATACGATACTTAAATTTGTAAAAGGATGAAAGGAATATACCCCCATAAGAAGCGGCAACGGGATCAACCCCCTCGGTAGCCTGGGAAGCTGAACGGCCTCGGGGAACTCGAGATCTTCTTGGAGACATAATGGAAATATGCTCCCTGTTGAAATCCAATGAGAAAGTTAGGATCTTGGGTTTAGAATTGACAAAGATATCACAAAATACGCATGCATAGGGAATAATCAAAGAAAATTGAGATTTCAAAGGGAGAGGGAGAGCAAACCTAGTAGAATCCTTCAAACTTCGAGTGAAATCTCCCCAAACAAGAACTCCACCCAAATCAGAAACAAAGAGGGGAAGAAGGGGCATAGAACTTACCGAAAATCATTGGAAAATCACCCAAGAATCACTGAAAAATTCGACGTGAAAAGCCCCTGGAAAACCCTAAGTCGGGGTTTTATACCCCCAGCTCAGTTGTCCGAGACAGTATTCACTATCTCGGAAAGCGAGACAGTACTCACTGTCTTGCCGAGCGAGACAGTATAAACTATCTCGCTGTGTGGGACAGTCTACATTGTCTCGCTGTGCGAGACAGTCCACATTGTCTCGCTGTGCGGGACAGTGATGACTATCTTGTGTAGAATTTACCATTTGGTGGTGTTTTTTCCACCCCGATCCAGATACTCCAATAGGTATACGAGTCTAAACCATTTTTCTACTCTCGACAGGAAATTTCTGGAGAGTATCACTCAGAATATTCTTAATGATAACCTAACTGCCTCCCAACGGGTATATGATATTAAACTATTTCCTAAAAACTCTGAAAAATACACGAGTATAAACTGTGTTCTTATGAAGACTGATACAGTGATAAACAATCCAGTATCAATTTGGTGACAAAAGCTGAATTCACAAGTACAAATTCCATCTTCGGTTCAAGATCTCGATAACGGTCAAGCGATAAACGTAGTACCGGAAGAATCTTAGCTATTCTACAAAGCACTGAATAGATTGAGAGATAAAAAAAGTCAAGAGTTGAAGCCATTTATGCGTCCTTCTACACGGTCTACTCAACCAAGTATAGAAGGGAATGTAAGTCAGACCTGTCTTATCCAAAACGTCACAGACTTCTCTATAAAAGGGTGAGTCTGGAATACTTTAGAGGGGGTATCTGTAGGAGTCAAAAAAATACTGATAGATATCCAAACACAATTCAAGACAAAAAAAAAGATCATCCAAAGATCACAGGAAATGGCCTTACGATGTCTCAAAATGATCAAGACAGTGTAGACTGTCTCACACACGAGACAGTGTCGGCTATATCGCAGTGTGAGACAGTGTAGACTGTCTTGCAATGCGAGACAATGTTGACTGTCTCGCAATGCGAGATAATGTTGACTGTCTCACACGCGAGACAGTGTTAACTGTCTCGCATGCGAGACAACTCTGAAATGTTTAAGAAATTGGTAAAATAACTGCATGATACATGGCCATCAACTGTTCAAGAACGTGGGCGAGAATTACGTGGATAACTGTCAAAATAACGGAATTTAGAACGTGGAAAGACAGTTATAGAAGAAACTAGTGGGCAGTTGGTGATTTCTGAGATAGTCATGACTGTCTCGAAAGCCGAGACAGTCACAACTGTCTCGGCCGCCGAGACAGACTACACTATCTCGCATGCACAATTCCTTCAGATTGTTGTATTTTTCAGTTAAGTGTCCTAGAGACTATAAATACCCCCCTAGGGCCACTACTGACAGAGATCTGAGCACAGAGAGCAGATAGAGTAGCAAACTTGAGTTCTTTTGGTGATTCCTTGAGATTTGAGCGTTGACTTGATCTTAAAAAGAGTGTTCATCTTACTTTGATAAGATATTCACTGATTTTTATTCTTGCTTCTAAACGAAGGAAGAATACCAAAGACTTTCACGATCTGTGAATCGGTGGTCCACAAGCCAAAGCACTCCTGGCACAGGCAAAGTCCCACAAAACATAAATCGATAAACAATTTCTGTGTTATTTTTAAGGAAATTGTAATTCTTTTGTTCGTTGTGTAAGAGAAGTCTTATAAGAAGATTATTTCTTTTGAATTTATTGTAATCGACTAAAGATATAATGAATTCCACAATGAAGTCAATTTCTGACGAAAACAGTGTGAACATATCATGTATGCTCTCTAAGACCTTCATCTTAAATTTTTCGTATGTTCTCACTAGCATTGTAAGCTTTACCTCATTAACCTGCAAAGTTTCCTCATGAGTGAGTTCCAGCATCTTCTAAATTTTTAGTGCAGTAGTACAATTAGAGACACTGTTAGATTCTACAGCAATAAGAAAGCAATATAAAATATTCATAGCTTCAAATTATATAAAAAAGGTATTTTTATGTTGAGGGGACTATTTATCCATAAGAATTTCAGTAACTAGTTCACCTTTATTCTCAATAGGATTATGATACCGTGCTTGATACACTCCGAAATATAAAAATTGGTAGGTAATAAAAAGATTTTTATAGGTGATTTCCAATATCTGTAATTGCTGTTGTCCAAAAGTGAGGGACAGTTGATGGCTTGTCCTTAGGAAAAGCTGAAGTGATGATAAGGCTTGACACCTCTATCGTAGATTATGATATCTAAATATGGGTAACAAGGCTTTGATGTGACTTGTTGGAACTAGAATGCAAACCTAGAGGAGGGGTGAATAGAGTAGCTATAGTTTTTCGACAAGCATCAGAAAATGCAGCGGTAATATAATAAGCAAAAAATAAAAAGCAAACTAATACAAGAGCATATTTTATTTTTATAGTAGTTCAGATTGTAATCCTACGTTCACTGTTCTTTCTCTCGAAGGAACTTCCTCACTATGACTAGAGTTCATCTAAATCATAGTCCGATTCAGTAGGCTTCAAAAACCGCACCCTAAAATCTACCGGAAACTAGTTGTCTAACCTAACTCTTCACAATGACCAGAAAAACATAACCCTAGCTAGCCCAATCCTCAATTACATTGGCTTGCGTACGCCGTCAAACTCACAACTTTGAAATACAACCAACCAAAATAATTAAAGCACGTAAAGAATAATCTTACAGCCTTTTATCAAATAGTTTTTAAATCGATAAAGTTGAAGATCCATGAAGAAGAGATGCAGCAATGTAAACATAGGGCACTCCTCTCTGAATCAAACTCCAATGAAAAGCGCACCTAGAAGAGGCTGAATGAGGCTCAGAGAACTTGGTCATCTCTCTCTCTCTCTCTCTCTCTCTCTCTCTCTCTCTCTCTCACTCTCTCAAACCCTAGAATAAAGATATCTCCCTTTGTATATTTTCCTCTTTAAATTTTGTTATAAATTATGTTCTCTAACTCTCCTTAAATAGTCCTTGATAGGATAGGAAAGAGATACCCAACTCAAAGTGCAAATAGGAGATCAAACGGATCAACGAACGACTGAAATTAAATCATGAAAACTGCTAAATTTTGACATAACCATCGATGGCGGATCACAACCATCGATGGTTCCATGGTGATCATTAATGGTTTAACTATAGCCACCGATGGTGCTGATTCTGTTTTTTGGATGTTTTTTCAATTGTCTCCTATAACCATGAATGATTCCCTATGACAATTGATGAGTCACGGTAGACGATCAATGGTGTCAATTCATGTTTCTATTTTTTTCCTCCCATTTGCTCTTGTAACCATTGATAAGATGCTTGACAATCGATGGGTGCCTCTTGACCATCGATGGTTCGAAGGCTAAATTCAACATTCGTGTTAATTTTTACATCGGCTTGAACAACATCTTGCTCATATCTGTTTATACCTGAAATATATCATCTCACAAACCATATCAATAGTAAATAAGAGTTTTTTATTATTCAAACAAGAGATATTGTACGAACGATATTCTAACAATCTCGTACGAACAACTTTCTAACATATTGTCCTGTTTATATTCTTGGATTGAAACTTGTAGATTTTAGTTGTAATTTTCTTTCAATTGCATTAGATCTTCTCATATTCCGTATTGGCGAGGGCTTTGGTCGTAAAATAACCAAAGTGAATATAGCCTGAGTTCTATACTACCAACGTACGGGCTAGTTTGGTATTGCTTTTTTGAGAGTGTTTTTGCTTATTCTTTTCAATAAGTAAACGGTTGTTTGGTGATTTTTTTTTTTGCATGCTTATTAAAACTGTTTTTTTTAGATGATGTTTTTAGAAGTAATTTGAGAATGCTTTTAAAAGCAGATTTTGCATTTTTTTTAGTTTATATACTACATATATTTTTTATCTTTTAACAACAATCATTGAGAACAGGTCTACCAAACACCTTAATTGTAAACAACTTAACTGTTTTTTAAGCAGTTACTGATATCTGGTTACCAAATAACTAACAGCTTATATAAGTTTCTTCTATAATTGGCTTATATAAGCAACTAATTATTTACCAGACTAGCCTTTGAAACAGATTGCAATTGACTAAAATTTTGTATCCAAACAAGGCCTCTTATATTAAATTTGGATATAGTTCTAATAACATCAAAAAAATATATATATATCACACAAATTCGACGCACCAAACTAGAACCCAAAGCAACAGAACCATAACTACTAAATATCTGCTCCAATTAAAAACAATAATCATATCTATCTATATAGCCTGAGAACTTGCACACCGAGCACATGAATTAGCCACGAAACCAACAAATAAACTCCCAATCTTTCTCTAACTACTACCTACATTAAGAATACCCCTCCAAACAAACAAACAAAAATAAAATGTCAATTCCACTCCCCATCTCTCTACTCCACTCTCTATCATCAGTCAGGATTACCAATCCGTCAATCGTCAAGCAACAACCAAAAGAAAGCCCGCCGCCATTGCCCCCACAGCAGCCGCCGCCGCAGCTCCAAAATATCTTCTTCCCTGCAATCAAAAATATCAGTTAGCAAACCAATACCTTTTTTGGTATTAGCCCTCCAAATCTATTGTACACTGAAATCAGTCCCCTAAATCTAGTAAAATATTTTGCAATTAGTCCTACAAGCTAAGCAGCCGGATGAATAAACAACAATCACCATCGTCGTCAAAGTCATTCATCAGATTACTCACCGGCGCATCAGAGATCGTATAAAACCCAGTAGACGCCGAATCCCCCGTCGGCGACTCTGCACCCTGGTCAGCACCGACGCTACCGCCACTGAAATTCCCGGCCCCCGACTTAATCCCGAGATCATAAGCCGGTGACATATCAGGATTAAAGAGCCCATAATTCCTCTCCGACCCCGGCCCGGGCTTCAAATTCTCGTTGAACAATGCGAACACGTAGACAAGCAACGGTGAATCCGGCCTCATCGGCGTCCCCTTCCCCTCCGCCACCATCCTCATCAGATTCCCATTGTACTTCCTGGCGTTATCTGCCGTCGCCCCAAACTCATCCTCGTCGCCTTTGGACGGCCACCCGGTCTCCGAAACCCGAACCTCGATCCCCTTCCCTTCGCCAGCGGCAGCAATCGCCGACCTCACCGCATCCACCTGAGCATGCAGCATGTTGTCGTACTTCAAACCGGAGCTCGGATCCACGATCCCGGAGTTGGGCTCGAACAATACGTAACCCAAGGAGACCCGCTTCGGATCCGCCTTGTAGGCGAAGAAAGGGTAAGCATTGATCAGAAAGGGGGAGCCAGTCCTGTTCAGAAAGCCCAGCAGGGGGGAGATGCAGGGCATCAAGTCCTTGCGGAACTGGCCGGAGGAGGGAGGGTAGGAGGCGGAGAGGATGTTGAGAGAATGAGCGGTGGTGACGGCGACCCGCTTGTCGAAGCCGAGGGAGGCAAGGGCGGAGTGGATTGAGGTCATGGCGGGGACGAGGGACTGGATGAGCGCTGAATTGTTGGAAGAGAGGACCTCGTTGCCGACGGTGACGGCGACGATGTTGGTCTTGGGGAGGAAGGGCTTGATGTTGGAGGAGACCCACTGGAGGGCGACGGAGGGGGAGCGGACGGAGGGGAGGAGGCTGTCGGGGAGGCCGATGATGAACTCGATGTCGGTGCCGGAGAAGGATTTGAGGACGGTGGGGTCGGCATCGTACAGCTTGACGCGGCCGGCGTTGATGGAGCGGAGGAGGGGGATGACGGAGGCGGGGGAGGGGAGGTTGTCGGCGACCTGGCCGTAGTTGATGCCGATTGGGGAGGCGGATGTTGATTCGGAGGCGAGGAGGAGGAGGAGGAGAGCAGGGAGGAGGATGAAGGGAAGACTCATTTTTTTTTTTTAAAGGGGGGAGGAGGGGTGCGAGATCCACCGTAATGGGGGGAGACGGGTGAGAACTAAATACGGAACCGTGAGGAGAGAGGCGCGGTGACCGTGAGTTGAAGCTTGGTCAGCCGGCTCGCTCCTGATTGCAACTGTACTCGGCTACCAATAATCCTTTGAAAGTGGGTAAGATTTGAAGGTAATTGTAGGTAGACTTTGCATTATAAGCGAAAACAACCAATTTTGAAAGTTTGTTGGTTTAAAAGTAAATGTTGGTAAGATTGGGTGTTTATAGGCTAAAAACCTGTTATGCTGAAATTACACTATAAAGTTAATGGTGATGATTTTGGAAGTAGATGGGTTTAAAAATAAATAAAGAAAAAGAATTGGGTTTGTAAGTCCGTACCTTATTAGATTACTATAGGGGTGTGCAACGGTCGGTTCGGTTCGGTTTTTATTAAAATTTGAACAACCAAACCGAACCGTCAATAATTCAAAACCGAACCGAACTATTACAAGTCGGTTCGGTGCGGTTCGGTTCGGTTTGTTCGGTTCTAATTTCATCAAACTTCTTATCAAACAACAAACTATGTTAAAGAAAAAAATATCAACAAAGTAGAAGATTATGAAGCATTAAACACTGATATAATGATATTGTTTTTAACCCATAATGATCCAGAAAATGAGTTTAGAGTTTGAGTATTTGACTCTTTGGGGACGGGACGGGTAGGGTTTGAGATCAGAATGGGTAGTATTGCACTATATTCGGTCGGTTCGGGTCGGTTTGGGTTGAAAAGTTTTCAAACCGACCCGAACCGCCCTACTCATAAAACCGATTTTTTCGGATCGGTTCGGATCGGTTCGGATCGGTTTTTTTGGTTTGGACCGAACCATGCTCAGCCCTAGATTACTATAATATATCATATCATACTCCTTTTAAAAATGGAAGCTGGTAAAAACTTTTGTTGGTTAATACTACCTTTGATTCCTACTAAATATTCTATTTAGATGCCAATTAAATTAAATAGGTTAAAAATTTTAAATACAAAACATCTTTTTTATTTGAATATTAAATTTTAAATATAGCAATGTTTTTCAAAAAAATATAGCTTAAAAATTGTATTTGCTATCAACTTTTATTCTTCAATAATAAATCCTAAAAATATCTCTGGATGTCGCATTACCCTTTCGTGGAATTGGATTGAAGATCTTTTGGAGAGGTCAACGCTTGCGATTTTGTCGAGGTTTTTACTTTTTTGCCATTTAGCTGGGTTAGTTGGTAGTCCCTTGAGATATTAATCCAAAGGAAAAGTTATTAGGGTTTTGAATTAATGATTGCTTCTTCAAGGGTTTGTTAGGGGGAGAAAAATTTCCCCAAAATTTCTTCATTTTCTCGTGAATTGCTGTATTTTCTTTTAACAATTCAAGTGAATTCTTTTAGATTTTGGTAGTATTTTAGGTTTATTTCTTTGAGAAGTTCTACTAAAATCTTGGTTCATCTGAAGATGTGATTAGGGGTGGTAAATACTCAAATTGAATCATATACTAAGGTGCTTATATTTGTATTTATTTTAAATTATCAAATTTGAACCCTAATTTAAATATCCATATCTAGAATTTTTTCAAGTTAAAGCTTGAATACTCAGTATTTGATAAACATCATGAATATTCACAAATATTTATTGAATAACAAAGTAGTTTCATTCCTTTAAAGAGTTTGATGTTAAGATTATATTTAAATTTATTAATGAAAATATTTGTTTATAAATATGATCTATATTTATTTAATTTGAATATTAATTTCATTAGAAAACTAATTTACAATTATCTATGTCTCTCAAAACAAAATTTGTATATAGAACTTTAGTAAAGATGATAAGTGTTGGATCATAGATGCAAACCTTGTGGGGGTTGGGGGGGGGGGGGGAGAGGGGAGATGAATAAGATTGCTTCCGTTGTTGCATTAAAAACACAGAATAAATAGCTGAATAGATAAAATTAAAGCAAAAAATAACCAACCGAGGGCATGCAAGATTTTATAGTGGTTCGGATAACAATTCTACGTCTACTCTTTTTGCTCATGTAGGGGCTTTCTCACTATGCTAAGAGTTCTCTTGAATCACAACATGATTCAATAGACTTAAAAAGACCGCACCCTAAATCTACCCAAATTTAGTCATATAGTCTAACTCTCCATAATGAGTAACACCTAGCTCTAGCTAGTTCCAACCCTCAATTAACATCGACTTGAGTACGCTATGTAAACAAGTTTGAAATAAACCAACAACCACAGTTTAAGCATAGAAAATAAGAAAGATCTTATAGCCTTTTTCAATTAGCAAACCATTCTTCGATAAATCAAAGTGAAGCTTCATGGAGAACATGCAAATAATGAAATCAAGGGTAAGTCTCCTTGTAGAGACAATTCGAAGATGTTGAGCACGACGAGAAAGGGTCTGTTAAGGCTCCGGAGATCAAAATCTTCAATCCAATATCTTCTTCAATCAAAGCCCTAATGTTCTTATCAAAACCCTGGAACTCTCTGTGCTATTCATATCTTTCAATCATATATAGCCTTTAATCAACCAGGAAAGAAATGTACTAAAAGTGGTAGAATATAGAGATTAAAAGGAATGATGATCGACTATGATTAAATAATTAAATCTACAGTTAGCTGACTTAACCATCAATGGTTGCTCACGACCATCGATGGGTTCTTGAGCACTAACGATAGATTCCTGTGAACCATTGATAACCTGAAATCTTATTTTTAGAGCACTATAATTTATTCCTGGAGACCATCAATAACCTCATATCCATCAATGGATCCCTGACAACCATCAATGTGTACAATGGCTAAATTTAGTGTTTGTGTTGATTTTCATGTTGTTTCGCCTTATACACATCTTATACCTATATTCACCTATAATATATCATCTCAAACAAATATTAATATCAAATGAGATTTTGTTATTACTCAAACAAGTGCTATGTGCAGACTACGTCCTAACAATCTCCTCGTTTCAATAATAACAAACTTGAAATTTAAAATATCTGAATATATGCATATTTTTTAGATATATAAATTGCAATAATAAGCAAAAATACACTCTGAAGCAATAGGAAATGATAGCAAATGCTCCCCTTATATACATGCATTCATAAAAAGTGTAATCAAGCACTTGTATTATAAAACTTCCCCTAAAATAATGCATTGAGTGTTTTCAAAAAATTTCAAAAAATATGAAACCACTTAACCAAAATCCCACTCATGCAAATATCATCAAAAGTTTCATGAAACCATTTAACCAAAACTCCACTCATATAAAGATCACCAAAATTTTCAAATTTCACACCAAAATTCTTCCCTTTTTGTAATTAGCAAATGATGAAAACACAAAATGGTTATACTTTATACTTGATAAATTTAGATAAAACTTAATAGAGGTTAAATAATATAAAGTTGCAAGTACACAACTATCAAGTTATAGTATAGAAAGATATCGATCACTCAAGCAATGTGTGTAGAAAAAGTCTAAGTTGGATCCTAGAGTTTTTTGTAGACAAATAGGAGGGAAAATGAAGAGATATAAAGAGTGTGTGATTATTTACATATGAAAGAATACTAGAACAAGAGGGTAGAAAGAGAGTGAACAAATAAAAGAAAATAAAGAATAACAAGGACGAGAAATAAAAAAAATATAAAAGAACAATAAAATCAAGACTAGAAAATTTAACCAAAAAGAAAAACAATCAAAGCAACTAAAATATGGAGGAAATAAATAGAGAAGATATGAATCTAGAATTGAATCCACTACTTAATTCCACTTGGGATTTATGAACTACTCTCTTTTTATCACATTTTATTTTATATTTATTAACCATGAGCTATCAAACCACTTAAGTAAAGCATAACCTATCAATTTATCATCCAAGTAAAATTACCACTCATGAAAAGAACAACAACTAGATAATAATAGATAGTAATTCTAGAAGTCATAAGAATAATCTATCAAACAAATTAATATAAGTATAGATTATCAAATTCTTTTTCTATCAATTAGTTCTCTAGTTGATTATTCTAAACATGATCATTTTGAGCACAATAGAACAATCCACAAATTATAAAAGAGTTCCTATAAGATTTAATTGCATATTTTAGAAAATAGAAATAAGAAAATAGAATCTAGGCTAGAAAACATAAAAGAAAGGAAGTAAAAAATAAAAACTAACTACAAAAATAATAACAAGAGCAAGAAGGTAAAAATACAAACTATGAACATAAAAGAAACCTAATTAACAAAATTAAAAGAGCATAAAATTAAATATATACTAAAAAAGTATAAGAATAAATTCTACAAAGCATAAAAATAAACAAAAAAAATAAAAGAGACTAAAGTAAATCCAAGCTACAAGACATGAAATGCGTCTACTCTACTAACATAAAAATAAAAAGAAAATAAAATCCTAAAACATGAATTTCTAGAATAAAAAAATACAAGAGAAAAATAGAAACTTACATTACAAGAGGCCCCTTGAAAGCAAATCATCTCCATCAACAAATGAAAAGAAATAAAAAATAAAAAGGTGATAATTTTTTTATTAATTACAAATAAAGTTTATAATTTTGAGAAGGTCCTCTTAATTAAGAACAACTCTCCTCTCCAAAATAGAGTTTTTACAAAAATTTTCACACCCTAAACCCTCACTCTCTATCCCTATTTATATTATACATCAACCCATATTAGCCCTTAGATTAAACTTAAGCCCCTAAGTAAAACAATTTCAGCTTTTAATATGTAACTATTTACTAGGTATATTGTGGTATTGATACAGGTATCAATATTAGTATCGATAATTCTTCAAGTCTGAATTTGGCTGAAATTCTTAGACTCTTTGGGCTTCTATGGGCTTCTTGGCTTTGATCCTAGGGTTCAATAAGAGCTTCAATAAAAGATAGATTATTGAGAGAATTGAGTTCTTTTGGGCTCTTATTCATTAAATATTTATTAACCCATAAATTAAGATAAAGGCAATCTATTAGTAAATATTTTTATTTAAAATAAAATGCAATGATAAAAAATCATTCAAATGGTGTAAGAAAGAGAAATGCACGTTTGTTTACATAAAAAAATTATAGAAAAATAGCATGAGATTAAAATCTAATCACAAAATACTTGAATATGAGAGAAATCACATCAAAAGCCACAGACAAATTATTAAACATCATTGTAAAGTATATAATATGAACATCAAAAAGAATTATACTAGTTTATTGGATAAATTCAGATATATCAAAGAGAATAATGAGCAATAATAAGACTTGTACTATCTCAACCTTTAAAACTAAAGACCAAATTTGCAATATTACCTCAACTATAGGATTTAAGAAGAACGGTAGTGTTTGGTAGACGATTTACACCATCTCCAGATATAAAAATATTAGCTTTTGAGATTTGCACAACCATAATCCATGAGTATGGGTTCTTGACCATCTTTTAACAACTACACTTAAGTTTCTATAGATTTCATAAGAGTATGGATCTTTGATTATCGTTTAAAGAATAAACTCTTTTGTTTGCTATATTTTTAGCATAATGCACATCTGTACATATAAAGAATAAATGTATGCATTATTAAAGTTAAAAACAAGGTTAAAACTCTTGATATCTTTCAAAATATTTGATAAATAAAATAAAAAACTCTGTACCACTGTTTCACATTCCAAAACATGATAATCATAAAACTAGCGTGTGAAAACATGATAATCATATGTATGAAAACTTTATGTGAACATGTGTAATATAATCAAACCTATATATTAAATAATAATATCCTTTGAGTCAATCTTGTAAAAGCAAATATGTAGGCATGTTTAAAAAGTTTTTTAATTTTTAAAGAAAACAAAAAAGAAAAAAATAGAAATTTTTTAAATAAAAAATAATAAATATAAAAATAGAAAAATTGATAAAAATTAAGAAAAAAATCCAATTATGTTCACACAATAGGAAAAGGTGAGCATGCAAACTTATGAAACTAAGCTATTTATCTAACAACTAGAATGCAGATAAAGAGTTACTATAGACCAAATATATCAAGCATAACCAAAAGATATACATGTCCAAAATAAAAAGAAAATCTAAAAAGAAGCAAAAAAATTGACCTTCAGCGATTAAAATACTCTCTCTCTCTCTCTCTCAGTCCTCCTCATCCTCTCTCTGGATATCCTCATCACAATCATCTCCTCCATGAGCTCCTAAAGACTGTGCTGCTTCAATAAAGAAGTCACCATATACTGAAGGTTGGAAAAGAGATGGATTTGACTAGGGGTGAGCATAGTTCGGTTCAAACCAAACAAACCGACCAAACTGGCCTAAAATTAATAGTTAGGTTCGGTTTTTACTAGAGTTCAGATTGGGTTGGGTTAAAATTTTTTCAATCCAAACTGACCGAATTGTATTACCCATTCTAATTACTATTTGCATCAACTTAAACCCGACCGATCATAGTTCATATAGAGTTGCTTCGCTACAGCTTGATATCTTTTTTCTCACGTGACCTGATAGCGATGAAATACCCCAGTAATGGTGTCCTCTTCAATTCTAGGACTTTTTATCATCTCCAGTTCTCTACCTCTCTCTATTAACTATTCGCTTCTTCTACTATGGACTAATCCACTTTGGAGGTAAGAAACTTAGACCATAATGTTGATTCTAACCTTTTCTTGATTTTTCTCCTTGATTGATACACATAACGCAAAAGAATCTTTGGATCAGACTTATAATATTATAGAAACTATACCCAACATCCAAAATATTACATATTTTTTATTTACTTTGTCTATTAGATTGAGATCATTTTAATTCTTTATCTAAGCTTTCTCTAAAAATT
Source organism: Asparagus kiusianus (assembly GCA_022839385.1). Taxonomy (NCBI): domain Eukaryota; kingdom Viridiplantae; phylum Streptophyta; class Magnoliopsida; order Asparagales; family Asparagaceae; genus Asparagus; species Asparagus kiusianus. Next base: position 511,659 of record BQKN01064330.1, read on the forward strand.
TTATGTAAGCTTTTGCACAATAAGATTTTGATTTTTATATTTAATATTCAGTAGCATTTGATAGCTCATGAATTTCAATAAATTTAAGTATAGGTTCTTTCTTCATCAACAGATTATAGGTGAAATTGAATTTGGACATAACATTTGTACCCAAGTAAAAACTGAACAAACCGATCCGAATCGAACCGAACCACTTGAATCGATTTGGTTTGGTTTTGAGTGATAGGCAGTTTGGTTTGGTTTGGCCAAATTTGGCCAAAAACCGAACCGACTGACCGATTGCACGACCATAGATTTGACTGATGAAGAGTTCCCATGATATATTGTAGCGTACATTATAGTAGGTGTGTTGCACTGCTATATCATCCTCATTGATGTCGTATCTCTTCTCATTAGCTCAATACTCTCTCTCAAAGACTGTAGAGTTTACTGAGTAGGTCCGGAGGTACTTAGGCCCTCTTAAGTAACATGTCTGGAATCCAGAAGATTGCCCAACAGTATTATCACTCTTCCTCATAGCTAAGCTCTTCTTAGCGATCTTTGGTAAAAGTGCAACTCTCCCCTTCTCAAAATTATTAGTAGTGTGAAAGGGAATCTGCTCGTCTTTGCGTATCCATGTAACGAAATAAGAATAAACCTGCTGAATCTTCTGTTTGGGTTTCTTCTCAACAACTTCCCAAGTAGAAGTAGCAACCATAGACATCTAAACAAATATAAGTTGAGCGAGATCAAAAAGTTTACCACTAGGAAGAAAATATAACAATATAACATCCCCGATGCTAAGTGTGGTGTAGGCAGCACTACGATATAAATCAAACTTGAGGAAGAGGTTAAGAAGAATATACTCAAGCTTCAGCTTTCCTAAAATGAAGACTCCAGAGTGCACCTTCCTACAAGAAACTACACCCTCTAGTTGTAGCCATTAGAACCCATGACAACTCCATGGAATATTCAAATACATCTAGGCTGCCTATAGGTGGATCTAAAATATTAAGGACCTTTTGAATGTAAGCAACACTGAGCTTGATTTCCTTCACTCTCACTCGTGTAACGGCTACATTGGACCCGTGCTCTTTAGTGAAGTTCATGTACAATTCCTGTATGAGAATGATGTTTGCTCTCTCATCCCCTTCGTCCATCATAGAGCTTAGGCCAGCTCTATTCAATATTCCTATAATGTTGGAATATTCCTCCAAGTTCTAAGTATCAATGCCCCTTTCAAATACAAGAATAACTTTCTCATACTACTCTTGTATGTCTCACTACAAAATTCTCTGTAAAAGTACACAAACTTGAGTTAGTATAAAGAATATACAAATATATGAGTTGGAATAAAAAAGGAATTGAAGAAAATATGATAAAGCGGTCAAAAACTATAGTTCTGCTTTCTGACCATCAATGGGTTCCGGTGAACGATCGATGGTTAGATTTGCTATCGATGGTGTTCATTGAACATCAATGGTTCGTGAATAGAACCGTCAATTTCTCACTCTAAATCATCCAAATTCAAGCACAATTCTCTAACTATAACATCCCAAACACATTGTGACGCCCCTGGGTTCACACAAGGCTGCAGTCCAAGGTAAAACCAAGAATGTCAAACCTGTCATGCACCACACCGTGCAATAACATGTTTCACTATCACAATTAACATCTCTCTAGTAGAGTCAATAATAGGTGTAGGTACAAAAGCAAGTAAAAGATAATACAAGTGATAACTGATAAAATGATAACAACCACATAGATGTCTAGTCATCTAACATACAGAAATACATAGTCAATAACTGAAATAGATAAACTAGAGTTCTCAACAAGTCTCAAAATACAAAATGTTTGAGTAAAGGGAATAAGACATACAGCCTTTACAACATCTAGAGAGTAGCCCTCAAATGTCAAACAAAACTACAATGGAGCTCCAAAATAAAACATAGCTACAATAGACAGCTGAACACTAAAGTGTGTCGCCATCAACCTGCGACTCTCCGGGCTCCTGGCTCTTGACCTGAAAGGGGGAGGGACAACGAGCGTCAAAGCGCTAGCGAGCAACATCACAACCAACCCCAAGGGAAAATGGCTCGTTGTATAAGAAATTACACTTAATACATATAAATCTAAAATCATGGATCCTATCAAAGAGGGTTTTGGTATTTAGAAACTTACAACACGAGCATGGTTATGTCGAGCGAAATAATCCAAACAAGGAAACCCTCATGTATATACCTTGTATCTCAAATTGTAAATCCCTAAATACTAAACCCGAAGTCTAATACGGAAACAATAATAAAAAGAAAATACAACCCATCTCATAACATAAATACTGAATCACGTCATAACTAACATTGGTGTCATGTCATAGCCTACATAAGTGTCATGTCATAACCTCATATGAAGTGCTATATGCAGGGTTAATACAGATGTCTAATACACGAACCAAATATAGTGATGTACCAACTAATGGTACAAAAGAGTAAATGTCCAACACGAGGACTAAAATGGATTATAGTCGAACACGAGGACTCCTATGGATTATAGTCCAACATGAGGATTGTGCAACTGTACAAACATCGCTAACATACATAGAAAGATCTCCTATACAGATTTCACACTCGACTCGGTGTGCAAATTCTAAACTAGTACCCTCAGGTCATCTATCATGCATGGATACATAGTAAGACTGAAAACCAAAGTCAAAAAGTCGAGGAAATCTCCCCCAACAGGCGTAATGCTCAACAAAAACCAACAAAGCAAAGAATCTGTGCGGCGGTCGACCGCAGAGGTCACCCCGGTCGACCGCGCACAGAGTCGAAGATTTCTGAGCTCAAAAACTGAGTGGCGGTTGCCGCAGAGGTCATCGCGGTCGACCGCAAAAAGAGCAGAAGCTCTCTGAGCTCCAAAACTACGCGGCGGTCAACCGTAGAGGACACTCCGGTCGACCGCGCGCTGAGCAGAAACTATCTGCTCAGCAGATCGCTCCGCGGTCGACCGTAGCGCCCACCACGGTCGACCGCACGAAGGGCAAACAGGCTCCGCCCTTCTGTGCGATCGGCGGTCGACCGCCGCATCCATCGCGGTCAACCGCAAAGCAGACAGAAGCCCAGATTTGGGTTTCTGTCAGCTTCGAAACATATGCACACAAATTGATCTCTTTTGCTAATGTAAATCTAACATTTCTAAAGAATCATATGATAGAAAACAGCAAATCCAAACCTTTAAAATCTTATTACCAAGATTTCCACATATTAAAATGACTTAAATATGGTTAAATCAATAAAAATAGCAATTTACTCATTTTTAAAACATTTTCAGATCTAGATCTCTTTAATACAGTTCGTTGGTGTGCTTTTAAAATCTGAAACAAATGATTTTCATATCCTATGTAATAAGGGTCTATTGTATCTACAAAAATACGATTTTAGGCCCAATAAAACCGAATTAAAACTCAAATTTAAGCATGAAAACATAAATGGGAAAAAGTTGGGCGAGATGTTACTCGCCTCTGATGAGAATAAAACCTAGATCTGTAGAAGGATGATCCCTCTCGCTGAAACCACCAAAAATCCGCTGAAAAACCTTTCAAAGCTCATCTAAAATACCAAAGAATGAAAACTAGGGTTTGAGGGGAGAGAGGGGGGCTAGGGTTTCTGATTTCAGATAAAAAGAGCTGTCTCTTAGGTATATTGGTATATATACTAACCTCTCAACCCGACCCGAAACCCATTAAGACCCAAACCCAGAAAAAAAACAATCTGCCTGTTGCGCGGTCGACCGTCGCGCCCAGCGCGATCGACCGCACAACAGGAGAAATCTCTCCTGAGTGCCCGACTGCTGTGTGATCAACCGCCGCGCCCATCGCGGTCGATCGCGCAACAGAAAAACTGCCTGCTAAGCCTGATTATCAACATGCTGATCAATCCACTTGATTCCTCTTACATAAGATCACTTGCTAGGCTCCTTAACACTATTCATCACATTCATCTAAAATATATAGGATTAATTATCACAAAAGAATTATTTATTACTAATAATTCACATATATTCATTATAAAAATTACGGGGTTCTACATTCTTCCCCCCTTAAAAGCATTTCATCCTCGAAATTCGGAAATCATGTCCATCTCGAAGAAGGAACTTCTAGATAAGCATACATGGATATTTATACTTAACAATCTAAAGTAATAATATTTTCGCTTAAGCCCTAATCCAGTGGGACTAGTACATCGGGTGAAAAATCCAAACAAGGAACCCCCATATATATACTATGTGTTCCAAAAGACTAAGAATTAAGCGAAAATATCTTCATTCTAGCGTTAAATATAAACATCAAGATTATATAAAAACACAAGTAAGAATTCACCTCATAAATAAATTTAATTAATTTACATGCTCAAACAAATGTGGGTAATCACGTCGCATGTCCTCCTTGCGCTCCCAAGAAGCTTCCTCAAATCTACTTCAGTTCCATTGAACTTTCACCAATGGAATTACCTTGTTCCTGAGCCTCTTGTCTTCTCTAGCAAGTATAGACACTGGGATCTCAATAGTAGTCAAATCATCCCGAAGCTCAATCTTCGGTGCATCCAACACTCGCTGCTGCTCCTCATCATGCAAGTGCTTCTTGAGCATAGAAATATGGAATACATTGTGTACACTAGATATAGATGCTGGAAGATCTAGTCTGTATAACACAGCTTCAATGCGCTCCAAAATCCGGAAAGGTCCAATATATCTCGGTGCAAGCTTCCCTCACCTCCCGAATCGCTGCACGCCTTTCATAGGCGATACCTTCAGCATAACCAAATCCCTAATCTGAAACTCTAGTGGTCTTCACCTTTTATCTGCATAGCTCTTCTGCTGACTCTGAGCGGCTAGAATCTTCTTTCTGATCAATGCTACCTTCTCGTAGTCTGCCTTACCAGCTCTGGCCCAAGCATCAAGTTATCCTCTGGCTCTGCCCAACATATCGGTGATCTACAGGGTCTCCCGTATAATACCTCATACAGAGCCATACCGATCGTCGCTTGATAACTATTGTTATAAGCGAACTCTATCAGTGGAGTATGATCCTCCCAACTACCTTGAAAGTCAATGACACAAGCTCGTAGCATGTCTTCCAACACCTGATTTACTCTCTCTGTCTGACCATCCGTCTGTGGGTGGAAAACACTGCTGAATGATAGTCTACTGCCAAAAGAGTCCTGAAAACTCCTCCAGAAATGCGAGGTGAACACTGAACCTCGGTCCGATACAATCGTGTCTGGAACTCCATGAAGTCAAACTATCTCCCGGATAAATATCCTCACGTATGCCTCGGCGGTATAAGTAGTCCTCACTGGAATAAAATGTGCCGACTTCGTCTATCGGTCCACAATCACCCAAACTGAATCATTCCCCTTCTTTGACTTCGGCAACCCTACAATAAAGTCCATAGAAATGTCCGCCCACTTCTACTCCGGAATAGACAAAGGCTGAAGTGTCCCTGCCGGTCTCTGATGCTCTGCCTTCACCTGCTGACAGGTAAAATACCTAGCCACATAGTCTGCAACCTCTCTACGCATACCGCTCCACCAGAAATGTCTCTTCAAGTCCTTGTACATCTTGGTGGTTCCTGGATGCACTGTGTACCGAGTACGGTATGCCTCATCAAATAACTCTCTCTTTAGCTCTGCACTGGCTGACATAACCAATCTACCCTTTATCTGTAGACCTCCATCTGCTCCAATGGTCCAATCAGCCTTAGGCTCTTTAGAAATCTCCTCCTTTCGGGTTTGAATCCAAGAGTCTTCCAACTGAGCTCTGACAACTCTGGTACTCTAAGATGGCTGCACTGATACAGCTCCCAAAAACGCACTGGTCCCACCCATCTCGGGTCTGAAATCAAACTGGCTAAGAGTAAGAAGACCTCTGTACAATGAACACCTCAAAGTCGCAACCCGATGTCGACGCTTCCTACTCAAAGCATCTGCTACGACGTTCACCTTTCCCGGATGATACTGAATCGCGAACTCGTAGTCCTTGATAAACTCAATCCACCTCCGCTGTCTCTAGTTGAGTTCCTTCTGAGAAATGAGGTACTTCAGACTCTGATGGTCTGTGAACAGCTCAAACTGCACTCCATACAAATAGTGCCTCCATGACTTCAGTGCAAATACCACTACTGCCAACTCCAAGTCATGAGTGAGATAGCTCTGCTCGTGCACCCTCAACTGCCATGAGATATAAGCTATTACTCTCTGAGTCTACATAAGAACACCTCCTAACCCTGCTAAAGATGCATCTGTATACACGACGAATGTCCTATCGCTGCTCAGAATAGTCAAAACCGGTGATGTAGTCAACTTAGCCTTCAATGTATCAAAGGCCTTCTGACACTCCACACTCCAAATGAACTGTACACCCTTCTTCGTAAGGCGTGTAAGCGGCGTCGAAATCTTCGAGAAGTTCTGAATGAACTTCCTGTAGTAGCCAGCTAATCCTAAAAAGCTGCGAATCTTGGTCACTATCTTCGGTGTCTCCCAATCAAGAACTGCTGTAACCTTAGCTGGATCCACTGCTATACCCTCTCTACTGATGACGTGGCCGAGAAATCTGACTTCTGAAAGCCAAAATTCACACTTGCTGAACTTGACATATAACTGATGCTCCTACAGAGTCCTCAAAGCTACCCGTAGATGCTCCTCGTGTTCTGCCTCTGATCTCGAGTAGATGAGTATATCATCAATAAAAACAATCACAAACTGATCCAAGAAGGGACGAAAAACCCGGTTCATCAAATCCATGAATACCGTGGGTGCATTGGTCAACCCAAATAGGATGACCAAGAACTCGAAAGATCCGTATCGAGTGAGAAAAACGATCTTGGGAATATCCATCTCCCGAACCCGCAGCTGATGATAGCCTGAACGAAGATCAATCTTCGAGAAATACTGCGCTCCCTATAATTGGTCAAATAAGTCATCGATCCTAGGTAATGGGTACCTATTCCGGATAGTGACCTTATTCAACTCTCTATAATCTATGTATAATCTCATACTATCGTCCTTCTTCTTCACGAAGAGGACCGGTGCGCTCCAAGGAGAATGACTCCGGCGAATAAAACCCTGGGCTAACAACTCATCCAACTGGGTCTGAAGCTCTCTTATCTCAGCCGGTGCCATGCGATAGGGTGCGTGGGATATTGGGGCTGTGCCTGGCTGCAACTCAATATAGAACTCAACCTCTCTCATAGGAGGTAATCTAGGTATGTCCTGAAAGACATCGTGATACTCTGAGACAACTCTAGTCTCTAATAAATCAACACCCTGATCCCATCGCATCATCTTCTCGACGTATGCCAGAAATGACTCCGCAAAACGGTTGCCCTAAGAGGTGGCTACAATCATCTCGGACCCGTCGGACGCTCGCAACTTGACTGTCTTCGTAAAGCAGTCAATACTAATATAGTAGGAAGACAACCAATCCATACCAAGGATGACATCGAACTCAGATATATGCAACACTATCAAATCAACTATGAACTCCGACTCGTCTAGACTGACGATACACCTCCTACAAACGCTCTCCAGAAGCGATACCTCACCTAAAGGGGTGGAAACTGATAAAGGGGTGTCTAGAGGCTGAGCTACGAGCTGGAGTCTAGTCATAAATGTATGCGAGATGAAAGAATGCGAAGCTCCCGAATCGAAAAGAATACGAGCGGGAAGAGAATCCACAAGGAACGTACCCTCCACTACGGCTCCGCTAGCTTCATGATCACGGGGAACCATTGCATATACCCTGCCTGTGGCTGAAGACTGCTCTGCTGCTGGAGGTGGAGAATATGGGACAATCTGCCCCTGAGGAACCTCCTGAACTGCTCAAATCTGTCCCTCGGTCCTTTGTGCTACTGGCGGTGCCTCTAGCCTGTTCTGCTGGCTCTGAACTCTACCCTGCTATCGCTGCTTTTGCTGGTTCGGACCCTTTCCCTGCTGGGCTCCTGCTGGTGCGCTTCGACATTCCGATGCCTTATGCCCGACCTTACGACAGTTAAAACAAGCTCCCTGGAACTTGCGTTGCTGATGCGCTCTCTACTCCTGCTGGGGTCCCTTTTTATAAGGGCCCTGATGCTGCTGCTGAGGTCCAGAAAAATGTCTCTTGTTCTTGCCCTTATCTCCGCTCTGTCCTACCTTGGCCTTCCCTTCCTTATCCTTCTGGAACATAGTGGTCTCAATCTCCTATGAAGTGGTGGCCTCAGCTACCTCCCTAACTGAATAGAACCTCCTCGAGACGAGGTACCGGCGGAGATTAGGGCGAAGCCCTGCTAAGAACATCTGAGCCTGACGCTCTCCTGTCTGTCACATACCCGTGAAATGTAGCAACTCCATGAATCTGCTTTATAAATCTGCCACTGTCATGTCTCCCTGAGTCAACCGGGATAACTCAAGCTCCTTTCCGGTCCGTGCTGCAGATGAAATGTACTGCCCATCAAAGAAGTATATGAAATCCTCCCATGTGAGGGTCATCCTCTGCTCTGAAGTAAACTGGAGTCGGTACCATCTCCCGGCATCTTCCTTCAGACTGTAGGATGCCAACCTCTACTTCTGAACTGAATCCATACTGAGTATGTCAAGTATATTACTCACATCCTCCTTCCACTTATGGGCTACAAGAGGGTCTGGTGACCCCTGGAACTCTGGTGCCCTCATCTTCTGATACCTCTTCACCATACGGAGCCAAGCCTCCTATTCTGTGGCTCTATCTGGGACTGCTAGAGGAATGGCTGCATGCGTGATCTCTGGGGATCTCTCTCTGACAGGAACGACGGGTATCCCCTATTGCTGAGCTACCGGTGATGGGTGGTGTCCGTGGTGCTATATGAGTTGTCACCAACTCCTCAATGGCTGTCATCCTGGCAATGAGAGGAGCCATAATATCCACCAAGTACTGAGGAGCCTGCTGCGGCCCGGGTAGTGCCTGCTGTGGCTCGGGTGGTGCTTGCCGTGGCTCGGTCTGAGCTAGCTGCTGCTTAGGTGGAGCCTGCTGTGACTCTGTCTGTCCAACTCTCCGAGTACGAGGTCTATCACGTCCTGCCATCTCTCTCTGATGATAAGAAAAATAAAAGTTTATGAGTCAAAAATAGACGTCTATAACTAGTGTATCACAATACAAATCTTTCACAACGTATAGTATTCACACAAATACTTTAAATTTATACAAAATAGTTATCATAAAAAAAATTCTCAAATTTTGAGGTATACGCATATATCGTCCTCACTCATACTAGGAAATCCTTTCGGACTCTATACATGAATCCTAATAAACTCTATCCTAGCTCCACGACTCGACACAGGATGATTCTAAGGATACTGGAACTAGAGCTCTGATACCAACTGTGATGCCCCTAGGTTCACACAAGGCTACAGTCCAAGGTGAAACCAAAAATATCAAACCTGTCATGCACCACACCATGCAATAACATGTTTCACCATCACAATTAACATCTCTCTAGTAGAGTCAACAATAGGTGTAGGTACAAAAGCAAGTAAAAGATAATACAAGTGATAACTGATGAAATGATAACAACCACATAGATGTCTCATCATCCAACATACAGAAATACATAGTCAATGACTGAAATAGATAAACTGGAGTTCTCAACAAGTCTCAAAATACAAAATGTCTGAGTAAAGGGAATAAGACATACAACCTTTACAACATCTAGAGAGTAGTCCTCAAATGTCAAACAAAACTAAAATGGAGCTCCAAAATAAAACATAGCTACAATAGACAGCTGAACACTAAAGTGTGTCGCCATCAACCTGCGACTTTCCGGGCTCCTAGCTCGTGACCTGAAAGGGAGAGGGACAACGAGCATCAAAGCGCTAGCGAGCAACATCACAACCAACCCCAAGGGAAAAGGGTTCGTTGTATAAGAAAATACAATTAATACACATAAATCTAAAATCATGGATCCTATCAAAGAGGGTTTTGGTTTTAAAAAATTACAACACGAGCATGGGTACGTCGAGCGAAATAATCCAAACAAGGAAACCCTCATGTATATACCTTGTATCTCAAATTGTAAATCCCTAAATACCAAACCCGAAGTCTAATATGGAAACAATAACAAAAAGAAAATACAACCCATCTCAGAACATAAATACTGAATCACGTCATAACTAACATAGGTGTCATGTCATAGCCTATATAAGTGTCATGTCATAACCTCATGTGAAGTGCCATATGCAGGGTTAATACAGATGTCTAATACACGAACCAAATATAGTGATGTACCAACTAATGGTATAAAAGAGTAAATGTCCAACACGAGGACTGAAATGGATTATAGTCCAACACGAGGACTCCTATGGATTATAGTCCAACACGAGGACTGTGCAACTGTGCTAACATCACTAATATACATAGAAAGATCTCTTATATAGATTTCACACTCGACTCGGTGTGCAAATTCTAAACTGGTACCCTCAGGTCATCTATCATGCATGGATACATAGTAAGATTGAAAACCAAAGTCAGAAAGTCGAGGAAATCCCCCCAACAGGCGTAATGCTCAACAAAAACCAACAAGGCAAAGAATCTGTGCGGCGGTTGACCGCAGAGGTCACCCCGGTCGACCGCGCACAGAGTCGAAGATTTCTGAGCTAAAAAACTAAGCGGCGGTCGACCGCAGAGGTCATCACGGTCGACTACAAAAAGAGCAAAAGCTCTCTGAGCTCCAAAACTGCGCGACGGTCGACCGTAGAGGACACTCCGGTCGACCGCGCACTGAGCAGAAACTATCTGCTCAGCAGATCGCTCTGCGGTCGACCACAGCGCCCACCGCGGTCGACCGCACGAAGGGCAAACAGGCTCCGCCCTTCTGTTCGATCGGCGGTCGACTGCCACGTCCACCGTGGTCGACCGCGAAGCAGATAGAAGCCCAGATTTGGGTTTCTGTCAGCTTTGAAACATATGCACACAAATTGATCTCTTTTGCTAATGTAAATCTAACATTTCTAAAGAATCATATGATGGAAAACAGCAAATCCAAACCTTTAAAATCTCATTACCAAGATTTCAACATATTAAACATGACTTAAATATGGTTAAATCAATAAAAACAACAATTTACTCCTTTTTAAAACATTTTCAGATCTAGATCTCTTTAATACAGTTCGTTGGTGTGCTTTTAAAATCTGAAACAAATGATTTTCATATCCTATGTCATAAGGGTCTATTGTATCTACAAAAATACGATTTTAGGAAAATAAAACCGAATTAAAACTCAAATTTAAGCATGAAAACATAAATGGGAAGAAGTTGGACGAGATGTTACTCGCCTCTGATGAGAATAAAACCCTAGATCTGTAGAAGGATGACCCTTCTCTCTGAAACCACTAAAAATCAGTTGAAAAACCCTTCAAAGCTCCTCCCAAAACACCAAAGAATGAAAACTAGGGTTTGAGGGGAGAGGGGGGCTAGGGTTTCTGATTTTAGATGAAAAGAGCTCTCTCTTGGGTATATTGGTATATATACTAACCCCTCAACCCAACCCGAAACCCATTAAGACCCAAACCCAGAAAAAAACAATCTACCTGTTGCGTGGTCGACCGCCGTGCCCAGCGTGGTCGACCGCACAACGGGAGAAATCTCTCCTGAGTGCCCGACTGCTGTACGGTCGACCGCTGCGCCCATCACGGTCGACCGCGCAGCAGAAAAACTGCCTGCTAAGCCTGATTATCAACATGCTGGTCACTCCACTTGATTCCTCTCACATAAGATCACTTGCTAGGCTCCCAAACACTATTCATCATATTCATCTAAAATATATAGGATTAATTATCACAAAAGAATTATTTTTTACTAATAATTCACATATATTCATTATAAAAATTACGGGGTTCTACACACATATTCTAGCTATATACAACTCATACTCATCAAGATCCACAACAAAAACGCATAAATAAAAGGAATTGATCAACATGAGATTAGGGTTTCAATTTGCACCTTGGTGATGATCCAAATGAGTTTAGATCATAAAATCAAGATGATAATCTCCTAAAAAATCTTAGATCATAGCATAATCATAGAAAATCAAGTGATGATAAAGAAATTGAGATTTTTTAAAGAAAATAAAAAAAATGATATAGATGGGTAAAAAGAGAATACCTGAGATGTGAACTTACCCTTATAATGAGACAACAAAAAAATATCATAAACCTATATCTCCTTATTTTCCTCTTAGACAAAGGATTGGATATTGATCTAGTACCCCTTTGAGCAACTCCTTTGTATTGCCTCAATCTTCGATCTTGCTGCAGCCTTACATAAAAGTAAAAATGTGTGACCAAGGTATTAACGTAAATCCACATTGGTTAGGAATTATACCTTTAGATCAAATTTTCTTAACCATTTTAATTATGTATTATACTTGATAATTAATTAAAACATGACCCATTCTACCACACAAGTAACAGATAGTATATAATGCATTAGAAATGGTTACAAAAAAATTTAAAAAATTTCCTTTTAAAAATAAAGATTAAAACTTTTTATATTTCCTAAATATAAATAACTAAGTATAATTTTAACTTTTGCAAACCATTGATGGGAAAGGATAATGAATTTTTTCACAAATATCAATATTTTTTAGTTGTTTATTTTTAGAAATAATAATAGTGCACGTGGTTTCAAACTACATTTGTTTATATAATAATTCAAACAATAATTCATTTATCTTAGCAACCAACTTTTTATTTTAAATATCTACTTACTTAGATAAACAATAAATATACTTTTGAAAATTAGAATATTGTGTGCAATCAATTGTGGTGATGTTACAAGGTGAATATCGCGAATTTAAAATTATGGAAAAGACTTAGATTTCGAATCTAAAATTATGGAAAAGACTTAGATTTCTCACACAAGATTTTCTTTTCTTTCCTCAAATTTGCATTCAGTCATTTTGTCACTTCATATTTCTCAGCAATTTTCTAAAGTTGTTTCAACATTTCTTTATGCTTGGAATAAAAGTCATCATATGAAGGATATAAATAATTCTCTTTATTCTCACTTTCAAAATCATATATTTCACCACAGTCTGAATCTAAATTCGCATTGTTTCTCCCCCATAAGACATAGATATTCCTTTTTCTCATTTTGCTCTGTAAAACCCTAAAAATTTGAATATTATGTGAAAAATAAAAATAAATATGTTATATGGTGATAAATAATAACAAATATGTTATATGGTGATAAATAATATTTATTAATGTTTGAGTATTCTAGAAATTGATTTGAGATCAATTCAATGTATATATGTGAATATAGGAGTGAAATCATGCACTATATACACGAGCCAGAAATTTGGAAAAATAACCAGTTAAGAGTATACGTATTTTATACACTGATACTCTTAGAATCTGGAAAAACACAAAATACAAAAGTTGTAGGTATCTTCAATAGATTTCCAACAAATCTTAAATTACATATTTTCAAGGTCAGATGAGAAAGTTACAGCCAAAATACCGAAGATGGTTTTCCCAGCCAGACTAGGTTTCCTGGTTCGGGTCAAACGGGTTTTGTTTCGGGTTTGCCTCTATAAATACCTGTGTTTTTATGAAAATTCTTTTCTTTGATGATATCTCTAAACCCTAGCAGCCATCTCTCCCCTCAAAAACTCTAGATCAATTTCTTGTGAGTTTTATGAGCTTTGTGAAGCAAAATATCGACACGAGGGCGAGATCAGCGACGTGTGGCAAGGGAGAATGAGTTGTTTGCACTTTTGGATCACTTGTTGTTCATAACAGAGGCTTGTACACGTGCAAAGGCAATATCACCTCTGTCCAAACCTATTCCTAGATTAAAAATCATGTTTTTATGTAATATATGTGTCTAATTTCATATTTAAGGTAAGATCTAACGTGTTAGAACTTAATTTATGATGTTTCTGCCCTAAACTCATGTCAATAACAGTAGAACGAATCTTAAACTAGTATATTAACATGATCATGATCATTAGGATTTATTTTAATGAGTTAATTACAGTTTAATATGATTTAGATTGTCAAAATAAATAAGAATTAGGTTGATTTGCATGTTAAACCCTAGATCTATGTGTTCATGTGATTCATCTTGTTTAAACAAACTCCTGGTTAATTATACATGACAATGGAATCAAGTTTTATTCATATAATCTGATAAAAACCCGAGTTCTTGAAGAAAACACGAGAGAAGAACAAACTGTGCATTTTCGGCCTGTTTAGTCGACTGAAGTTGCCATCAATCGACTGACGGGCTCGTGTTTGCCCTGTTGTTTTGTGAACAACCCTATTAGTCGATCGATGAGATTGTCGGTCAACTGATCAGGTCGATTTTTATGAAATTGAACATTTTGCTTGTGTGTTCGTTTGGTGAGCATTTTTGTGCAAGACATAAAGCTGATATTCACGCATAGTTCGAGGAGTACACGTACGGGGATTGAGTACGCATGATTACATTATTTGGGGTAGCCAAATAGGTTACAATCATTAAGAATAAAAGTTATTATTATATATATTATAACTATGATCGGTTGGGTAAGGTTTAGTCGGGTCCCGCAATAAGACTACGGATAGACTATACTATGAGTGCTTTAGTCGGGTCTTGCAATGAGACCGCAAATGGACTACACTTCTTTATCGGTCTACATGAAGATGCGCAGAGGTTGAAATACCTATCTATCGGTTCACATGAAGATGCACAGGGGTTAAAATACCTATCTATCGGTCTGCATGAATATGCGCAGAGGTTAATATACCTACCTATCGGTCTGCATGGTTATGCGATGAGTTATTATACTTAGTTACCGGTCCACACGAGAGTGCAATGAATTGACATACTTAGTTATTGGTCCGCACGGGAGTGTGATGAACTTGTATATCTAGTTATTTCTCTACACGAGAGTGTGACGATTTGACATATCTATTTTACCAGTCCGCATGAGGGGGAGATGTGTTGAAGAGTTCCAGAGTATGACGATTTGATTAATAACCTAAGTGTAGGTAAATATTAACATCATCGATATGATCCATTGTGAATGTATTTCACAACTTAGTTACACGAGATAGTATATCAATATCTGTTTTACCCACTAAGGGTAGTATGAGGAGTTGATATGATATTTTTGAAAATGTATGATATGGTATTTCCTGTATTATCTTTCTTGTATTCATTTATTCTTAGTTTTGGAGTTAATATTTAGCGATTCACAAATTGAGACATATGGTATATACATGATGGTTTCCTTGTTTGGATTATTTCGTTCGACGTACCAGTCTCGTGTTGTGAGTTTCTAAGTATTAACCCTAGTTTAGTACAGGGTAAATGAATTAGGTAGACTATGCACTTTTAGGTAGAGCCTCCATCATACCTAGTAGCCCTTCCCCTAGGAGCGGATGGAGATGATCTTGCTAGCGCTCTCACGTTATGGTTTTCACTTCTTTTTAGGCAGCGGAGTAGAGTTTCGGAGAGCCGCAAGTTGACGGACTATCAGTATAGTCGCCATCATTTCATTTATTAGTTACTTTTGCTCCACTGATGTTTAGTCTTGTATTTAGTGGATTATTAGATTTGCATTACATTTTGAGAGCTGAGAGAGCTTATGTACTTTTCAGTTGACTCTTGTAGTTGAGATTTTAGATCATTTATTTCAGATTGTTGGACATATTTTTTTATATCTGTTGAGACCTGATTATTTGGAGATTTATCAAATATTTTTGTGTTCTATTTCTTGTCTTCATCTCTTTTATATCTGTTTGTACATGTACTATCTTATTTGATTACACTAGAGAGATAATCCTGTGATAGTGAAACATGTCATTGCACAGCATGGGTGCATGACAGGTTAGACATCCTTGGATTCACCTAGGACTGTAGCCTTGTGTGAACCCAAGGGCGTCACATGCTCGAACCAACTTTTGATTCTTCATCACTCATCATATCCTACGTTGTTACCTTTAAACTTTTATCCTCCATCTTCTTGTCTTTCTTATTCAATGGGCACTTGTTTTTATAGTGGCCTGGCTTCCTCTAATGATAACAAATAGGTTCAATTTCATATTGACTAGATGAACATTTATTTATCTTACTTATTTATTGATTTCTTCTGTTCTGTAGTTGTTTCTGTCCATTTTTTATTCCGAGGAAAGATTTGAATCCTTTTAATGGTTATTTTCATCTCAAAACCTACACTTGACTCTTTCTTCTTTATGGATCAAGATGTTTCCTTTTTCACTTTTAGGGCCAATAATTTATTCTTTGAGTTATCTTTTGAGTCATATTCTCTCTCTTTTAATCATACTTTATAAATAAGAAAATTCTCTATAAAATTCTCAAGGGTTAATTTAGAAAATTTTATAATTCTTTGATAGCCATTAGCTTTACTTCCCAATCCCTAGAAAGAGAACGAAGAAATTTTCCAACAAACTCCTTATTATCATACTCTTTTCTGAAAGTTTTTGATTTGTTCATAATATCAGTGAACATATCCTAAATACTCTCTGATGCCTTCATCTTAAAATTCTCATATTTACTCATAAGCATTATAAGTTTTACCTTTTTGACCTATGAAGTTTCCTCATAACTTTCAAATTTTCTAGATTTCCTACATAGTAGAACAATTTGAGTTATAATAAAGTTATTTAGTAGTTAAAGAATAATACATGGCATTCATAACTTTAACATTGAAAAGATTAAATCTTTTTTGTCCTGAGCGGTTTACTTATCTCTAGGTGTGACAACGATAAACTCCTCTACAATGGTAATAGGTTCACTATAGCTGTTCTCTACACTACTCTCAATATCATAATTGGTGGTCATAAAAAGACTCTTACACACACTTCTCAATAGGTGTAGTTTGTCCCATCAAATAGTAAGGGTCGGTTCACAGTGTGTCTCTTAGGCATTGTAGCTATCAAACTAGACATCATAGTGAATCCTAAAGATGGGTAACGAGGCCGTAAATAAGAATGAAAAATAACCAACAAAGAACACGTAAGATTTTATAATGGTTCACATAATAATCCTACATCTACTCTTCCTTCTCATGAAAGGACTTCCTCACTATGCTAAGAGTTTTCTTAAATCACAATTCAATTCATTAGGCTTATAAAGACAATACTCTAGAATCTACTTGAAATCAGTTGTCTAACCTAACTTTTCATAATGGTAACATCTAGTTCTAGCTAGTGGCAACCTTCAATTAACACCGACTTGAATCCACTATAAGAATAAGTTTGAAAGAAACCAACAAATACAGTTTAAGCCCAAAAAATAAAAACTATTTTATAGCCCCTTTCAATTAACAAACCGTCCTTCAATGAATCAAAGTGAATCTTTATAAAGAATGGTGTAGATGATGAAATTAAGGGTAACTCTCCTTGCTAGGATAATCTGATGATGTGGACCGCAATGAGAAAGAGTTTGTTGAGGCTCCGGGACCAAAACCTTCAATCTAATATTTTCCAAAGTTCTTATCAAAACTCTAGAACTCTCTCCTCTATTTATCTCTTTCAATCATGTATAGCCTTTACTCAACTAGAAAAGAGATATCCTAAATACCGTAGAAGTTAGAGATCAAAATGAATGATGAACGGCTATGATTAAATAATCAAATCTGCAATCAACTGTATTAACCATCGATGCTTGCTCGAAAGTCCCCCGAGCCCCATCGATGGGTTCCTGTAACCATCGATAAGATAAAACCCTATCTAACATTTTACAATTCATTCTTATAGATTATGAATGACCCATACCCATCGATGGGTCCCTATCGACCATTGTGAAAGTACCTTAGAGGAGGAGGGAGGGGTGAATAGGGTATTTTCTAATCTAGTCCGAATACGATGCCAAATTAAAACTTATTAACTAATTATCCTAACAAGAATGATATTCAAAAGGATTATATGTAAGGATGAATAATATGACAATAGGTGATATAAACAATGAGCATAAGATATAAGAGAAATATACGTCAATGCCAAACACAAACATAAAAAATTGATCATGGAGTTCGGTCAACCCACGACCTACATCTCCATTCCTCACCCTCGAGGAGATTCTCCACTAATGACAAAATCAACTACACAATTGGTTTTCTAGCTCAAAGAAAACTTTTACAACTTACACAATAGTCAATACACAATACACTCCTCTAAGTGTTGGCCTAGCCCATGTCACCTTCCTCAAGTGCTTAGAATTACTACATCTCCTTAGGCTTTTACTACCAAGCCACTCCTCTTGAAAATTACCAAGTCTCTCCCAACCACACCTCTAAGTTTTCTTATGTATTACAATGTGTTCTCTCAATGATAAGCACAAATAAGAGGTTTTGTTCTCAAAACAGATAAGAACGAAAATTAAGCTCTCTCAATGATACAACCCTACAACCCAAATATATGATATGTGAAATACTAAAGCTCAAAAGATTGTGTGTAATCAATGAATAAAATAAAATTAAACTCAAATAAATCTAGATCAAATAAGATAATCAAGATATAAATAGGCTAGAGAATTAGTTTAGAAAAACTTCTCTAAACAAAGAGATGTAGATGCAGATGGTTGAGGTTGAACTCCTCAAAACCGAGATTTGAAAGCCTTCTCTTTGTTAAACTCTTTTGCACAAACGAAAACACACTTAAAACCTTGAAAACAAACTGATATAAACTCAATTTAAACATCCATAAAACTAAACAAAAGAGTTATGAGGCATATATATAGCCTCCCAAACCAAAACATCTCATAACTAGCCGTTAATGGTCAAACTAGCCGTTATCGGCAACCGAAACTTTGCGTCAGTCGACTGATAAGCTTGATTAAAAGACTAAAAAATACATCTGCTCGGTCAAAGTACATGCTTATCGGTTCACTGAAAACATGCATTGGTCGACTGAAAACATGCACAGCAGATTCTAAAATTTTGCATAACTGATTTTATAAAATCAATTAAAACTAGTAAATCAACTCTAAAAATGATAAAATTTGGGGCAATGTTTCTACAAATGAAGATAAACATGTTAAAGAAAATATTTCTAAAATATCACTTTGCATTTGTGATAAATCACTATTTAAAAACATATATTGCAGATTCTAAAAAATTACTAAAAAACTTATTTTTGTAAATTTAATTTAAAATAAGAAAACAACTCCAAAATTAATAAAACTTAGGAAAATATTTTTATATATGGTGATAAACATGTTATAGAAGAAATTTTTAAATTGCATTTCTCAATTGTGAAAACTCATGTATTTTGCAAACTGTTCAAGATACGAAATCTCTAAACACTTGTTTTTTGATGAAATTCTTTTAAGAAAACTTTGAGATTCTTTTTAATGGATTTATAGACTTTATAAAAGATATAAAACTGTATCATAAAGTTAATAAACTAAAAGTGAGTTATTTTCTCAAAGAAGCGTATAATGTAACAAAGCAAAATAACGTGTATGTGTATGATATGAGGTTTAAGCATTAACACATAAAGTATAAACTAAAAACTAAAATACTCAAGGCAAATGATCTTCAATAGCTAATCTTGGTTGCGGATGAAGCGATGATGTATCTTAACTTAAATTGTGATGGCTTCATTCTAATTTTCACCATCCTCCAAGATATCGTCGTTTACGCTCAGTTCCATCCAACCTCTAACTGAAGATCTTTGTGTAGGATACCTAACAAGCACATGCAAACAATCGACAAATAATATTAGGAATTATTTTTTAATCATCAAAACTAGATTAGATAATAGGCTCATAAACATGAGACCTAACAATCTCCCCCTTTTTTATGATGACAAACAATCTACACAAGGAGTATATAAATAAGCATGATACGAAATGAATATACAATTTGTAACGCTCATGCATAAAACCAATAGAAAGCAAAACTAAGGATATACTCACAATATACTTGTTTCTTCCCTTTGTCAACATCATAATAGGAAAAACAACAAGAATGAAGAGAGCGAAAGCTCCCCTTATAAAAAAGACATGGTGAGATTAAACATATAAAGAGATAAGGAAGGCTCCACCTATCAAAATGCCTTAAAGTATATATATAAAGAAAATTATAAGGCATCAATATGTGAGCATAGAAAATAAAATATTATGATAACTCACATTCAAGGAAACCAAGAGAACACATATGTATATATCATTTATGAAAATGGTGTCTCAATACATAGATTTTAAAAAAATCTTGAACAAAAATCAATACATAGAATAGTTTAAGTGAATTTAAAAATAATAGTACAAACAAATATCCAATGACAATAAAAACGATTATCATAATATCTAATGAATAAATATGATTCAATTAATAAACATGAAAATATATTTCCATATGAAGGCAAACATGATTCAATTAATAAACATGCCCAATTTTCTTCTTTTATGACAAAACAATTTCTTTGCAAAGAGGTTTGAAAAGATGTCCACTAATAGAAATTTTGTGTCAATTATAAATAAGGGATATATCTTTCATATATTCATAAACTTACAAAAAGTAATGTTGAACACTTATATGTTTCATCCACAAAGATCAAAAAGAGGTGTGCTTAGAATAAAATAAACTAAGATTAATTTGTACTATATTCGATAAGAATATTTGTAAGGCAAGAATACCAAGCTATTGGAATTTCTTTCAATCCATATGAAACTTTTTACACCCGGTAAACATGATTTGAAAGAAAAGATTAAGAAATCCGGGAGGGTTGCTCAACATAAACCTCTTTATGAAAATCAAAACCAATAAAATTTATAATATGCAATGAATACAAAAATACATTTAATTTTTTTGATCAATATATGCAATTAAAACCAATTATTTGAGTAACAATTTTGGATCAATATGTATTTCTAAAAATAAGTTTTCAAACACGTTTCTCCAAAAAAATAAAAACGAAAACTCTACCAACTTAATTTTTAAAATCAAAAACATTTTGGTACCCAAAAACTCTTGGTACCGAAGAGTTTAGGGACATGACCCCTATAAATAAATCTCAATACCCTTGGGTTATGATCCTATTTGAACGCATGTAGTGCACGTGCCCAGTCATAGCAATAATCACGCAAATGACCTATCCTATTGTAATAGGTAAATAACATGGATGCATTTATTTTTTATGACTATATGAATATGCACGAGAAACATTTTTAAATAATTGTGGTCTTTTTGACACATTTTTTAAATTTGATTTTTTTTTTCAAATCAAAACAAAACTTTACCAAATGGCCAAACCTACCACAATAATCATACTTAACCACATTCACATGCTTGTGATTAACATTGGGTGCATGTGTGTGTGTATGAGAATTAGAAACTTTGTGAGATGCACATAGAGAAATATTATTACTTTTAGAGAGTTTATATGCATCATAGCAAAATTTAGCTAAGTGACATTTACGACCACAATTAGAGCACTTATAAACTTTCCTATATATGTGTGCATGGTGAGTGGATGGTTTAGATTTATTTGCACTTGACTTAGCACACATACCACAAGCTTCTTATGATTGTTAATGCATGTTGATAAAGTTGAATCTAAAGAAGAAATTTGGTTTCTCATTTTATTCAACTCATTATTTGGCAAACTAGCATTAACAATAGAAGTAGAAAAAACATGATTATTCTTAAAAGAATTTAATTTATTTTTAATGGTTTCTACTTCTAGCATGATATTATTTTTCTCATTTGATAAGCTATATATCTTTAAGTTAAGAGAAACGTGATCTTATTTTAATTTATCATTATTATCCTTAAGAATCACATTGTCCTTAGCAATGACATCAAATTTTGATGCTATCATATCATAATCAGATTTTAAATTTACGTGCTTGTTTTTCATAGCAATAAAATTATGATACAATTTGTTGTAGGTATGCATGAATCGTTCATAAGCACAAGCGAGTTCATTTATAGATAATTTATTTTCTGAATCGGACTCACATACCTCACTAGGGCTATCGCCTAGTGGCCGTGTGCATGACGAAGCTCTAATATCACTTGAAATGGAATCCGTTAGATCTCCTCCAAGTTGTCATAATGTGCTTCTATATGTTTCCATAAAGTGTAAACACTATCAAAATGAGAAAGTTTGTTAGAAATTGATGATTCAAAAGCATTAAGCAAGAATTCTAACGAGAGCTTGTTCATAGTAAATATTCTTTTATCATTATTACTCTACTTAGATTTCTCCAAAGTGGGTACAATATAAGTATAATTAATTATTTCCCATAAATCGAAATGTTTAGATCTAACAAATAGTTTAAATCTAACACACCATTGAGCATAAGGGAAATCATTGAATTTTGGAGCAATATCAATGACATAGCCTAAACTAGGTGCACCGTGCTTATCCATAATATAAATGCAAGCAAGATAAAATCACAAAACTAGATTAGCAATAAATCAAAGTGAGTATCTTTGACTCTAGGCGGTTAAGCCACAAATCAAAGAGCATCAAATTTTTATACTAAATGAAAGTACCCTGGGGAGGGGGGGTGAATAGGGTATTTGCTAATCTAGTCCGAATACGATACCAAATTAAAACTTATTAACTAATTATCCTAGCAAGCTAGAATGATATTCAAAAGGATTATATGCAAGGATGAATAATATGACAATAGACGATATAAACTATGAGCACAAGATATAAGAAAAATATATGCCAATGCTAAACACAAACACAAGAAATTGATCACGGAGTTCGGTCAACCCACGACCTACGTCTCCCCTCCTTACCCTCGATGAGATTCTTCACTAATCACAAAATCAACTACACAATCGGTTTTCTAGCTCACCGAAAACTTTTACAACTCACACAATTATCAATACACAATACACTCGTCTAAGTGTTATCCTAGCCCCTGTCACCATTCTCAAGTGCTTGGAATTACTACCTCTCCCTAGGCTTTTACAACCAAGCCTCTCCTCTTGGAATTGACCCCGTCTATCCCAACCACTCCTCTAAGTGTCCTTGTGTATTACAATGTATTCTCTCAATGATAAGCACAAATAAGAGGATTAGTTCTCTAAACAAGTGAGAACGAAAATTAAGCTCTCTTAATGATACAACCCCACAACCCAAATATACGCTATGTGAAATAGTAAAGCTCAAAAGGTTGTGTGTGTAATCAAGGAATAAAATGAAATTAAACTCAAATAAATCTAGCTCAAATATGATAATCAATATATAAATAGGCTAGAGAATGAGTTTAGAAAAACTTCTCTAAACAAAGAGATGTAGATGTAGATGGTTGAGGTTGAACTCCTCAAAACCGAGATTTGAAAGCCTTCTCTTTGTTAAAATCTTTTGCACAAACCAAAATATACTTAAAACCTTGAAAAATAACTGATATAAACTCAATTTAAACATCCATAAAACTAAACAAAAGAGTTATGAGTCATATATATAGCCTCCCAAACCAAAACATCCCAAAACTAGCTGTTATCAGTCGACTGAAACTTTGCGTCGGTCGACTGATAGGCTTGAAACTTTAAAAGGCTAAAAAATACATCTTCTCGATTGACTGACATGCTTATCGGTCGACTGAAAACATGCACGGGATTCTAGAATTTTGCGTAGCTAATTTTCTAAAATCAATTAAAAATTGAAAATCAACAGTAAAAATAGTAAAATTTTGTTAAAATATTTCTACACATGAAGATAAACATGTTAGAGAAAAAAATTCTAAAATATCACTTCGTATTTGTGAGAAATTACTATTTTAAAACAGATATTCCAGATTCTGAAAAAATTACTAAAAACTTATTTTGTAAATTTAATTTAAAATAATAAAGCAACTACAAAATTAATAAAACTTGGGTAAATGTTTATATATATAATTATGAACATGTTAGAGAAGAAATGTTTTAAATTTCATTTCCCAATTGTGAAAACTCATGTATTTTGCAAACTGTTCAAGATACAAAATCTCTAAACACTTGTTTTATGATGAAATTCTTTCAAGCAAACTTTGAGATTCTTTTTAATGGATTTATAGACTTTATAATGGATTTAAAACTATATCATAAAGTTAATAAATCAAGAGTGAGTTATTTTCTCAAAGAAGCGTATAATGTAACAAAACAAAATAACGTGTATGTGTATGATATGAGCTTTAAGCATTAACACATAAAGTATAAACTAAAAACTAATATACCCAAGGGAAATGATCTTCAATAGCTCGTCTTGTTTTTGAATGAAATGATGATGAATCTTAACTTGAATTGTGATGGCTTCATTCCAATTTCCACCAACCTCCAATATATCGTCGTTTATGCTCAATTTCATCCAACCTACAACTGAGGATCTTTGTGTAGGATACCTAACAAGCACATGCAAACACTCGACAAATGATGTTAGAAATTATTTTTAATCATCAAAACTAGATTAGATAATAGGCTCATAAACATGAGCGGTAATTGCTATTCTAATCCGATTTCAATACCAAATTAAAACTTTACAAAGAATATCCTAGCAAAGTGATATACACAAGAGGTATATGCAAGGATATACAATGAGCAATAGGCAATGTAAAATATGCACAAGAAAAGATTATGCCAATGCCAAACACAAATAACTTGTATATGTATGATTTGAGCTTTAAGCATTAACACATAAAGTATAAACTAAAAACTAATATACCCAAGGCAAATGATCTTCAATAGCTCGTCTTGGTTACGGATGAAGCGATGATGAATCTTAATTTGAATTGTAATGGCTTTATTCTGATTTCCACCAGCCTCCAAGATATCGTCATTTATGCTCAATTTAATCTAACCTCCAACTGAGGATCTTTGTGTAGGATACCTAGCAAGCATATATAAACACTCAGCAAATAATGTTAGGAATTATTTGTTAATCATCAGGACTAGATTATATAATAGGGTCATAAACATGAGACCTAACACATTGATGTAACGTTAGCTTAAATCAGTATTTGTGCTAGTTTTCGTATTATTTTGCCTCATTCTCATACATGTATTCACCTATAATATATCATTTCAAACAAATATTAGTTCCAATGAGAGTTTTCTATTACTCAAACAAAATCTATTATACAGACTATGTCCTAACAATAAGTGGGTTGAAAATATAATATCATGTGCATAATTATATAAATTATAAGCAATCAAATTTAAATGAATATTTAATAGGCAATTAAATTGAATATACACTTGGTTAAATTCTATTCAATAATGAATTTGAAAACTAAAAAATATTTGTTTAGTGCTAAATGAACTACCAAAGTGAATATATAACTACCATTATCGGACTTCTCTAAATTTTTTTCATTTATTTTATTTTTAAATTCATGAACTATTCTATCTAAATATTCAAGACTTCTTTTCAATGTTTTATATTGATTTTTTTTTACTTTTTTTCCATTGTGAGTCATTTTTCTCACTTTTTGTACCCATGGAACAAATTAGGACATAAAAAACATGCTACTTGTGCATCATATGATGAAAATAATTTACCAAAAAAAATAATAACCAAGATATTTGACCACATGCATTGTGGGTGCATCAAACCTAGTATTATAAAGTTACAGAGTGATTTAGGATGTGGATGAGTTTAAAATTAAATTAGAGTAAGATATTGGGTCTATAGACAAAGAACCTATATAATAGCATATGCCGTAGTGATGGGCATCACGGTGTGTATCTTGAGTTGAAGTGAGTTGGTCTAAAATAACTTGGATTAAAACTTTGGGTGCATAGACAAAACAACCTATGTAATAATTATTCTACTCTCTACTATATACTAAAGTTATTGTGATGTCTACTGTTCATCATTGTAGATATCCCAATAACTTTAGCATATATAACGAGCAAAATTGGCCCATTCGATGCCACTACTAGTGTGAGGAAAAAAGGTCTAATATTTTAAAAATAGACTATATATAGCTAATCATCTAGAATAAAAATTTTATAACTCATTATGAAGCAAATTGCGAAAAGTGAAATTTAAAAACATTTCGGTGCATCTAAGAGTGCTTGTCGAAGTAGGTGGGTTTAAATAGACGGGTCGACTTTAAGTTTACTAGCTAAAAAAGCCCTTTTCTGAAATGAGTTGGTTTAAAAATAAGCGTTTTTTAGACGTTAGTTCCTTAAATCTTCAATAATTTCATATTATTAGCTCAAATCTTTGAAACTACATATTAGTCTCCAAAATACTTTTGAGTTTTGCAAAATGGTTCCTCTGATTAGATTTGAGGGGAATATTCCCTCAAATCTATCTGTTGAAGGAAAATTAATGATTTTATGCCTTTGTTAAATTCCCTAACCAATTTCTTAACGGATTTAAATCATAAAAGAATCCTAACCAAGAGCAAAGCTTCACAACATTTATATTTCTCTAATATCTATATAATCCTCTTTAAGTTTCTCTTTTACCCTATCTATGATATTTCTCTCCGATGTTTGAAATATCAAAGAAGATAGTTTTAACTCTTTCTTTATGATTCAAGGTTTCAAGAACACTTAGGGCCTTTACATTTTTTGGGAAACATATGAAGAGATAACTTATAATTACAGATATTGGATTAGGAGTTAATTCAAATAGGATTGAGTTTTAAAACTAAAAAACTAACAAAAGGACCTTTTTGCAAGATCCTATAGGATTTTAGGGATTGTCATGCAATTTCCAAGATTTGAGCAGCTATACGGAATTATTAGAGATTGAAGGGACTAATATGTAATGGAGCAAAAGTTTGATTGGAGTATTGTAGGGTTAAGAGAGAATTTGGAAGTGGGTGGTTTTACAAATATTTGTTTTAG
>BQKN01064330.1:544651-562966 GCA_022839385.1 Asparagus kiusianus
TATATATATATATATATATACATACACACACACATTTTGGATTTTGGTTTATCCACAAACAAAGTTTTTACAAGCATATAATTAAATATTTATATTCATACATGTTTATTTTTATGTGGATAAGTTGGTTTGGTTTAATTTCATAGATATGAAACAAATATATATATTCATATACATACTCATATGTTTCATATTCTATTGTATTTGTGAAAATATTATATTCGTTGTTTATAGACTTCATAACAATAGTTTACATCTTTCTTCAAGTCTATAAAATCATTTTATATTGTTTCAAAACATGGTTAAGCTAAATTGTCAAAACTCATACGTTCACATTCTCATGTTTTGGACCTCCTTGTAAAATGATGATATTTTACATTTGGGAAGTCCTTTTTAAAAACCAATTTTTGTAGTATGTTTATTATCATGTTTACAATCATTTCCCAAAGTTTTACATTTTTCTGATTTTATTTGCTATTTTTAAAAGAGGTTTGAAAATCAGATTTCTGTTTAAAACAGACATTGTGCATATCTTGAGTCGACTCATGAACAGTGTTGAGTCGACTCATAAATTATTGTGTAGTTTTCATTTTGTTTCAGATGAGTCGACTCATAACGTCATGAGTCGACCCATCAGGTTGAGTCGACTCATGACTGTCATAAGTCGACTCACATACTGTGCTGAAAAATATGTTTTGTTTCTGCTGAGTCGACCCATGACTTTATGAGTCGACCCATGCATGATGAGTCGACTCATGAATTTTATGAGTCGACCCATATGTTGTTTTTAGCCTGTAACGGCTAGTTATGAGTCAACTCATGAACAGTGACGAGTCGACCCATAACACTGTAACGACTATATTTGTACAGAATCAGATTTCTGATTCTTGGGCTTTTTGGTCTTTTCCTTTGGGATTTTTGGCTGAAGTTTTGGGTGGCTATATATACCCCCTTGCTCTCATTCTTCATAATTATCCAATAAGTTTTTAAACAAGAGTTTAACAAGGGTTTAAGTTTGTTTAGTGTTTGTTTAAAAGAGTTTTTGTTTGGGAAATAGTTTTACACAAGTGGAGGAGATCATCTACATTGATTGAGCTTCATCTTAATCCATCACTCCATCTTGTTTTTTAGAGAAGAATTTCTAAACTCTTATCTAGCTTTATATTTGCATATTTGTTTGATATCATTCTTTAAAGCTAGTTTTTATTATATTTTATTTCACTCATTGTTTACACACACCCACTTGAGCTTATTGTATTTTCATACATAGTATATTTGGGTTGGTGAGAGTTGTAACAATTGAGTGTGAGATTTCATTGTGTTCTCATCCATATTAGAGAATAATCATTTATTTTAATTGTGCTTATTGTGAGGATCACTTTGTAATACACTTGTACACCGAGAGAAGTGTGTGGCGAGAGTCGGGGATCGTCCCAAGAGGAGTGGCGTCGGTTGACGAACCTAGGGAGAGGTTGTATCCGAGCACTGGAGGGAGACACGTCTAGTTCAATACTTGAGATGGTATAGAGTGGGATTACAAGAGTGTGTTAGTTGTAGAGTTTTCGGTTATCTAGAAAACCGAGTGTGAGGTGTGTAGAAGTTCCGGCTTTCAAACCAGATTATGATAGTGGATTTCTCCCCGGGAGTGGGGAGCGGAGACGTAGGACGGAAGGTCCGAACTCTGTGATCATTTGATTGTGTTTGAGTGTGCTTTGACATTCATTTATATTTGTGCTCATTGCTCATATCGCCATTATCTTATTATTTAGCTTGCCTACTATCTAGTTTCAAATTGTTTACCCCTTGTGTTAGTTTATATATCCTTGCATATACTTTCATCATATAGGATATATCTCCTTGTTCATATTGCATATTCTTGCTCATAATTAGTTGTATATCTATGTTGTAAGAATATATTTGTTAATAAGTTTTTATTAACATTTAAACCGGATTAGATTAGCATAAGATCCTAATCACCCCCCTCTAGGGTCTAACAATTGGTATCAGAACTTGGTGCTCTTTGATTTAAGGTCTAATCGCCTTGAGTTAAAGATCCAAGTTATCTTTTTGTGCTAATCTTGTTTTGATTATATTTGTATCTTGCTTGCATATTTTTATAAATTAGGGATATGAATGATGCATATTGTTTAGGCTATGATTCTAGTATTGCTTCTAAATTCAATGTTTTCCCCTATACTCAATGGTGTTTTAGATTCAAAATATTTGTTCAATCTAAAAATATCAATTTATGGGAAGTTATTGATTGTGCTTATATTGTGCCCATATTGGAGAAATCCAAGTGGAGCAAACATGATAAAATGTTGTTTATAATAAACAAGATTTTGTTAGAATATTTGCTAAATGCTTTTGATTCATCTATGTCTAACAAGTTTGTTCATTTTGATAGCACTTACAACTTATAAAAACTTATTAAAGCACATCAAGGGGACTTGGAGGCAATCCGCCAAGCTTTAGAGGATCCCGCTTCAAGTTCATGTAGAGCATCATGCACACGGCCACTAGGTGATAGCCCTAGTGAGGTTTGCAGTTCTGAACCCGATAATGATTTATCTAGTGATAATCTCGCTTGTGCATCTAAGAGATTATTGCATGCCTATAAGAAATTGCAAAATAATTTTATTGATTTAAAATGAAAGCATGCTAATTTAGAATCCGATCATGAGGAGCAAATAATCACATTTTATTACAATTTTATACCCTCATTATCTATTTTATATGAATAAATATACCACTAACAATTGTTTTTATCTTTTAATTGCAGGTTAATGAAGAATAAATCTCAAACTATAATCTCTCAACAAAAACTCGTTGATTAAATGAAGAAATAAAGCAAAGAAGCCCATTGGAAAATCAATTTCCAAATTATCCAAAAGCCCAAAAGAAGAAAAATATCCAAGCCCAAAAGTCAAGCAAAGCCCAAAGTCCAAAGCCCAAAAGCAAACAACAAGGAATTCTGCGGACAACAAAAGAAGAGAGGCAGGCATCGATGCCTGCATCGATTGGGGGCATCGATGCCCGCATCGATGCCTGTATGGATGCCAGCATCGATACCCTTATCGATGCTGGTATCGATACACTCGGCAGTTAGTTACGGATCTAAGGCTGAAAATTGTTGTTTTTGGATAAGATTTCAACTAATGGCTCTCATTGATTGATGTTTACTATAAATAAGGGTAGAGAGTGAGGGGTAGAGGTGTGAAAAATTTTATAACTTTATTTGGAGAGGAGGGCTACTCTTAATTGAGAAGGCCTTCCAAAAATTGTAACTTTTGTTGCAAGTAATAATAATAATTTTTCTCCACTTTAAAATTTATTTTTCTCCTTTTGTTGAATGATGAGGATGGAGATAAAGAGCAATTTGAAGGTTTGCATTTCTTTTATTTTTTATTTTTTTTTAGTAATTTCTTTATTATTTCTTATTAGTTAGATTTACATTTATGCTTGTAGTGTAGATTTATTTTCTTATATTTTTATTTCTTTTTATACTTTATTTTGTAGAGTAGATTTATTTTCTTGTATTTAATTTTTGTAATTTATTTTGTAGTTTAGATTTTTATTCTTTGTAGTTAGATTTATTTCTTGTTCATAGTTTAGATTTTTATTTTCTTTTTCTTTTTGTAATTAGTTCTTTTTCTTCTTGATTTTATTTCTTAAGATGTGAATTTAATTCTTGTAAGAATCTTAGAATTGTATGAAACTAGTATAATTTCTTTTATATTGTATGAATTAATCTCTTTCACTTAAAATATTCATGTTTAGGATAATCAACTAGAGAACTAATCGGTAGAAGAAGAATTTGATAATCTATGCTTATCTTAAATGGTTTGATATGTTATGCTTATGAATTCTAGGATTATTATCTTGTTGTTGTTCTTATCACGAATAGTAATTTTGACTTAGATGATAATTTGATAGGTTACACTTTCCTTAAATGGTTTGATAATCTATGCTTAATAAATCTAAGTTGAAATATGATAAAAAGAGAATAATTTGTATTTTGTAATTGAAATTAGCTAGTAGGTTATATTCTAAATTCCTTACCTCTTTTGAATCCTCCATCTTGACTTTCTTAAATTTTCTTTTCATTCTTGGTTTTATTTCTTGATTTTATTCATTCTTCTTTCTTGCCTTGTGATTTCATTTATTCTTTGATTCTTCCTTCTCTCCTCTAAAAATTCAATTTATTATCTCTTGCATAAATTCATAACAATCACTCATCACAATCACACTTATTCTTTATTCCTAATTGTCACGCACAAAACATAAGAACCATTTCTAATAATCTCTTAAAATCACCTTCCTTGTGGGATCGATAACTTTTTATACTATAACTTGATTAATTGTGCACTTGCAATTTTAGTACATAATTATGTCGCATCAAGTTTAGCGCCGTTGCCGGGGAAGGTGCTAAAATAGGATTTTATTATTTTGGTTCTTTAACTTGTGTGTTTTTCTTGTGAAGGAACCGCTTAGAGCTTGAAAGTCTTGGATTGAAGATCAAGAATTTAGAGAATTGCTTTCGGGTAAATCCTCTTTCTAGTTTTCAATTCCACCCTTTTTAGTTAGCTTCACAATTAGAGACACTTAGGATTTAAAAAAAATAAAAAGATTTTATTTTTGTTGACCATAATAAAATCCACCTTTCACTTGAACATTAACTAACAAGATAATAAATTCAAACAAGAGCTCTCTTCTCACATTTGATTGTTGTTGACCATAATTAAAAAAATGATTTTCTTTTTATCATCCTTTTTAGTCGCTTTTAATTTCTAGGGTTGCATTTCATATAATGTAGGAATTCACCAAAGTGATTGTAGCACTTGATTTGGCACACACTTAAAACATTTTTAAGGGCAAAACCCCAATCAAGATAAGGTAAGGGATTTCATCACCCTCTTCTTAGCCCACAAATTACTAATTCCTCACTTCACAAATCCAAGCCTTCTAAAACTTATTAGACGTTGGCTCGGCTCCTAAGGATTCAAGCTCAATAAGGTACAAGAAATCCTTAAGTGAACCAGTTTAAGTTTTCTCAGATTAGTTGGTGTCTAAGGCAATGTTTAGGGGTTGTGTAAAGCGCTCCGTAAGGAAAGAGGTACTTAATTGATCTTTGATCACCCTCTAGTACTATCCTTACCTGGCTAACTACCTGGTAAAACTTTAATCTTTTTACTGTAGGAGTTTTTGGTTAGGAGCTGGTCTAGTTGAGTTAGGCTAAACCCTAGAATTAAAGTTGCTTGAAAAGTGATTGCTTTGATTTGTTAGGAATTTTTTCTTTTTCTTTATCTTTTCATAAAAAAAAC
This sequence comes from Asparagus kiusianus, assembly GCA_022839385.1. Lineage (NCBI taxonomy): Eukaryota > Viridiplantae > Streptophyta > Magnoliopsida > Asparagales > Asparagaceae > Asparagus > Asparagus kiusianus. The sequence continues at coordinate 549,976 of BQKN01064330.1, forward strand.
TAATTTTCTTTCTTTCCTTAAAAAAAATTTGTTTTGGTGTATGCAAACTTGGGTTCGGGATAATTCTCATCGTTTAATCCGTGTTGAACCAATTCAAGAAATAGCAAATCAACCCGTTCTTCAGGATATGTGTTACCCCACCAGAAATGCAATTCCATCTTGCATAAGACTTTCCGAAGTAAATGGAGCAAATTTCAAGCTTAGACCGCATTACATAAACAAGCTTCCTAAATTCCTAGGTAATGAAACAGAAGATGCATATATTTTTATCTTGGAATTTGAGGAAGTGTGTATTATGATTAAAATAAGAGAATTAACCGAGATGCAATTAAGCTCAGATTTATTCCATTTGTCCTTAAGGACAAAGCTAAAAAATAGCTGTACAGCTTATCGACAAATTCCATCTCAACTTGGGAGGAATTTGTCACCGTTTTTCTAAAGAAATTTTTCCCTATTCACAAAACGGTAAAGCTTAGGAACAGCATTCAAAACTTCAAAATTATCCCGGGAGAGCCATTCTGAACATATTTTGACCGATTTAAAGATCTTTTAATCCAATGTCCTCATCACGGTCTAGAAAAATGACGACTGTGCCAAGTCATATATGAATGATTGGACTATTCTTCAAAAACATCTTTAGAATTGATGTGTCAGGGAGATTTTATGAGAAAAACGCAGATGAAGCTTGGGAATTTCTAGAGAGTTTATCCGAGAAAACAATGCAGTGGGAACACTGTGATGATAGGGTTTCATCAGTTCCCTAATCTAAGTCTAGTGGTCTTTCTCTGGAGTCAAACATTGCATCTGACGCGAAGATGGCGACGATTATGCGGAGGTTAGAAGCCTTAGAACTTAAGGAATGAGCTCCATCTCAAATCAATCATGTTTCTGCCCCAAGTTGTCATAACTGTCAGTCTCCTACCCACGTTTCAGAGGAATGCCCTCTTTTAGGAAACAACCATGCTTTAGAACAGATGAACGCTGCATTCCAGCGCTCTAGAAATGATCCATTTTCTCCAACCTACAATCCAGGTTGGAGAAATCATCCTAACTTGCTTGGAACCAAGGAAATTCTCATGGAAACCAAAACTTCATTCTCGCGTCGAACAACAATTCCCTAGGGGAAACACTATCCCATTCAACGCACCAAACAATTTTCAACAAGCTAACCTAGTTTTTCCAACCCAAAATCCTCATCCTCACAAGCCTACAAATCCTTCAAATTCTGATCATGACAAACGTTTAAGTGTCTTAGAAAAGGGTTTAGAAGCTATGATCAAAGCTTCTACACAAACGACCAACATGTTGACCCAGTCATCTACCACTCTAAATTCCTTCATGCAAACAACCGGCCAAGTGCTCAACTCGAACACTCAAGCCATAGCCCGCTTAGAAACCCAACTTGGGCAACTAGCCACTGCCGTGAGTGAGAGAGAAAAAGGAAAATTTCCAAGTCAACCTGTTGCAAACCCTAAAGACACTGGATCCAGTTCCAACAATCCAGCTCAATTGAATGCAATTCACACTCTGAGATCAGGGAAACAAATAGACAATCAAGTTAGAATGCCACCGGATCAAACCCCTTCTCCCATCCAACACACTCCTTCCGATGAAGCAATTCCTTCCGATGACCAAAACGCTGATCTTGAGATTGAGCCTGATCTAGATAGGTATAGGCCCGTTGCCCCCTTTCTAGATAGACTCAAACCTAGGAAAAACTCCCCGCAGGTCGAGAAAATCCTAGAAACGTTTAAACAGGTCGTGATCAACATCCCTCTCCTAGATGCAATCGAACAAATCCCTTCTTATGCAAAGTTCTTGAAGGACTTATGCACTAAGAAAAGAACCACCAATGTCCCCAAGAAAGTCTTCTTAGCTGCCAACCTTAGTGAAATTTTTTCGAAACCCATGCCGTTGAAATATAAGGACCCTGGTTGTCCCACAATTCCATGCGTCATAGGTAACACTCACATTGATAAGGCACTTCTAGACTTGGGAGCCAGTATCAACCTCCTTCCTTATTCAGTCTATCAACAGCTAGGTGTAGGAGAACTTAAACCGACAAGATGCACTCTACAGTTAGCTGATAGATCTGTAAAAATTCCCAAAGGAGAGGTAGAGGATGTTCTGATCAAAGTTGGAGAGTTTATTTTTCCTGTTGATTTTATTGTCTTGGAAATGCAGCTCGTTTCCAATCTCAAAAGTCAAATCCCCGTCATTCTAGGAAGACCGTTCTTAGCCACCTCAAATGCTTTGATAAATTGTAGAATCGGTTAGATAAAACTATCTTTTGGGAATATGACTGTCGACCTTAATCTTTTCAACTTAGGGATACAGCCTAGTAATCCATCTGATGAACCCATGGAAGTGAATTTCATTTAAGGAATATCCAGTGAACAACAAGAGGGAGTGTGAGTCTGATATAAATGCATCTGATTTAATGATTAAGGAAATTTCTGATGACCAACTAGAGATAGAACCACTGGTCAATCATGTTTTTGCTGTTGGCTGGTAATGAGAATCATTAGAGATAGAACCCCGAGTCCAGCTTCGCCTATCTGTGGAGGAAACCCCTAAGTTAGAGCTCAAACCTCTACCCGAAAATCTAGAGTATGCCTACTTAGGGGAGAACAAGTCTTTACCAGTTATCATTTCTTCTGATTTGACTACCGGTCAAAAGGAAGCTCTCTTAGCTATTTTAAGAGAGAATAGGGAAGCCATTGGATGGACCATGGCTGATATCAAAAGGATTAGTCCAACCATTGTTCAACACCGAATCCATTTGATAGATGATGCCAAACATACTAGAGATCCTCAACGTAGGTTAAACCCAGTGATGAAAGAAGATGTTAGGAAAGATATTCTGAAATGTCTCGATCATGGGATCATTTTTCCCATTTCTGATAGTTCGTGGGTGAGTCCGGTCCAAGTTGTTCCAAAGAAATCTGGGATCACCGTGATCCAAAATAAGGCTAATGAGCTGATTCCCACTCGAATCCAAACGGGATGGCGAGTTTGTATTGACTATCGAAAACTCAACTTAGCCACTCGGAAAGATCACTTCCCTCTTCCTTTCATTGACCAAATGTTAGAGCGTTTAGCAGGACACGAGTTCTATTGTTTCCTGGACGGATATTCAGGTTACAATCAAATCCCTATCGCTCCCGAAGATCAGGAGAAAACCACCTTCACTTGCTCGTATGGAACATTCGCTTACCGACGCATGCCTTTTGGATTATGCAACGTACCGGCCACATTCCAACGTTGCATGATCAGCATTTTTCTAACATGGTAGAGCAATTTCTCAAAATTTTTATGGACGATTTTTTCATCTTTGGTGACACATTTTCCCAATGTTTGCATCATCTTAAACTGGTCCTAGAACGGTGTAGGGAAAAAAATCTGACTCTTAATTGGGAGAAATGTCATTTCATGGTCAAACAAGGCATTATCTTAGGACATGTAGTTTCCAATAGGGGAATCGAATGTGGACAAAGCTAAGGTAGATCTCATTTCCAATCTCCCTCCTCCTAAAACAGTCAAAGATGTCAGATCGTTTCTTGGTCATGCTGGTTTTTACCGACGTTTCATAAAGGATTTCAGCAAAATTGCTAGACCCTTGACCAATCTCCTAGCCAAGGATACATCATTTGTCTTCTCTCCCGACTGTCTCAAAGCTTTTGAATATCTGAAAAGGGAGCTAACCACAGCTCCTATCATTCATGCACCGGATTGGACCTTACCCTTTGAACTGATGTGTGATGCATCTGATTCTGCGATTGGTGCTGTTTTAGGACAACAGTTTGATGGAAAACCGCATGTGATTTACTACGTCAGTAGGACTCTGAATGATGCCCAGCAAAACTACTCTGTCACAGAGAAAGAGTTTTTAGCTATAGTCTTTGCCTTGGAAAAATTTAGGTCCTACCTCATCGGTTCCTTAACCAAAGTTTTCACAGATCATGCCGCACTAAAGTATCTTTTAACCAAAAAAGATGCTAAAGCACGGCTCATTAGATGGATTCTCCTTCTTCAAGAGTTTAACATTCAAATTCTTAACAGAAGGGGAACAGAGAACCCCATAGTAGATCACCTCTCTCGACTCCCAAATGCACCAACATCAACCGTTCCGATCAATGAGCATTTCCCTGATGAACAACTCCTACAAATCCAATCTGTCCTATGGTTCGCTGATATTGTGAACTACATAGTCATGAACCAGATCCCTTCTCATTGGTCCAAACAGGATAGATCCCGTTTTCTCTCCCAAGTAAAATACTTTTACTGGGATGATCCATATCTATTCAAATACTATCCTGATCAGATCTTTAGGAGGTGTATTCCCACTGAAGAAACTAGGAGTGTTCTATCATTTTGTCATGAGCAAGCATGTGGAGGTCACTTTGGCCCAAGAAAAACACCTAAAAAAGTTCTTCAATCTGGGCTGTATTGGCCCACTCTCTTCAAGGATTCATTCGAGTTTTGCAAAACCTGTAACCGCTATCAGCTTTTAGGGAAGGTCACTAGAAGAAATATGATGCCCTTACAATCCATCTTATCTGTTAAACTTTTTGATCTGTGGGGTATCGATTTTATGGGACCATTTCCAAATTCCTTTGGAAATGTTTACATTCTAGTAGCCGTTGAATACATGTCAAAATGGGTTGAGGCGGTAGCTTGCAAAACTAATGACAACAAGGTCGTTATCAAGTTTTTGAAAGAGAACATTTTTGCCCGGTTTGGAGTACCCCGAACGATCATCAGTGATAACGGTACACATTTCTGTAACCGTTCTTTTGAAGCATTGATGAGGAAATATTTAATCACACACAAATTGTCAACTCCTTATCACCCCAAACCAGTGGACAAGTAGAGGTCACAAACAGGCAGATCAAACAAATCTTAAAAAAACAGTTAATCATAACAGAAAAGATTGGTCTGTAAAATTATGTGATGCTCTGTGGGCATATAGAACAGCTTTTAAGACCAATTTAGGGATGTCACCATACAGATTAGTGTTTGGGAAAGCTTTTCACCTACCAGTGGAGTTGGAACATCGAGCAATATGGGCAATAAAACAGTTGAGTTTTGACTCAGACTCGGTAGGTAATAACAGATTGCTCCAAATAAATGAGTTGGAAGAATTTCGAAATGATGCATACATAAATTCAAAAATTTACAAAGAGAAAACCAAGATTTTTCATGACAAATCAATTTTATGAAAAAATTTCTCTCCAGGATAGAAAGTTTTATTGTACAATTCAAAATTATATCTTTTTTCGGAAAAATTGAGATCAAGATGGACAGGTCCATTTTTTTGTCAAACAAGTTTTTTCACATGGAGCTGTCGTGTGACGCCCCTGGGTTCACACGAGGCTGCAGTCCTAGGTGAAACCAAGAATGTCAAACCTGCCATGCACCACACCGTGCAATAACACGTTTCACCATCACAATTACTATCTCTCTAGTGGAAACAACAACAGGTGTAGGTACAAAGCAAGTAAAAGGTAAATCAACACTACTGGGTGAAATGATAGGACATAACACATTCCATCAACGAAATAAACTGAAGTACATAGTCAAAGTCTGAAATGAATAAACTGGAGTACATAGTCAAAGTCTCAAATACAATAAATCTGAGTAAAGGAATTAAGGCACACAACCTTTACAACATCTAGAATAAAGTCCTCAAATGTCTAAACAAGGTCTACAGTGGAGCTCCATAAATAAAATATAACTAAAGTAGACAGCTGACACTAATGTGCTTCGCCATCAACCTACGACGCTCCGGGCTCCGGGCTCCTGGCTCGTTACCTGAAAGGGGGAGGGACAACGAGCGTCAAAGTGCTAGCGAGCAACATCACAACCAACCCCCAGGGAAAGGGCTCGTTGTATACCAAAAATACAGTCATTACATAATAGTATAAAATCATTATTCTAATAGCAAATGGGTTTTTGGTACTTAGGAAATTACAACACGAGCATAGGTACGTCGAGCGAAATAATCCAAACAAGGAAACCCTCATGTATATACCTTGTATCTCAAATTGTAAGTCCCTAAGTACTAAACCCGAGATCTAATACAAGAAACATCAAAGGAAATGAAAACAAACTCATCTCTACCGATAAGTGAAAATCATGACAAGGCTACCACAAGTGTCACGTCAAGCTCACGTGAGTGTTATGTCCGAAAACGATTAAGTGTTCAAACATAGACTGAATGTAACCGTTGTCCAACGCGTGGACCGGATGTGACCGTTGTCCAACACTTGGTCTGGGTGTGACCGTTGCCCAACGCTTGGACCGGGTGTGACCGTTGTCCAACGCTTGGACCGGATGGTAAGGCATATCCAACACGAGGATTTAAACAGCAATGTATGTCCAACACGAGGGCTAAGCAAAGCGAATGTCCAACACTAGGACTAAGTAGCTTATAGTCCAACACGAGGACTTAGTAGCTTATAGCCCAACACGAGGACTTAGTAGCTTATAGTCCAACACGAGGACTTTACATGAACCATGAAGCCACCATTAATAATGGGGTGTCCATTCAACTCTTGTACGTTCTTTGCTGTACAAATCTAAACTTTGTGTCAGGAAAAAGGTCATCTTACATATATAACATATGAGCTCAAACTATATATATATACACAGCATGTGGTTAAACAGAAACACAAAGAAAACAGGAAAAGCTCAGATGGGTCGACTCATGCGCACTCATGAGTCGACTCAAGCCTCATGGGTCGACTCGTGACAAATAACGAGTCAACTCAGCAGAAGGTAAATGACAACAGGAGACGACTTCGTGAGTCGACTCATGAATTTCATGAGTCGACTCATGACTTATGGGTCGACTCGTATACTGACGAGTCGACTCAACAGAAGCAAAAAGGAAACATCACAACACTTCGTGAGTCGACTCATGACAGTCATGAGTCGACTCAACCTAATGAGTCGACTCATGATGAGTCGTGAGTCGACTCATGATGAGTCGTGAGTCGACTCACGGGCTGAAATCTGCATATAACATAAATTGAATTCGTTCGTCTCGATCCATACTTCCATTATACTGATCTATAACTCCCTAACTATCATTGTTAAACCATGAGGCAGTGAAAAGTTCATACATAGCATGAGAAACGAATACTTGCATGTTAAATCTAACATTTAACCCCTAAACATGAAAGAGGGCATTTAAACAAAATAAAAACTCATATTTTTATTCCTTAAAAATATTTCCAGATCTGGGTTTTCTTCAAAAACATTATTGGGATGATTTAAAATCTGAAATACATGATTTCTAGCATTCACCCTAACAAGAACATTGTTTTATACTTGAAAATAAGTCTTGGGCTCAATAAAACTCATGAAAAACTATTATAAACTAATAAAAACATGGGAGAGAGGTTTGGCGAGATGTTACTCGCCTCAAATGCGAAGAATAACGATCCTCCTCGCTGCAATCCACAAGAAGCTGCTGAAATCCCCCTTGAAACGCCCCAAAATCTCCAAGAGCACCTAGGGTTTTAGAGAGAGGAAGAGGGGCTAGGGTTTCTGGGGAGATCTGAGAGGAATGGGTGTTTTTCGGGTGTAAAACAATATATAGGAGCCAACTAAACCCGACCCGAAACCCACAAACCCGAAATGAAAGAAGCCAGAAAAACCCCGATGAGTCGACTCATGCCTTATCATGGGTCGACTCATGGTCATGGGTCGACTCATAATTTTTATGAGTCGACTCAGCAGAAGAAAAATGGGAACAGGACACGATATCATGAGTCGACTTATGACAGGCGTAAGTCGACTCAACCTGATCAGTCGACTCATGACATGCTATGAGTCGACTCATGGAAAAAAATCTGCATACTTCGATTCCTTTTGCACACGATTTGCAAACTTGTAACTCATCCTCATACCTGAGGCATATACACATCCTCATAAGCTCAAAATACTAGTTGTCATGCACAACCCTACCATAATGATATTTGTTATATATTAAATATTATGTTTCACTAATATTTACATATATGAATCATCAAAATCAACGGGGTCTTACATTCTTCCCCCCTTAAAAGAATTTCGTCCTCGAAATTCAGAAAAATCAAATCTAACTCATAAAGATACTAGAAAAGCTTGTCAAGGGTCTAATCCAACCCGCATACATACACATCTTGAAATATTTACTCCTGATAAGATATAGGAACATTTATATTTAACAGTCCAGGATGATTACATTCCCACTCAACCCTCAATCGAATGGAACTAGTACGTCGGGTGAAAAGTCCAAACAAGGAACCCCCCATATATATACCATGCGTTCCATAAGATTATGAATTAAGCGGAAATATTATCATTCTAGTGTTAAATCTAAATTTAACCACACATAAAATCACACACATAATCATACATATAAATCAATTCACTTCCTCAATAGGTGTAGGATGTCGCGCGACATAATAATTTTGCGCTCCCGAAAATCATCTTCGATGTCTACACTTAACCATCTAAAATGCAAATACTCCCACTTAACTCCTAACCAAATGAAACAAGTACATCGAACGAAAAAATCCAAACAAGGAACCCCTCATATATATACCATATGTTCCAAGTACTTAGGAGATAAGTGGTATTATCCTCATTTTAGTGTTAAGTATAAATATCGGGATCTACATATATAAATACACAATAAGAATTCACATTATAATAAATTTAATTAAATTACCTGCTCGAATAAGTGTGGGTGGTCACGTCGTAAGTCCTCCTCGCGCTCCCATGAAGCTTCCTCAACTCCACTTCGGTTCCATTAAACTTTCACCAAATGGGATCACCTTGTTCCTGAGCCTTTTGTCTTCTCTAGCAAGTATAGACACTGAAATCTCAATAGAAGTCAAACTATCCCGAAACTCCATCTCAGGTGTCTCCAACACTCATTGTTGCTCCTCATCATGCAATTGCTTCCTAAGCATAAAAACATCAAATACATCGTGCATACTAGGCATCGGTGCTGGAAGGTCTAGTCTGAATGAAACGGTTCCAAAAGCTCCAAGATCCAGAGCGTTCCAATGTATCTCAGTTCAAGCTTTCTCCGCCTTTGTAATTGTTCAACGTCTTTCATAGATGATTACTTTCAGCACAACTGACTCTTCAAAGCTGAAACTCTAATTTTCCTCATCTTTTATCTGCATAGCTCTCTTGCTGACTTGAGCGGCTAGAATATGTTTGCTGATCAAATGTTTCTTCCCCAGTAATTTGTCTCATAAGCTCTGGTCTAAGTATATACATGAAGGAAACCCTCATGTATATACCTTGTATCTCAAATTGTAGATCCCTAAACACCAAGCCCGGAGTCTAATACATGAACAATAAAGAAAAGATAACAATCCCATTTCTAATAATAAACACATCTATGTCAAAATCTCGTAGTCGAAATAAGTGTTATGCACAGCTCATGCCACTATCATGTCCAACTACATAAAAATGTTATACTCAAATACCCAAAAGTATATGATGCTCAAGGTTTAGCAAAAATTGCCCAACACGGGGTCTTTAGTCGCTTATAGTCCAACACGGGGACTTTCGTCGCTTATAGTCCAACACGAGGACTTTAGTCGCTTATAGTCCAACACGAGGACTTTAGTCGCTTATAGTCCAACACGAGGACTTTAGTCGCTTATAGTCCAACACGAGGACTTTACGTGAACTATGAAGTTACCACTAGTGTTAGAGTGTCCATTCAACTCTTATACGCCTTGCTGTACAATTCTAAACTTTGTATCAGGAAAAGTCATCTTAAATGTATAACATATGAGTTCAATCTATATGTGTGTATACAGCATGTGATTTAAACAGAAACACAAAGAAAACAGGAAAATCTCGGATGAGTCGACTCATGCACTCTTATGAGTCGACTCATGCCTCATGGGTCGACTCGTATACTGACGAGTCGACTCAGCAGAAGATAAAAGACAACAGGAACGACTTTGTGAGTCGACTCATGATTAGTCATGAGTCGACTCGACATGATGAGTCGACTCATGATGAGTCGTGAGTCGACTCACGAGCTGAAATCTGTATTTTTTTATGAACTGAACTTGTTCTACTCGTCCCACATCTCATTCTTTTCAAGTATACATACATCTAGCCTTCATTTTTAGACTATTACACAGTGAGAAAACATATATTGCACATGAAACAAATACTTGTGTGTTAACACTAACATTTAAATCCCTAAACATGAAGGACAACATCAAATTAATATAAAAACTCATATTTTTATTCTTTAAACAAAATTCCAGATCTGGGTTTTCATCAAAACTTGTTGGTGGAAGTCTTAAAAATCTGAAACGTGTGATCTTGGACTTTTCACTAGTAAGAACATCATTTTATATTCAAAAATACATCTTAGGCTCAACAAAATTCGTGAAAAACATTTATGAAGACATAAAAACAAGGGAGAGGAGTTTGGCGAGATGTCACTCGCCTTAGATATGGTGGAAGACTATCCTCTTTGTTGAAATCCAAAAGAAACGCTAAAATCCCCCTTGAAACGCCCCCAAAAATCACCAAGAACACCTAGGGTTAGAGAGAGAAGGGAGAGGCTAGGGTTTCTAGGGAGTTCTCTTCTAAAAATGGGTGTTTTCGGGTGTAAAACAATATATAAGAGCCAAAGAAACCCGACCCGAAACCCACAAACCCGAACTGAAAAAGGCCAGAAAAACCCGATGAGTCGACTCATGACTTATGATGGGTCGACTCATGGCCATGGGTCAACTCATAATTTTTATGAGTCGACTCAGCAGAAGAAAATTGAAACAGGACTCGATTTCATGAGTTGACTTATGACAGGCGCAAGTCGACTCAACCTGATCAGTCGACTCATGACATGTTATGAGTCGACTCATGAACAAAAATCTGCATACTTCGATTTCTTTTGCACACGATTTGCAAACTTGCAACTCATCCTCATACCTGAGGCATATACACATCCTCATAAGCTCAAATATCATTTTCCATGCATGACCATGCAACAAAGATATTTATAATATATATTAAATATCTTTATTCACTCATATTCACACTTGTAAGTTGTCAAAATCAACACATCCTCATAAGCTCAAATATCATTTTCCATGCATGACCATGCAACAAAGATATTTATAATATATATTAAATATCTTTATTCACTCATATTCACACTTGTAAGTTGTCAAAATCAACGGGGTCTTACATTCTTCCCCCCTTAAAAGAATTTCGTCCTCGAAATTCAGGAATCATATCTAACTCGCAATAATGCTTGAAAAGCACAACAAGGGTCTAATCCAACCCGCACACATACTCATTCACAAATATAAATCACTAAAATAAGCATATAGTGACATTTACACTTAACGATCTACAATGGTGATATTCTTATTCGACCCCTAACCTAACGGAACTAGTACGTCGGGCGAAAAATCCAAACAAGGAACCCCCCATGCATATACCATGTGTTCCGCAAGATTAGGAATTAGATAAAAATACCATCATTCTAGCGTTAAGTATAGGTGTCAAGGTATTCGTATAAATATACAAGTAGGAATTCACGTCATAAATACTTTAGTTAATTTACCTGCTCAAATAAGTGTGGGTAGTCGCGTCGCATGTCCTCCTCGCGCTCCCAAGAAGCTTCCTCCACTCCACTTCGGTTCCACCGAACTTTCACCAATGGAATCACCTTGTTTCTGAGTCTCTTGTCTTCTCTAGCAAGAATAGACACTGGGATCTCGATAGTAGTCAAATCATCCCGAAGCTCAATCTCCGGTGCATCCAACACTCGTTGCTGCTCCTCGCCATGCAAGTGCTTCTTGAGCATAGAAATATGGAACACGTTGTGTATACTAGACATAGAAGCTGGAAGATCTAGTCTGTATGACACAGCTCCAATGCGCTCCAAAATCCGGAAAGGTCCAATGTATCTCGGTGCAAGCTTCCCTCGCCTCCCGAATCGTTGTACGCCTTTCATAGGCGATACCTTCAGCATAACCAAATCCCCAATCTGAAACTCGAGGGGTCTTCGTCTCTTATCTGCATAGCTCTTCTGCCGACTCTGAGCGGCTAGGATCCGCTCCCTGATCAAGGCTACCTTCTCAGTAGTCTGCCTCACTAACTCTGGCCCAAGCATCAAGCTGTCCTCCGGCTCGGCCAAACATATCGGTGATCTACAAGGCCTCCCATACAATGCTTCATAAGGTGCCATACCGATTGTCGCTTGATAACTGTTGTTATAAGCGAACTCTACTAGTGGAATATGGTCCTCCCAACTACCTTGAAAGTCTATGACACATGCCCGCAACATGTCTTCCAACACCTGATTCACCCTCTCTGTCTGACCATCCGTCTGTGGGTGGAATACACTGCTATAAGATAGCTTGCTGCCAAATGAATCCTGGAAACTCCTCCAAAAGTGTGAAGTGAAAACTGATCCTCGATCCGACACAATCGTGTCTGGCACTCCGTGAAGTCGAACTATCTCCCGAATGAAGATCCTCGCATAGGTCTCGGCTGTATAGGTGGTCCTCACTGGAATAAAATGTGCTGACTTCGTCAACCGGTCCACTATCACCCAAACTGAATCATTCCCCTTCTTCGACTTCGGCAACCCCACAATAAAATCCATGGAAATGTCTGCCCACTTTCACTCCGGAATAGGCAAAGGCTGAAGGGTCCCTGCGGGTCTCTGATGCTCTGCCTTCACCTGCTGATAGGTAAAACATCTAGCCACATAGTCTGCAATCTCTCTCCGCATACCACTCCACCAGAAACGTCTCTTCAGCAAACATATTCTAGCCGCTCAAGTCAGCAAGAGAGCTATGCAGATATCGTCCTCATAATAATAAAATCACACCCGGTCCAAGCGTTAGACAACGGTCACACCCGGTCCAAGCGTTGGGCAACGGTCACACCCGGACCAAGTGTTGGACAACGGTCACATCCGGTCCACGCGTTGGACAAC
>BQKN01064331.1:6573-76180 GCA_022839385.1 Asparagus kiusianus
AGAGTTCCTAACATGCATCACGTGCAACGCACGTTTTGCATACTAGTATCCTTAAAATTCAAATAATAGTCTATTAAGTAAAAATAAGTTGATATTGATGAATTCTTATTGGATATGCATAGCATGAAGATAATGATATAGATTAAATTAAAATGTAATAAACCTGAAATTATTTAATGCCAAATTTACAAATGTCTACAAGATGAAGGACTTATATGCAAAAAATAAATAAAATTAGTGAGACAAATAATGTCTGCCCCAAAGGTTAAATCTAGGAATAATACAGACCTACAAATGTACATAATGTGAACGAGATATTTGCAACCTGAGGACACAATGTGCAACATCACATACCAATAAAAAAAGTCATTCTCAAAATTATAAAAAAGAAAAATTAAAACAAACAGTTGCAACCTGAGGACACAATGTGGCGATATCTCACCGTCTAAATTCAAGTAGTTCACGGTACTATATAATTAGTTTCAAAGTTTAATTATGCTATTATTATTTACATAGAACTGTATTTGTAATTGTTATCTTCTCACATGCAACATCACATACCAATATATATAAGCCAAGAAATTATAACAATTTCCATAGCACTTTTATCTCCTTCTATAGGTATCTACCTTTGTTATTTTCTTCTTATTAGATTAGATTAGATTATTTAAAGCAATTAATTATATTATATATTTAATCTTTTTTCATATTAAGAAATAACAGTAATTTTTACAGTACTTTCATCTATTTTCTTCTTATTAGATTAGATTAAATTATTTTAAAGCAATTAATTGTATTATATGTTTGATTTTTATCAGATCAGAAATTGTAATAATTTTTATAGCATTTTCATCTTTTTCAACAAATATATGCCTTTGTTATTTTCTTCTTATTGAATTAGATTAGATTGTTTAAAAATTATAAATTATAAAATTATAAAAAATTTTACATTACTTTTATCTATTTTTTCTTATTAAATTAGATTTGATTATTTTAAAACAATTAATTATATTGTATATTTGATCTTTTTTAGATCACAAAATTTAATTATACTATTATTATTTAAATAGATATTGTTTATATAAAAGTCAAATAGAATCTCACACGTATCTTAGATCTTAATGCCCTTTGACCTGTCCTACGTTTTCACGTGTACACTTGACCAAATTGGCGTGACCTGTCCTCACGTCCTTTGAACTCGTCGACATGATTCTTATGGAACATGTTTGCTATTCTCTATCTGATCCTATTGAAGATCCCTAACACCGGCGAATCTTGAATGTCATTAATATGCTCATGTACATTAGCCTCAATCTCATCAAAAGCATTGATCTGCGATTTAATCAATGTATACACAACTTAGCAAACAATATCTTAATAAAAAAAGAATTGTTGTTTTAATTTAGTTTAAAAACCTACATAATCTCTCTTGATCATGGTACTAGGGATGTAACTATTTATCGATGGGCGTGGTACGTATCCAGCTGCTGGTTGTGGGTTGTGTCCTATCCATCTACGTGTGATATTCTAATACCAACACATATATGTGGTATAACCACCTATTAGTCCATCTATCTATGTAGGCCGCACAAAATATGGCCCAGTCCATACGATGTGATGTCATCTATCGCCTACGATCGATTTGCTCAACACGATCCAGTACATGCTGAAAGAGAAGAAATTATCGTAACACACGATTTGGAAAATGTATCTCTATAATCTCCTAACATATCAACGGGACTCTAGCTCTCCACAAAGCAGCGCTATCTTTATAGATAGGTGCAAGAGTATGCATATTAAGATCTGGCGGAGAATAGGGCGTCCACTTGAACTGAAATTTAAAAAAACTTTTATCAGTATCTATAGGAAAATTAAAATATTCATAATGAATTAAGTTTTATATTTACATGTTGGTGTTGGAGGCCATCAAGCTAATTTTGGTAAAACTCTATATGTCTAGTCATTGTTTTGTATTTAGAGTGCCTCGCGTTATACCTATTTGCCATAAAGAATATATGAGAACAAATTCTTAATAAAAAAGAATTGTTTTTTTAATTTAGTTTAAAAACTTACATAATTTTTCTTGATCATGACACTAGGGATGTAACTACTTATCGATGGGCGTGGTGCGCATCTAGCTGCTAGTTGTGGGTTGCGTCCTATCCATCTGCGTGTATAACCATCAACTGGAATTCTCTCATTCTGTATGAAATTCCACCTATCATTCCATCTATCTATGTAGGCAGCATGAAATATGGCCCAGTCCGTACGATGCAATGTCATCCGTCGCCTACGATCGATTTGCTCAACATGATCCAGCACATGCTGAAAGAGAAGAAATTGTTGTAACACACAATCTGGAAAATGTATCTCTACAATCTCTAAACATATCAACGGGACTCTGGCACTCCACAAAGTAACACTATCTTTACAGATAGGTACAAGAGTATGCATATTGAGATCTGGCGGAGAATAGGGCGTCCACTTGAACTGAAATTAAAAAAAAAACTTTTATCAGTATCTACAGGAAAATTAAAATATTTATAATGAATTTTTTATATTTACCTGTTGGTGTTGGAGGCCATTAAGCTAAGTTTGGTAAAACTCTATATGTCTAGTCGCTGTTTTGTATTTGGAGTGCCTCATGTTATACCTATTTAGCATAAAGAATATATGAGAACAAATTCAATATAAATAAAATTTATGCATAATTATACATGCATCCCAAAAGAAAATGGCTCTGTAGATCGCGGTGCACATGCAAAGTAGGTCGTCTAATATGAATGCGTTTCCATGACCAAACCTGGATTAATATCATGCATTAATTGAATTTTTTATTTTGCATCAAGGAGACCTTGCCTAATTCTCTATAAAGGTATGCCAAGACCACACTACCCCATGATAGAGTACCACATATATCAAAATCCTCAAGTAGTGACAACCATCGTGCATGTACAAGATTCTTTCTCGCATCAGGAAATAACATACACTCTATCATGTGCAACATATAAGCATGAGCGTAATACCGAATTGTCTCATCTGTGGCATCAACTGGTATATCTCCCATAAATGTCGATCGAATCCACGATAGCTTCATCGCACCACTCCTCAAATCGGGAACTTGTCAAAGAAGCCTCTCATATACTTCGGCCTAATTATGGTCATCGGTGCCCGTAATAATCGGTCCATCGATGCGGAGCCCAAGTATGATGGTTACGCCCTGAAGTGTAATGATACACTCCCCTATATGCATATGAAATACGTTGGTCCCCGGTCTCCACCTCTCAATCAGTGCACTGATAATGGCATAGTCAAGCCTAATATATCTCATCGATGAACACTCCAAAAACCCGACATGAGCTACCAACTGTAGTACTCGATCATCCTCCATCTCCTAGCCCGAGTGGCTCTGGGAATGGTCCACTATGCTGATTTCTGCTATGGGCTACACATTAATCAAAATTGATAAAAATTAATGAGAAAAATTGAAACTAGCGCTAAAAGTAAGGAATATATATACAACATTTTTTTATCTATCCCAAGCCAATCTTTTGTGAACGATGATCTATCTGAAGGTATAATACGTCGGGCCGCATCGGTCCTGGATCCATAATGAATATCTCTGAGATTAAAATACAATATGTTAGATTTTTGAGTTGAATGACTTAATCATATGTATTTTGATGGCCAAAATTAAGTAAAGAATACATCCAGCATAGAAAAGAAAAATAAGAATAGAACATGCGTAACGATTGTCACATATTCACGATTCAAAATAAAAGGTTATATATTACAAAAGCGATTGTCACATATTCAAGATTAAAAATAAAAGGTTATATATTTCAATAACCATAAGCGATACATTCCTATTTAGAGGACAAGCATTGAATTATATTTATTTTTCTCTCTGTGTTTGTTTGTATCCAACATACGGATACTATCAATCCAATACTAGAAACTTAAAAATCCAAACAAACTACTTAGAAATAAAATTTTAATATTGAAACCATTTTACCTTGCCATGCTATATATCCTCAACTAATCCAAACTCACAATTTGGTACTCGTCAGCTACTTGGTACAAAGGAAACGAATCATGAATCGTTAGAATCGATTTAGCAAGTACCGCCAAAGGAGTACAGAAGGACGATAAGTGGATGAGATAAATTCAGTACTATAAAGAAAGTAAGGGGGTGTTTGGTTCAATTTCTAGAAATTATAGGAAATGTTTTCCACCTAAAATATGATTTCCTTATATTTCTTAAAAAAATTATATAAAAAGTTTAGAGAAATAAAAAGTACCAATTTTCTTGTTTTTTATACTTTGCTTGTTTGGTTCAAAACAAGAAAATGACTCATAACTTTATAGAAAATAACAAGATTTGGTAGGTTTTTAATTAAATATGGTATGTATCAGATTTCTGGTGATTTCCTCTCATTTTGAGAGGAAATTGCTTTTTATAAAATTTGGTAGGTTTTGATATTTTATAGAAAATATTTCTGTAATTTTTTTGTTGAACCAAGCACAATTTACAGAAATCTCTGGAAAACTTTTAATTACAAATTTACCATTGTCAGATGTTTTGAGAAAAGTTTTCTCAAAAAGTGTGCAACCAAACAGCCCCTAAGATAAAACGAAAGGAGATAAAACCTCAAAACGCAGCAAATAATGTAAATAAGACACATGACATTAAAACATATAGACAGAAGTATGCATAGTAGGAAAGATGAGGGAATTCATAGATTTCGCTACTCGGTGTATACGATCCACTACTATGTTGGTCTACTTATACTTCTATGGCGATGTCATATTTCTCAACTATAAAAGACATAACTACTCAATATAGCAGTAAAAGTGCGTATGTGACATCTAGGCCTAGGCCTGTTCATTCGGGCCGGCCCGACCTGGAAATCCGGGCCCGGGCTGGGCAAAACCGGAGCCCGAGCCCGAGTACCCTAGGCCCGGGCCCGACCGGGCCGGGTTCCGGACTGGCCCAGATTTTTTTCCATTTTTTTTTTATTTTTTATCAAATTTTTTATATTTTATTTAAATTTTAAATTATAAAAAAAGATAAGAAAAATTAATAAAAAAACAATAATTTTATTAATCACTTAAAATAACATAAATTACAAATAAAAAATGATAAAAATAAATTCTTTATTAATAATTAATAAATCATTTATAATTTACAAGTACAAATTTATTTTGGAATTCATCGCATCACAATAGATAAGTACATCCCAACAAGGTTGGCACCTACTCACCTATATCACTATCATTTGTAACTATTTCCAAAATAATTCTTTACAAATTTTAAGCTAAGATATAAAAATTACAATTTATTCTTTATATCTATCTGCTAGTCTCAATTCTTCAAATTTATCTTCAATTCCAGCCATCCGATCGATGCCTTGCGTTTGCTTCTCGTACCTCCACCAATCTTGTAAGCACATCACCGCTTGTATAGTATACGGATCTAAGCATGTACTGTGGTCGTCAATCAAACATCCTGCTGTGCTGAAGGCGGATTCCAAAGCAACCGTCGAAACCTGCACTGTTAGTAAGTCACAAACCATGGTGGAAAGTATAGGATATGAAACTGATCCGTATACTTTCCACCATTGCAAAATATCTAAAGCATTTCATTGACATTTAACTAAAGAAGCAGATGAATATTCATCTACTTCAGAAACCTCCAATGATGACGATCCAAGTCCAGATTCACCAGTTAGCTCAGCTACCATTGCATACCTATCAAAAATTACACTTTTAGCTCGGGATGAGCTCGAAGAAACCGAAGCTGTAGACTGTTGTGTAGCTACACCATGTCTAGCTGCATACTCATCATATAAGGTTTGAAAATAATTTCTAATAGCTAAATGATGAGTAGTAGCAGTAAGGGTGGTTCCATCATCTAAATCTATAATCTGATTACCATACAAGGATTGTAACAAACTTCGAAGGCCAATATCCTTCAAGCATGGATCAATAAGAACCCCCAAACCAAAAATATGAGGAATAGGCCTAAAGTACTTATTAAATTTGCTCTCCATTTGAAAAATCATAGGTCCAAAAGTATCATCCAAACAATATTTCCTAATTTTTTTGAATATTTAAAATTTGTAAAGCAGCTAAAGTAATGGTTGGATAATAACAGCCAGATAATAACGTTGTAGCATCATAAAAAACTTGTAACATTTCATTTAAATTACATATAATTGTCCATTCATCTTTAGTTATTCCATAAGTGCTACCAGAACTAGAACTAGAAGCATAATAGTTTATAAAATCAGTTATAATGTCTTTATATTCTATTGCTACACTTAACATTGTATAGGTGGAATTCCACCTATGGTCAACATCTTTTGGAATTAGTCTGGGCTTTATATTTTTTCTTTTACAAAATTGTTTCCATCTTTTAAGTCTTTGTTCAGAAGCATTATGCATATAAGCAACTGTTCTAACCTTTTCTATCATGGGTTTAATTTTAGTAAATACACTTTGAACAATTAAATTTAAAATATGACAGATACACCTAATATGAAAAAGATCACCATGACATGGCAATGATAAAGTTGATCTGATAAAATCAACAGCTACATTGTTATTACTTGCATTATCTAGTGAAAGAGAAAATATTCTTTCTGAAATTTCTAATTTCATAAGTTCTTCAATTATTAAATTTGTAACATTAATACCAGTATGTGACTCTTCTATTGCAATAAAAGAAACAACTCTTTTAAACATTTGCCAATTTTCATCAATCCAGTGTGTTGTGATACATAAATATCCAGTTTGTGCTCTAGATGTCCAAATATTAGAAGTTAAAAAAAATTTACAGTTTAACTTTTTAAAATAAGAAATTATTTTTCCTTGTTCCTCTTGATAATATTTTAAAATATCACGTTGACAGGTTTGACGAGAATTTTTTTTAAATGCAGGATAAAAACCATCTCTAAACATATCTTCAAATTCATCATCTTCTACTAATTTAAAAGGAAGGTTTTTAAGAATGGTAAACCTGATTACGCATTTCCTGGCTCTGGCAGCGTCATAGTTCCAACTACCGAGACTACCAGAATAGGAGGATTGAGAAATCATAGATTGTCGGATATCACCTTGAGGAGTCTGGCCTTTGTTGTGTTTATCTAAATGACGTTTGAGGTGGTTGGTGCCGCTCTTATGATGAGCTTGAAAAATCTTGCCGCACAACGCACACTTAGCCTTCTGGGTGAGGATCCTACCGTGTTCATCCTTGGTGATGTCGATCTTCTCGTAAAAATTCCACACATCGGATTTTGGCCTTTTAGGAGCTCTTGGTGCAGATTCGTCGCCACCGGATTCGGGATTAACTTCGGCAGGAGTAGACCCAGTAGGAGGACTCATTTCAGGATCAGGAGATAGGTTTTGCTCTTCATAATCAGATCCGGAAGCCATTTGGTAAAAGAATTAGAAAGTATAAGAGAGTATAAGAGAGAGTATAAGAGTATAAGAGAGAAGTAGATGAGTTCTGGTGTGAAGAAAACAAATGAAAACCCCCCTCTATTTATAGAACCAACCCCTAAGCAAATGACCAAAATAACCTCACAAAATAGCCGTTTTTTGACCGTTTTTAGGGACAAAACGGTCAAAAGACCGATATGGCCGTTATGACTGGGCCGGGCCAGCCTGGCCCGGCCCGACCGTTTTGGCCACAACGATCACTCTGGTGACCGTTGTGGCCGGGTCTGGCCGAGTCATGGCCCGGCCGGGCCCGGGCCGGGCTCCGGGCCGGCGAGCTTTTTGGACAGGCCTAGTGACATCCCAACATCAAACATATCTATTTTACATAAAAACTACCGCGTATAGCAAAAGCATATTACTATGTGCTCAACTATTGAGTAACAATTTTATGCTCTTATTTCGAAACCTTGAGGGACTACTTTACATTCGCCTAAGGTGACAAAATGATAAAAAATATATATGTGGGAAGTTCTCCCATTGGGAGTAGCCGCGTTCAAAAAGACCAAACCCCCTCAAGTCTAAGGTTACTATCGTCACTCTCCCCAATCCCAATGGTTTATTACATGTGCACGTAATCGTATGAACTATTCCCGGTCCTAAGTATACCAAATCGATCAACCTAGGTAGAACTATTGATTTTGGGGCAAAAGAGAGGGAATAAAAATTTCCAATTCCTCAGATAATGAAGCATGATTTTTTTTTTGTTTGGGGTGGGGGGGGTGGGGGGGTGGGGTTAGTGTTCCAGAGGTGAGAGTTATTTAGTGAGAGTAGTTTGGTAATTACCGCTCTATAGTTAAGCAGTGACCGAACCACGTTTAACAAGTTTGATGAATTTTGTAATGAAGGGATTAATTTCGAAACATCTTATTATGAGCTGGGGGACCTACTAGCAATTTCATTGATTTAAGGGACTAATTTTAAAATATGAATGATTAGAGGGGCTAACATTGAAACTACCTGTTCTTTCCTATAGTTTACTCGCAATATAGTTCATGTAATAATTGCCTGCTTATTTGTTTGGCTAAATTGCACTTAAATGCGCTATAGTTTCACTAACCTAACATTTTAATGCCTCCAATTTTAAAACCGTGCACTTAAATACCCTAAAGTATTTAAATATTGCAGATAAATACCCCAAGTTAAAAATGTCCTGGATGGCGTTAACTCTTCTCTACATATCTAAGAATTTCACATAACAGAGAGTACTAAAGTGCAACTTTAAAAAACTATAGGGTATTTAAGTGAGGCCATTTATAAACTGGGGGTATTTATTGTTGTACTCTGATACCACTTGTTGGGGTTAGAGGAAATCCACGCAAACGCCGAGAGAAGGTCACACAAGATCAAAAATAACGACACAAACACAAGCAAACCAATTTTAAGTGGTTCGGCAAGTTGCCTACGCCCACGGGGCCAGAAGAGGATGAGTTTTCACTATTAGAGAGAGAGAATACAAATAGAGATCACAAAATCACTCAAAAACTCACAAATTGATCTCTCAAACAAAGCTCTCAAATCTCTCACCAAATCTCCCAAACATACAGCTCAGAAGCCTCTCAAATTCCCTTACTTATTTTCTCTTCTAAAACGTTCAATATATATAGAAATCTTAAAACCAAAAACATACTATGAATTCTAAAACAAAAAATAAAACAGATTAGGAATCATAATAACATGTTACCAAAATAGATTAGGAATTTTATTACCAAAACAGATTAGGAATCCCAATAACCTATTACCAAAATAAATTAGAAAACATATTAGGAACCTGCTATCCAACATTTATATGCAACACTTGGTAAATAAGAGCTTTGTGTGCAACATTGGGTAACCAATAACGCACCAATGTGCAACATTTTTAAACTTTGAGACATTATCCGTAACACTTAAATACTTTGGGGCATTTAGACGCATGGTTTTAAAAATAGGGGTATTTGGGTCTGAAATTGTTTTCTTCATTGTATAATTCATTACAACTTTAGTTAACGAAGCGGGTCAGCCAACGCTGTCCTGTGCTGGCGTGGGTTAGCCGCCTCGGCTGAACTCTTTGGCAGTTTACGATTTTTTGGGACTTGTACTTTTTGCCTTTTTGTGTATTTGGTAGTCTTGTTGACTTGTACGCTTCGTTAACTTGTTTCATACGCTTGTTAGCTTCTTTATAGTACTTGGAGCTAACTGACAAGCGCGGCGGGCACTCGGATAATCCTTCTTGACTCGGATGATGATGTTCATCATCTTATCTTTATCTCGAGCTGCGTGCGGGAACCTATGGGCATTTTTAGATGCTTACAGATATCCCCTCCAAAGTATTTCACTCATTCTTTTATAAAAAAGTCTGGAATACTTTGGATAAGACAAGCCCTGTCTTCAATCTCTTCAGTATTTCGTTGAGGAGATCACATAAAAGGACCTGTGAAATGCCTCAATTCTTAACTTCTTTAACCTTCAGTCTATCCAGTATTTTGTTGAATAGATGAAGTTTTTCTGACGTTGTGTTTATCATCTGACTGTTGTTGAAGTCTTGAATTAAAATTAGTATGTAAGTTTCTGAACTTAGCTCATGTCATTGAGTTGATGTTGAACTTGATCATCTTTATCAGGAATTGGTATTTGAATGTGATTGAACTCCCTGGAATTATCCTTTAACCTAGAATTTTTCCTTAGCATCATTTTGGCGACATTATCGATGCGTTGACCGGCATTGATCTTTACTGTAACGCATTGTCCAACGTTGACCTTTGTTGTAACGCGTTGACTAGTGTTAACACAGTTTATACTCGTACGTTTGCTGGAGTCTATACAATTTAAGTTTTTAAGGTATTAGAGCATGGCGGTCCTAAATTTTGGGCTATATGACCAACTATTAAAGTTGTTTCGTCTGCAGGTATGAATCTTATCCCGAAGTTATTGGATGCTCAAGTCACGAGATCAACTAATAAAGCTGATGCGTCAGTGACTTTGACATATATAGAATTTTTGACAAACCCTCAGCCATCAATGGATTTGATGAGCCTTTACCGACTACCGTTTGAGTCGGACTAGCATGTGAATTGTTCAAGTCTGTTCCGCATGTAACGTTGTGCTAAGAGAGTTAACTCTCTTAGTGCTACGATATTGAATACGTAGACTTCATCTTTCTCATGTGAAAAGACAAAATGGCGATGCGTATTAGGTGTAGACTTTAGGATTTTTGGCAAACCCTCAGCCTTTAACAGGTTTGATGTGCCTTTATCGATTACCATTTGAATCGGGCTAGTATGTGAATTGTTTAAACTCGTTTTCACATGTACTGTTGTGCTAAGAGAGTTAACTCTCTTAGTACTACGATATTGAATACGTAGACTTCGTCTTTCTTACGGGAATAGACTACCTGGTAACGCGTGTTAGGCGCTGACTTATCCCTTCTTAGTATTCGGGATAAAAGTCCACAGACTTGGATTCTGATGTCTTTTTCACTCGGCGAAAGACTAAACCGACAACGCGTGTTAGGAGTAGGCTTATCTCTATTTAGGAGTCGAGATAAAGTTCCTCGCGTGTGTAAGGCGCGGATTTTGATGTTATTAATAACAACCTGTCATAATATCGAATATGTGGGCTTTTGTTTTTTTTACGGTCAAGAACTAACCAACAACGCGTGTTAAGCGCTGACTTATCCCTACTTAGGCTTCAGGATAAAATTCCCCTGACTTGGGTTCTGGTGTCTTTTTCACTCGGCGAAAGACTAAACCGGCAACGCATGTTAGACATTGACTTATCCCTAATTAGGATTCGGGATAAAATTCTCTACGCGTGTGAAACATGGATTTTGGTATTATTAATAACAACCTGCCATAACGTCAAATATGTGGGTTTTTGTTCTTTTTACGGTCAAGAACTAACCGGCAATGCGTGTTAAGCGCTGACTTATCCCTATTTAGGCTTCGGGATAAAATACCCTAGACTTAGATTCTAGTGTCTTTTTCACTCGGCAAAAGACTAAACCGACAACGTGTGTTAGACGTTAACTTATCCCTAATTAGGATTCAAGATAAAATTCTCCGCGCGTGTGAAGCACGAATTTTGGTGTTATTAATAACAACCTGCCATAAAGTCGAATATGTGGGCTTTTGTTTTTTTTACGATCAAGAACTAACCAGCAACGCGTGTTAAGCGCTGGCTTATCCTTTCTTAGGATTCGGGATAAAATTCCCCAAACTTGGATTCTGGTGTCTTTTTCAATCGGTGAAAGACTAAACCGGCAACGCGTGTTAGGCGTTGACTTATCCCGACTTAGGCTTCAGGATAAAATTCTCCATGCTTGTGAAGCATAGATTTTGGGAATTATAAAAAAAGCGGTGTCTTCTTTTGGGGCAAAGACGAACCCGATGATGGAGAGGAAGAATTTTATATTTTATCTCCAGGTCTTCTGTTAGGGTAAAGATAAACTCGATACGGGAGAGAAATAATTTTATATTCTATCTTCTAAAGCTGAAGAGGAAGAATTTTATATTCTATCTCCAGTTATAAAGGAAACTCAAAGTGGGATCTCCACTTCAAGAATCTAGAAATGTAAAACTAAGAGTGGGATCTCCACTCCGAGAATCGAAAAGATTCAGGTAATCCTAACTGTCGGAAGGTATGATTACCGAACCAAATGTGGGTTTCTCGTTTATCGAGAGTGAATTACGATTTTGGTCCTAACTGTAGGAATGTTTGACCAAGTGGGAGTTCGAGATGACCCTAACTGTAGGAAGGTTTGATCACTCGATTTGAAAGTGGACCTCTCGTTCATGGAAGGAATCGATAGGGGATTTTGGTTTTGGCCCTAACTGTAGGAAAGTTTGACCAAATGGGGGTTTGAGATGATCCTAACTATTTAAAGGTTTGATCGTTCAATTTGTGGACCTCTCGTTCATGGAAAGAATCGAGAAGGAATTTTGGTTGTGGTCCTAGCTGTAGGAAGGTTTGACTGAGTGGATAGTGGGAGTGGGAGTACAAATCAAGTGGGAGTGTTGACTTGTACAAATCACTTAGTAGGGGGTCTTGGTATCAAGTGATAAGGACTTAACACGAAGGGGTTTGACAATTGTCAAAGATAAGTACACTAAAATTCCAAGCATTATATCTGGACTCTAATAGTTAGAGTGTTGAGTGCACAGACACAACGAGATTTTGAGTGGGTTAAACCAGGAAGAATTTTAGTGGACCCACCGTCAATTTATTTGATCAATGAGGGATTTTGTGGTGAAAGATTGCAGATCGTCAACATCATTGGGAGTTTTTTGTGAGGGAAGATTGATCCAACGAAGTGATCAAATCTCATCTCAGCAAAAGAGTGCTTAGAAGTTAGTGGAATTGATCCCGACAATGAGATGTATTTCACCCTTGAACATTCAGAGTCCGAGTGAGAGTTTCTCATTTATCACTTCTTTGTAGTGACCAGGTTATCCCTAAGGATACACCATATAACATTCTTTCGTGAACTTTTCGTTACATGAATCATTCACCCCCAGCTTTTTTTGTGAAACTGGGTCTAACATTGTACTTAGTTGGATGATCGGGTTATCCTTAAGAATACCAGGCATGGCACTCTTCAGGAACTTCCCGTGAAAGAAAGGAAACAATTTAGACTCATATACTTGTTAGACTATTGAGAAGCAGTTTATACTCGTATACTCTTCGGAGTGTCGGAAGGAGCAGTTTATACTCTTATAGTTGTCGAAGTCTTCATTCGGCTTAATATTGCGTTATGACGCCAGCTTCAACCAATGTTTGTATGCTATTCTTGAGAGCGAAGCAAGCCTTGGTGGGATGAAGGATCCTCCTGTGGTACGCACAGTACTTTGGATCCGAAGTATTATCAGCTTCCTCTTGATTTGCGATAGGTGGTATCTTGATCTTGTTGTTTTCAATGAGGGATTCAAAAATAACTGGAACGTCTTCGTCATTGAAGGAGTACTCTTTTTGGAGTCTCAAATCCGAAGTCTTTTGCTGTCTTCGGGGTTGTTGTTGTGACGTCTGATTAACATGAACAGCCGGTGCAGGTGCATTCCCCTTTCCACGGGAGGCGAAGTTTGATTTTGAAGGGTTAGCCATTGGTTGGCTTCTCTAGGCTTTCTTCTTTCTGAGGAAGCGTTCGACCTGCTCCGCGTGCACCTTCAACTCTCTCTAAGTCTTAGATGGTGTTACTCCCGTAACTTCCAAGATATCAATAGACAGGTTATTATGACAGGTTTGGAGGATGAAGTCCTCTGTGACTGGATCTCGGTATTCCATTGCCTTATTTTGGAAGTTCTTGACGAAGTCGTCGACTGTCTCTTCGTCTTCCTATTTCTCCTCAAAGAGCATCCTAGCTAATTGATATCTCAGTCTTGAGACGGTGGTACCAATCGAAGGCAGTCTCGCGAAGGGTGCCCACGAATGACCGAACCATCAAGGCTTCATTACCAGAAATCATGCTCAAGTGAGACTTAAAGTAGATCAGATGTTGAGTGGGCGAGCCCTCCCCATCGAACGACGTGAAGTTGATCAGGTTAAACTTTGCCAGGTACGGGATCGACTTCCACTCTCTCAGGTAAGAACACAGAGTACCTGTCTTCTTCACCTCTCGAGCAGACGTCAGAGCGTTGATTTTTCTCTCGATGTCTTTCATCTTTTTGTCCTCATCTGTATCATGCTTTGGATGATTTTTTCTGAGAGGAACAACGCAGCCACCTTCGGCATTGTCATCTTCGGTAGGACTACCCCCAGCGTTTTTATCTTTAGTAGGACCACCCCCAGCGTTTTGTCAGCCGGAGGGTTATCTTTATCGAGGTGTTTGTCCATATCTGAATCGTTACATGTTTGGTTAGCAATATTGTGCTGACTGGATTCACCAAGTTAATTGGACAGAGCCCGAATCTGTTGGTCATGTTCTTCCTTCATCCGCATCATGGATATTTCCAATTCAAACTTGAAGTTCTCTTTTTTGCTTAGCCAAATCATCCTCGATAATTTTGGCTATTTGCTTGGTGTTAATCATAAGTACGTCGCAGGATTGTCATGGGCTGGATACCGTATTATCAGAAGCAATTGTAGAGTTAGCATCTGATGCTTCATCGTCTGAGGATAATCCCCTCTGTATTCTCTAATAATCCCTTTATCTAATGGTTCCTGATCGTAACCAGGTTAGACGATGCGATATGAGCGGGTCAGAACTAGAAGGTCGACTTGACTTTCCTCTATCAGCCATGTTAATTATGACTTTTGAAAGTTTGTCATCTTGAACAGCTGATCATTTCTTACGGAAACGTCTTAACTCAGTATTCAATGCTTCAGAGAAAAGCCTTTGGAATACCGAGACCCTCTGTGTAGCGGTCTTAGAGCAGCTACACGTTGATAATACTACCCCGATAAGTTTGGCACACGGACAATGAAAGTCCATTTCCTAGGTATCTCTCTTTCGAGATCTGTTTGTACCCCCAGCCTGATAGTTCAACTCATCAGTATGATAACTGGAGCTATCTATCGTGTGTTGGCATGACTTCTAAACATCGTCGTCCGACGAGCGTGTTTCCTTCTAAGGACTTGCTGCCTTATTGACATTCTCAAGAGTCGCACGTTTGAAGCCACGCTTTTGTGAGCATAAGACCTTAACGGGCTCCTGGTCTTGGATACGTACCCCCGGGCGGGTGGAAACTGGAGTTTTCCCTTTATAAGAAGGCTTGAAATTATTGTGAGGGCGTGTGCGGCCCCCAGCTCGACGAGTTACTCGGGGTTCATTCACTAGGCTCAAATGTTCTTTGACTGGATCTTTGCCTTGATCCTCATGCAAAGGACCTAGATGATCCGTCATCGTTATTTTGAATCGAGATAGGTCCACACTACCGTGGGGCTTCGCTGAAGGTACTGTACCAGTTGGAGTACGAGCGTAAGTTGACGGAATCGAAAAAAACATCGCGGGAGTCACCCTGGCTTGGGTCTGGTGCGGGTCACCTTGAAGTGACCCGCAGAGGGCTGGGTCACTTGGTGGTGACCTGTTGGTTGCCGGGTCACCTCTGGGTGACCCACTGGCTGCTGGGTCACTTCGTGGTGATCCGCTAGCGACCGGGTCACCTCGTAGTGACCTGCGACTGGGCGGGTCACATGGGTGTGACTCGTGTTTTTTCCATTTTTTGGCCGCTGTTTTGAGTTTCGGCCTCCAGACTTGGTGCGGTTTTGCTTGTTCCTTGACTATGTCCTCCTTCTGCATCTTTTGTGCCTTTTGCACAAGAATTCACGCGTGTGCAAGCAGTACGTGACGTTTCTGAATGCGTTCTTCAAGGGTTGAACGGGTCCTTTTGACTTGGATCCATTCAGTTGTTGAGGACTTGGAGGGTTGCTCATTCGTCCGCTGTTAGGGCACTCGACGCTCCTTGAATTTCAGATCCGCTTTGTAACTGATCCCGTCTACAGGCTCCAAAGCTTTGGCGAATTGGCACGCGAATCGTTGGCGCTGCCTTTGGCGATCTCTCTTTAATAACGTGGGCGCGCCTCCAGTGGCTATATCCTTGATTGAGGAGGAGTTTAGATCTGCAGATCCGACCTCGTTGGAGGCCGGAGGAGCGTTGCAAGGCGTGATTGCAGCAGCAACGGGGGCGTTGATCTTCCTACGCTTATGAAGGGCGGAGGATCAAGAGGAGGAGGATGATATATATTCCTCGAACTTCTGTTAGTCGACTCGTACTCGACCTCTTCATCAACCGGGATCCGGATCCGAGGTTACGACACGACAGTCTCCACAGCGAGACTGTTAGCTCCCACTATGGTCGCCAACGTGTTTGGGTCTGAAATTGTTTTCTTCATTGTATAACTCATTACAACTTTAGTCGTTACAATAAGTCCGAAAAAGGACGATCTTTTTATAAGATCTTACACAATGAAAAAAAATAAAGAAAATTACAATCTCCTTCAAACAACACACAGCAAAGAAAGTTTATCGCCTATTGCTGTTTACGTGAGATCTTTATCGGTGCCGGGGTTTATCCGTAGACCGCCTACGGATCGGATCCGATTGACAGAAGAATTAATCAGAGCTCCTACTTCACAAAGAAAGTATTCGCTGAACTACTGATATCGACCAAGCGAAATCAGTAATCTTCTCGAGATTAAGACTAAGCCTAATCTCAAGGAAATGTGGAAACAGGCTTCAGATCCTTCGAAAGACTCCTTCTTTATGTCGAAGTTCGCCGGAATCTCGCTAGCCCTTGCTGAAATTCGTGGCTCTTGGCTCTGAAGTTTAGCAATACCTCCTCGTCTTGATAATGATTCGCCCCTCTGCAAGGAGACCCTAGGTTTGTATTTATAGGGCTTCGGATGCTGGGTATTTAGATAAGAACAAAGGATTTGGCAATATCTTTAATTGACAACTGCCTATCCACGTTTAGATATGATATCTAAGCAGTTGGAACACTTAGAAACAAAGAAATCCTAAAAATCTATCCGGAAACACGTTTTGGGTACTTGAGACGCGCGACAGGCGCTGTCGTCTCGGACTGGGCTCGGGACAGCTCATGCTGACTCGCAGGGGTGCGGGTCAGCCGAGGCTGACCCGCGTTGGCACCGATCAGCCAGCAATGTCCCGCGCTGGCGCGTGGGTCAGCCAGCACGGGTCAGCCAGCGCTGTCCCGCGCTGGCGCGCGGGTCAGCCAGCGCGGGTTAGCCGCCTTGGCTGAACTCTTTAGCACTTTGCGACTTTTCGAGACTTGTACTTTTTTGTTGTTTTACGCATTTGATCGTCTTGTTGACTTGTACGCTTCGCTAACTTGTTTCATGTGTTCGTTAGCTTATTTACGGCACTTGGAGCTGACTGACAAGCGCGGCGGGCACTTGGAACTGGCCGACAAGCGCGACGGGCACTCAGATAATCCTTCTTGACTCGGATGATGACGTTTATCGTCTTCTCTTCGTCTCGAGCTACGTATGGGAATCTATAGGCATTTTTAGACACCTACAAGGAGCATTAAAGTGCAAGGATGATGAAACTATAGGGCAATCAAGTGCAATTTAGCCTAGTTGTTTATATACTTACCTGTAATAGTAACACCCGTAGGATTTTACTTGCTGATACTTCTTCTCATGCTTGTTTCTCGTGCGCTTGAAGCAAACTTTACTGTTTAACAACCCTTGCTTGTCTCTCCATCGGACATACAAAACACGAACTTGTGCAATATCTTACACCATTTATTTGGCCATACTTTGTTGAATCTGCTTCATCCACTATTATATCTAATTTTGTTCTCTGATGCTGCTGTTTACAATTCTATACGTACAAATCTAAAGAAACTTATGACCTCTGATGTGTCTCAATGTCTTAGCGTACAGATACCGATACCCACATACATGTTATGTATGTTTCAAAAAAAATCAGGAGAAACACTAAAAAAATATGCAGGCCGCACAGATATCTAGCTGCGGGTACCATCTTGTGAGTATGATGCATGGTGTAAGGCTCGAGAGCCTCAGTTGGACCTCAAATTGCTGTTTCTGGCCATGGCTAGAAACTGCAGGTCCTTGAGAATAGAAAATGAAAAGAAATTGAGATAGGAGAGAGAGAGATGGGATTGAATTGAGGATGAGAAACCAAAGTTTTCTTATTCATTCTTTCTCTGATTACATTTCCCCATTTTATACTGTCTCTCAAATAACAAACAAGAAAACGTGCACAAAAACGTGCACATGCTTACAACTAACAAAACAAACTTTAACTGTTTGTAACAAACTTAACAGACTTTGGATATTTATTACAATCACCCTAGACTTCAAAGTTTTGCAAAACAGTCCCCCCCAAGCCTGGTCTCAATGCACTTGTCTTCCGGCTCATCCAGCTCCCTGTACATTTAACTCCATCTCACCCGACAAGTCAGCTGCTTCAATTCCTGATGCTCCGATCCCTGACAATTCCCCTCCCCTTAAATTGGACCTTGTCTCAAGGTCAAAAGCAGGGAATCTCTTGACAAGATCCCAATAAGGTTCCCAAGTAGAGTCTAAGGAAGAACGCTGTTTCCATTTGACTAAAACCTGAGATACTAACTTCCTTCCTTGAATTATAGATCTCCTGTCCAATATCTTTTCCGGTTCATCAACCAGCTCAGCAACATAGCTAGGAAGATCATGTTGAAGGGTAATATCAGCACCTATTCGTTTCTTAAGTTAGGAGACATGAAACACAGGATGAATCTGGGCCTGAGTAGGGAGCTGTAGCTTGTAGGCAACCTCCCCAATTTTTTCTAAGATCTGGTAAGGCCCATAGTACTTAGGGGCAAGCTTGTGAGTTTTATAGGAAGAGACACTCAATTGTCTATAGGGCTGAAGCTTAAGAAATACCCATTCTCCAACATCAAAAGTTCTGGGACTCCTATGCTTATCAGCAAATCTCTTCATCTGTTCTGCTGCTTTCTTTAAGCTATCCTTAAGAAACTGCAAAGTTACATCTCTGGAGAAGAGAACTGAATCTACAGACTCCACCTTACAACTCTTGGGAATGTATGAGAGTAATGATGGAGGAGGTCGGCCATAAACTACTTCAAAAGGTGTAGTATTGGTTAAAATCTTCCATGTAGTATTATACCAAAACTCAGCCAAAGCCAACCATTTACTCCATTCCTTTGGTTTGTGACAGCAAAAACACCTTAGATAACACTCCAGATTTTTATTGATTATCTCAGTTTGTCCATCAGTCTGTGGATGATATGCTGAGCTGAACTTAAGCTGGCTTCCCTGCAATTTGAAGAGTTCCTTCCAAAATGAGCTAGTAAACAAGGGGTCCCTGTCACTAACTATGGACTTTGGCATTCCATGGAGTTTAAACACTCCATCAAAGAACACCTGAGCAACAGTTTGAGCATTGTAGGGGTGTGCTAAGGCAAAGAAATGTGCATACTTTGATAATCTGTCAACCACAACAAATATCATAGATTGATTTCCACTTTTTGGTAGATTTGTGATAAAGTCCATGGATAAATCTTCCCAGATATACTCAGGAATAGGCAATGGTTGTAGGAGGCCTGAGGATGCAACATTTTCCCCCTTAGCTCTTTGACAGGTATCACAAGATTGTACATGTTTTTGGACATCTTTTTTCATCCCTGCCCAGTAAAAAGACCTCCTCAATCTGTGTAATGTTCTGGTAACACCAGAATGTCCTGCAGTAGGACTATTATGATGTTCCTCCAATAATGCAGTTTTCAATTCTTGTGCACAAGGACTGAGTAAAATTCTGCCTTTATAGTAATAGATGCCTTCTTTTCTGGAATACTCCTCAGTGCTCACTTGCCCTTGCTGTAACTTCTCATCAAGTTCTTTATAGAAAGCATCTTTAGTGCATAAGGTCCTGATTTCCTTCAACCAGTCACTATTGACCATAGAAATGGCTGAAAGTTCCACTTCTTCTTCATGAATTCTGGATAAACTATCTGCAACATTATTCATTCTCCCTGGTTTGTATTCTACCACATAGTCATATCCATGTAGTTTAGCAAGCCATTTATTCTGGACTCCTGCCTGAATTCTTTGCTCAAGGATATATTTGAGGCTCTGGTGGTCAGTCCTTATAACAAAACTTCTACCAAGCAAATATTGCTGCCACCTTCTAGTGGAGAGGATTATAGCTAACAATTCCTTCTCATAAGTAGATAGGGTAGCATTACTTCCCTTCAGGGCAAAACTGAAGTATGCTATTGGCTTTTCCCTCTGCATCAACACAGCCCCAACTCCAGTACCAGATGCATCACACTCAATCACAAAGGGTATAGTGAAGTCAGGCATAGCTAAGACTGGAGAATTTGTTAATGCTTCCTTCAGGATTTTAAAAGCACCCTCTGCACCTGAATTCCAACCAAACTGGCCCTTCTTTAAAAGACATGTTAAAGGCTGGGCTATTGTTCCAAAGTCTTTGATAAATTTCCTGTAATATCCAGCTAGACCCAGGAATCCTCTCAATGCCTTGAGTGATCTAGGAATAAGCCACTCAACTATAGCTTGAATTTTATTGGGGTCTACACTAACCCCCTCTTGTGACACAATATGCCCAAGATATTCAACTTGTTTCTGTCCAAAGCTGCACTTGGACAGCTTTGCAACTAATTTGTGGTCCTTCATAATCTGGAAAACTTGCTTCAAATGCACTAGATGATCTTGCCACCCTTTACTGTATACCAGAATATCATCAAAAAAGACCAAAGCAGACTTCCTAAGCAAACTTTTAAAGAGGGTATTCATGAGAGCCTGAAATGTTGATGGAGCATTCGTGAGACCAAATGGCATCACCAAGAATTCAAAGTGTCCACTATGAGTTCTAAATGCAGTTTTCTGAATATCAGGTTCATACATTCTTATCTGGTGATAACCAGATTTCAAATCTAACTTGGTGAAAAACTGTGTCCCATGAAGCTCATCAAGAAGCTCATCTATGACTGGTATAGGGAATTTATCTTTAACAGTGGCTTTGTTCAAAGTTCTGTAATCTATACACATTCTCCAGCTTCCATCTGATTTTTTAACCATGACTACAGGTGAAGAAAAAGGACTATGACTGGGTCTAATGATTCCCTTTCCCAACATCTCTTCAATTTGCTTTTCAATTTCTTCTTTCAGAAAATGTGCATGCCTGTAAGGTCTGATACACACTGGCTTTGTTCCAGGCTCAAGTGGAATTCGATGGTCTATTTCCCTGGCAGGAGGAAGGTGTGGCAATTCCTAGAAAATCACATCAAATTCTTGAATCAACTGATGCATGTCTTCAGTTAATTCTTCACTTAAGCCCTCCCATTTTGATTCCTGCAGACTTACACTACATAATTGAATCAGGAATCCTTTTCCCTGTTCTCTAACTGATTTGGCAATGCTTTTTTCATTGACTAATTGCATCTCTCCTGGAATTTCCCCCTGCAAGGTTCTTTTGATTCCATCACTTAAGAATGTTACTTGTAATTTTTGGAAATTCAATGTGATGTCTTCTAATGACTTCATCCAATCTGCACCCAATACAATTTGACTGCCTCCCATAGGCATTACTAACAAATTGACCTGTATATTTACCCCTTGACAATCAAGTAAAACTTCCTGGCATACCCCAGCTCCTTTGATTACCTCTCCACTGGCTACCAAGACATCAAAGTTACTATACTCTGTCACTGTCAGGCCCAGTTTCTTGACTAATTTGGAATTTATAAAATTATGGGTGGAGCCAGAATCTATCAAGATGCTAATGGCTTGATTTTTATAATAACCCACTATTCTAATGGTGTGGGAGACTGTTATTCCACTGAGAGCCTGCACAGAGATAGATGGAGCCCCTCTCACTAAGCTTTCAGCCAATTCAACTGCTACATGTCCAGCTTCCTCTTCTAAGGAGTCATTTACGTCTTCCTCCGTAACTCCTGTCATGATGCCCTCTAATATGAACAAGCGCTTATCCTTGCATTGGTGGCCCCTATGCCATTTTTCATCACAAGTGAAGCAAATATTCTGACTCCTTCTTCTTTGAATTTCTTCAGGAGTGAGCTTCTTGACTTGTGGATTTGATTTCAATCTTTCTTGAACAGGAGTTTCGATAGATGTACGAGTTGAAGGACTTCCTTGATTAAAGACATTCCAATTCCCTCTAACTTTCTTCTCATTTTTTTGTTTATCCTCAAATAACTTGGCCAAGGATACTGCCCCCTTCAGAGATGAAGGTCTCGCAGCAGCTACCTCATACCTCAACTCATCCTTCAAACCCCCTATAAATTTTTCCAGTATGTGACGTTTTGAGGGTTGATCATCTAATAGGCCTAAAGTTTGCTCAAATTTTCCCAGATATTCCCTCACAGTAGATGTTTGCTTCATAGTTGAGAATGTGTCATATGGTCTGAGGAGTTCACTGGGCCCAAACCTGGTAATGATCTCTTCTTTAAAGACCTCCCAGTGATTATAGTAGTCAAGATTTTTTGTAAACCATCTAAACCACTGTAGGGCTTCATCCCTTAGATAAAAAGAACAGACCTTAACCCACTCATCCTCTTTGATATCATAGTAATCAAATATTTGCTCAATTTGTTCCAACCAAGAGATCACATTCTCAGAACCAGAAAAAGATGGAAAATCTAGTCTCAGAGATTTTGGTTGAACTAATTTCTGATTACTAAAGAAAGAGTTCTTGTGGTTCAAGAAATTACCATGATTTTGGCTAGGAGTTGGGGGACATTCACCAGACAAATCAATCCTCCTCTGTATTTGAGGATTATTCTCATGAATTTGATTATTATTGCCTGATCCAGGACCACGTTCACCTCTAGACCCTGCCCCCAAGATTCCTTGATTGATTCTCACGCCATTGTTTAATGAACTCAGAGCTGCCTGATCCTTGGTGCTCTTGAGTTCTTGCAATTGAGAACCTAATTCTTGCAATCTTGCCATCACTGTTTGATTGATGAGTCCTTGTTGGTTGAGGGTCTCCACCATGCGATTCATTTGGTTGAAGAACCTCCGACTGGAAATGTTTTCCTCCAAATGAACTCCCTGTTGCATTCCCTCGTCTACTGAAGCTCCATCCTGATTCCCTATGAGTTCTTCAGCACCAGCTTCAGCCTCAACCTGCTCTGATACCAATTGTGAGGCTCGAGAGCCTCGGTTGGACCTCAAATTGCTGTTTCTGGCCATGGCTAGAAACTGTAGGTCCTTGAGAATAGAAAATGAAAAGAAATTGAGATAGGAGAGAGAGAGAGATGAGATTGAATTGAGGATGAGAAACCAAAGTTTTTTATTCATTCTTTCTCTGATTACATTTCCCCATTTTATACTGTCTCTCAAATAACAAACAAGAAAACGTGCACAAAAACGTGCACAGGCTTACAACTAACAAAACAAACTTTAACTGTTTGTAACAAACTTAACAGACTTTGGACATTTATTACAATCACCCTAGACTTCAAAGTTTTGCAAAACAGTCCCCCCTAAGCCTGGTCTCAATGCACTTGTCTTCCAGCTCATCCAGCTCCCTGTACATTTAACTCCATCTCACCCGACAGGTCAGCTGCTTCAATTCCTGATGCTCCGATCCCTGACACATGGGGAGCGGCTACTATTTCTATTCTTGCTGGTTTTCTTCTGCTTCTTGTTGCTGTGTTCTTATGAACTGAAAGTGAGAAATCAAAGTAATCTAATATCCGCAAAATGAGTAGTGAATTGGTTAAAGCTATGCCAACTGTAACCATCACTTCAGGCTCGAAAGATAAGCGTAGGTCAGCAACAAGGTTATCAGTAGCGGATAGCGTCATATACATATACAGGGAAGATAAGTGTAGGTCAGCAAGATTGTCAATAACAAGATTGATCAATAAACACGTTTTGGGTGGGTTTATTGGGTCAGACTCAAAACCCGAGACCCTGCCAAGCCCTAGCGAATCTGGGACTTGGGTTTGCCTCTTTCTGGCTTTAACTACACATGCACGGGTTCATGAAGCATCTCACAACTTCATCTACCCATCTCCTGCTGCGCCGCAAACCTGGTCACGTCCTTCACAACCTTGAACTTTGTTTTTGCGCTAAGCCCTTCCTTTTCTCATGAAATCACCTAAAAACGTTTTCCACGGACCCCCCCAACTTTCTTTTTCCCATGCGCCGGTCAAGATCGGAGCTCCCTATCCTTTTTCTCGTTTAGAAATTTCAAACCTCATGTATTCTGTACTGAATCTTGCTTCTAATATAATGTCAGGAAATTATGAAATTTCAGGTTAATTTTTAATTAAGGTAATTTCCTCATCCAAACCCATTGAATTGAAGAACGTTAATCTTGCGGTTCGAGAGCCATTATCGGATCTCTACAACTGCAACTAACCCCGTATAGAGATTATGGTTCAAGACTGATGGTTTTAAAGTTGGAATGCATTGTGCATATTTTTTTTTTTTGTGATGACTTGGTTGCTATTAGAAGATGACATCCACAACTTCGGAGTTTTGGTGTATTGGCGGGCTCTTCTGATACGTGATACCAGAGCAATCCAAGTTGGAACCTCCGAGGGGTCATTTTAAAATATAAAGTTATAATCCTCATCGCAGCTTCTTCGGTATGGTAGGGTGGTGGCAAGATCCTTCGACGATTGCAACGTCGGTGTACTCTCCATTTCGTATTGTCTTCTCCTTCTTCGTCTCGTTCCTTTTATCTTCAGCTTAAATATTATACTGCCCAGGACAATGAGATACATGGAAGATGAATATTCACTAGTTTTGCGGGAAAAGAATAAACATGTACTTGGATGCCACTTTGTTCAACACAGATTTAAATTGCAAATCGGAATTACTTACGAAACCTGGTCTTTCTTTAGAAAGCGAATTTTCTGGCTTGTAGGATGACTTAAGACTGGCCGAGGTTGCTTGAAAGCATTGCTGATAATAGGATAAAGCAGACTGATTATTGGATTTCTTGTAGAATTTGAGCATGAGCAGATTGGATGTATTCTTTTTTTTTCTCAGTAGCCTTTTGATCAAAACTCAAGAAAAGTCAAGTTGCCTTCATTTCTCAGTATTTTTTCCTTCTCAGTTATATTTTGCGTCTTGAATTTCATAACAGATTCTTAAATTAAAGTTGCCTTTGATTCAATTATCAGGAAACGCATGTAG
The DNA here is from genome assembly GCA_022839385.1 of Asparagus kiusianus. Taxonomy (NCBI): domain Eukaryota; kingdom Viridiplantae; phylum Streptophyta; class Magnoliopsida; order Asparagales; family Asparagaceae; genus Asparagus; species Asparagus kiusianus. The sequence goes on from BQKN01064331.1 coordinate 31,672, forward strand.
AGGACACACAGCCTGAGACGCTACTTGCTGTGTAGAACTGTCACGGTAGTTGCGTTACACTGGCATGTGCAAATTAAAATTTATGTGCCAATTATGATGAAATAACTTTTGCGATTTGGAATATGATCTTGTATCAAAATAAAGTTTTCTTTCAGTCTATAGCAAGTACATGAACGCCGTGATGAAAGATCAAAATTGGCAATATATAACACAACCTAAACAAAATGAGCCCCAGACCTGATGATTGGAAATCTGTAAGTACAGATGAAGATAATACAACTCTATAATGCATCATGCTCATCTTCAAAACCTCTCTCTAACAAAAATTGTTACAAGACAACTCGAACGGATTAATCATATTTTCATCGAGTACAAAACTGTCTATCACGTACTTCACATATCAAAATGCGATGCATGGTGAATGCACATATACCACTGCCCATCAACCCTCTCAAAGACATTCGTCGCAATCTGCTTTCCCCAACTACTACCTTTCGTCTTCACCACTTCCAAACAAGTGATATAACCAAAATCCCCTCTCACGTGAACTTCAACATCTTTAAGCTCAATCTGAATAGGGAACTCATAATCAGCCCCCAAAACAAACTCCCAACTCCCTATCACCAATTCATAACCAGAAATTCTACTAGCTCCGGGATGAACAACATAAACGTTGTCTCCTTTTGCCCAAATAGATTGCATTGCTGCAAGATCTCCATTTCTGAAAGCATGGTAGAATTTAGAATTGGCTGCAAGGACTGAGGTCTTGCTGTCTTCTTGAAGGAGACGGAGATTGTCTCTGAGTTTTGCTGCAAGGGCGTAGTCTTCTTCTTTGATGGCTATCTCTAAGTCGTGTTGTAAAGTTTGCTCGTCTAAGATTAAGCCTTCTGTGCTAGGGTGTCCCTCTGCCTCACCGCTTTTGACTTTGGGTATCCATGAGGGGCTTCGAGTTTGGAGTACTGCACTGAAAAGAGGAAATTAGAACAGCTTCTATGAATACATTTTAACTTACTCTAAGTCAAGAATATGTGCCTGCAATTGCCTTCTTTAGAAGCATTTTATAATATTGTGGGGAAAGAAAAGAAGGAAGTAAGTTGTTTTTTTACTTGTTTACTGAATAGGACTGTGAGAAAAAATACAGAAAATGGAGGCCAATTTGTGTCAAATAACTGAGTCATGTTCGACTAGAAGGTTGTCTAAGATTAAAAAAAAAAGAACTACATGTCTTTTTCTTCTATCGGTTATCTTCTATCTGCGAGAAATTAATTCAAACCGTGTGGTAATGCTAACCAGTAAAGAGTTGAGAGGATATTTGAACAAACTAGACTGGTTAAGTTGGTGGTGAAAAGAAACCAGTCCAACAACATGGTGAATTCAAAAAGTTCATGACGGCAATTCATGCATCAACAACAATAAATCTCAGATTATAGCTTATAAAAACCATGTAACTTTCTTTGATCTGTAAAGAAAGCTATAATGCTCATTAAGGATATGTAGAAAACCTACTTGAAGAAAATAAAAGCATGATCATAAAAATCAAGTTCGGATTGAAGAAATGTTCGTGGAAAATTGTTCACAGAAGAGCATCTAAAATTTACTATAACTAATGAAGTTATTGAAGTATAGGATAAGCTGGATCTAAACAAAAGCATAATTTAGTGTTTGACACAAGTTTTGGTCATAGTGACGAGTTTTTAGCGTGTTAGATAAGGAAATACTTGGTCTAAATCTAGAAATCAATATGCAATATTTTCAAGAAAAATCTCATGATTCTCGTGTATGGAAAATATGGAATTTTTGAAAAGCCGGTCTTATTTTGATTAGGTGATGTTGTTCAAGATGCATAAAGAACCTTTGATTTGACTGTTTGCCCGTGAGAAAGAAATATTGATTTATTTCAATTACTTTCTAGTCCATGTCCAAAGAATCAATTAAAATAAATTAGAGAATGAGTTCTTTCCGAGTAGAGAAGTTTAATGTATGATAATTTGAAAAGGTTTCGGATTGATTTATTAGGAAGTTTTCATTGGTTAAAGAGTTCCTGACCGGTTATTGATTCAGTTTCTTTTCCTTCGTTTGGTTATAGCCAAATTTAAATTTTACTTGAACTAGGAACCTGAGGCCTATACAAATTACAAAGGCATCTTGTGGTCATCTTTTGCTAGACTTGGCTTTAATAAAGTTTGTCCTAAATTTTCTTTCTTGGTCATGGATTCAAGATTTCTCATGGATTCCAACCTACCTTGGTTAAAGGTTTCAACTACAACAATTTCCTCAAACTTTCAACTATGTTAGAGCCATAGATAGGAGTGTCTTGAAATCTTTGTCACCGGGCACTGGACCCTTAACTTTGAAATCACGTCACTATGAGGTACTATTTCCGTGTTTATGAGTTACATTGGTTCCCATATTAAGAAGATAAATCATGCTTATATCAAGTTGAGACAATTCCATTCACTTCAGAGTGAAGCTGATTGATGGAAAAAGCCAATAATTTGGTGAGAAGTTGATTGATAGAGGAAAACCCAATCGCTGGCAAGAAGTGGGCCAGTGGAAAATTTTAATCTCTTGGTGAGACAAATTGGTGATTATATGAGTTTTATCTTCAATAATAAAAGTCATCCCTGGTTATACACAGGGTGTAAATTAGTTATACGCGCCTATAAAAACACATGCTCAGTCATCAATATTAGTGATTCAAGCAGTTCATTGTGATCCATACATTCTAAATTTATGAGGATTCAATATTTCTAACCTACACGTCTCATGACCAACAACCGAGCAGTCTGTAACAGTCTCAAAAGTACTATTTTGAGTTGCTTGAATTATAGGATGAAAAATTCCAAACCACGTGATTTCCAATCCACTCGGGTTTGCTTACGTCGAGAAAACAATGAACGGATTGTATTAACAATACAGATGGAGAATGTGTAGTTTTATAGGCTTATGTGACTAAGTTAGTTACACCTGTTAAAATATAAAAATATAATCCTTAATCCTCACCACAACTTCAGAATTTTGTTGTAATGGTTAAAAGGACTTAAGACACATGTTATCAGAGCAATCTACGTCTAAATCCCACCGGCCATAAATTTAAAGTGGATTTTCTAAAAGCGTTGTGTGAGTCCATATTTCAGCCCATAAAAAGGGCGCCCAACTTGCGGTCGCATGTTAAAACATAAAAATATAATCATCAACCGTCACCACAATTTTTGAGTTTTGGTGTAATGATTAAAGGGATGATGACAACACCCCTATCCATACGTTACTGCTCTTGTCATTTATCTTAAATTAGCTAAATCAGCTACCTTACAGCAGAACTAAAGCTAGAAGCATCATTTCATCAATCAAATTGAAAATCGCGTAGAGTGAAAATTGGGCAGGAGCATTGTTAGGTAAATTTAAAAAAATGATATTCCATGTAGCATGGTTAGGCCTAGTTGCTCCATATTTTCACACTGAAGTGAGGACCTGTCAATATCAGGTTAATTCTTCAAAAAAACACCATTGCCTCCAATAAGACAAGGTTCCTATCTCTCTTAGAAAAAAATTAAGTACAGTTTTTAACGTTTTAGTACAACGAATTTTACTTCTTTCTCTATAGGACTGCTGATATGCTCAAAACGAGAATTTCCATCTAAACCAGCTACGCCGCCACCAAAATCAACCAATTTTATCAATCGTCATGGGCTCAAAAGCATCATCGGACCTAAACTCTAAATTCTATGTTCAGACGGAGAAAGAAACAATATACAAACAACAAAGTTAATTGAAATTTCCAGATCAAGAGAAACCCTAAACCTTACATCTCTTAAGAACCGGACGAAAGAAGACCGGAGTGGCCGCAGAGATCCGGCCGAGGCCCGGAGCGGCGTGTCCAGCGGCGGTGAAGCTCGCCGGAGGAGCAGGTTTAGATCGCCGGAGGAGGGAGGCATCAGATCGAGGTGAGTATTTGGTAGAGAACGCTGCTGACGTCACAGCCGTAGCCGACGCCATCGCTTCTGAAACTGGAGGTATTATATGCGGAGCCGTCTCTATGGATGAGCTTTTTGGTAACGAGGTTCTGTTTTTTCATCATTTCGATCGATAAGCTTTGATACATGGACCCAAAATATGGCACCCACAAAGAGGACAAGTGAGGTATCTCTCTCCTAATAGATAATGAGTTGGTTATCATTAATAATGGTTAACTCATTATCTAATAAGAGGGGGACATATCACTTGTCCCCCTATTGATCCCATATTTTGGGTCCTTAAAAAAAATTTCTTTCGGTATTAGACTTTTACGCCTTTCATATTTTGATATTAGTCCTCCACAACATTGAAATTGCTATTAGATCCCCAAACCATACTTTTGTTTGGAATTAATTTCACTGCTTAGCACCCGTTTAAATTCGGGGAATATTCATTCAACTTTAACTTTCTGATGGAATCATGCTAGTTATATCTATTTAAATATATTTTGGATTCACCGATTCGATTGGTTTCAATGGCCAGAGAAGAGAGGACTCCGGTGTGGATTTCGGATTCACAGATGAATCTGAAACTGTTAAATCAGTGCAATGACTAGCTTTGGCCTTTGTGGTTAAGTTCGCAAGCTAACATCAGAAATTTGCCATCAAGATAACTGGTGCTAGCCGGAAGTTCTGAAAATTTTAAATGAATACAGGTACGAACACCACACTATTTGATTCATTCGATTCGTCTCCATGGCTAGTTAGCGGCAGAAATTGATGGAAGAAGTTACAGTCACGTTCTCGAGAGCATCGCAAGAAAGAACAAGCTTGACAACAATACCCATCCCAAATTACAACAATGCTACACATCAAACTGAATATAACATGGAAACCTGTTGATAGCTATATAAACATATCCTTCCCTCTCCTACTCAACACTTGACTCCACTTACATATATCTAAGAAACCCATAATTTATACATTGCATGCAACTGATCTAAAGTAGTTGATCTTAGGGACAGTCTGTACATCTCCTTCAATTTCCCAGAATCTGCGGTTCTACACCAAGCTGAAGTCGAACCAATACCTCCACCTTTTGAACCTCCAGATAGCGAGGCAGATAGCATGCTCTTTAGCAGAGCCTGCAGCTGGTTCAAAAATTTCACTTTGATATCCTCATTCAGCTCGCAGCCTTTGTTCTCTTCAACTGCATGACGACCTTCCAGAAGATGCAGCAGAGCCGCTTCCAGCATCTGCGATTATAAATGATGTCATTAGTAGACAAACGTTGAAGAAAGCTTTTAGGACAGAATTTGGACCTGGATTTCCACCTCGTTCTCCAAACAAAATAAAAAAAACAGTTAATCGCAGATAGACATGTTGTAGTATCGCTGTTTTGCACTTGCTACCCCTATAATTTTTTTTGCTGCAGTAGACCCTCTAGGTTAAATATTCTCATTTTTTAACCCTTGGTGAAATTTGACAGATATTGCCCCTAGGTGCAATTAGTGAGTCTATGAGGGTAATAAAAAAAAGAAAATAAAATTAATGCGGTGTCAATCTGCAACAATGAAGCTGCAAGGATAGTAAGTTCGAAACAGCGATACTACGGGGGGTCTTTGTGAAAAATTGACAAACCATCCAACCCACTTATTAAATACGTCATGAGAGGAGGTATATCTGCAACAATGAAACTAGTAAGTACAGAACAACGATACTACAGAGGGTCTGCGAGCAATTAACCCTAAAATAATGACGATGTCATCCAAAGGTTGAAAGATGTGGTTGAGTGACTTGAGTCCAGGTCCAGTTTTAGTTGGGACCTTGAAAACCAAAGTTTAACACAGCAACATTCAGTAACCATAATCAAGACTGCCATATACTGTCTTTAGCCCCACTTGATGAATAATTACACCAAAGGATCAAAATGTAACAAAGAATTCCGGAGTGTAGAATGTTTTCTTGAACATCACTTTATGAGAGCGAAAATTAGCCAGGAAGAAGTACAATAAAAAACCAACACACAGCTGCTTTCAGCGTAGAAGTCAAATGATATAAGTAAGATAGTTTAAGATGATGAGTAACCCAAAAAAAAAAAAAAAAAAAAAAAAGAATCCTGCAACTTGAGCAGGTTATACCAACCTAATCAGTAACTATTCAGGCAGGTTATCCAGCTAGTCTGTGTTCAGAGGAGCACCCTTTAACCAGAACAGAACCAGATTAGGTTTGGGGATATTGTCAAGACCCAGACCTGAAACCCATCTCCATCGTACATATATACATTATTACATAGACATAAAATATATAGACCTATGTGCATAAGTGCCAAGACATGCTGGCATGTGTGTGCTGATGTATTCGTGTTTCTCTATGTGCATGTCTAATGGCCTTCTTCAGCAGGAGAACTACTCTAACACTGATACTATCATCAACTCAGCCCAGCTGTAAAAACTTGAAATCCTGATTTGGTTTCCAACTCCCTCCTCAAAAAAAAAAAAAAAAAAAAAAAAAAAAAAAAAAAAAAAAAAAAAAAATCTGGCTGTAAACCATTTCCTGTTAAGGCTGCCATTCTGGTCTAATATTAATTTTCCCCTTATTTATTATTATTCTTATTGTAATTTGTTCTTGTCTGCCTCTTCTTCTTATAATTATTTTTCTTCCATGATCTTTTCAACATGATTCATTGCAAACCTGTCACCGAAGCCCCTAAAAAGTTTCTTTATTCCTGAACCAAACAATCAATCAAAAACACCGATCAATCCAAACTATATCAGACAACCTGCAGCCTGAGCTTGGCCCAAGTTCCACGTGTACAGTTCATGTCAGACATAGATGGCTATGACGGGCCAGATACATGGAGAGGGTGTAGAGAAGCTCCAGTTGGGCCTGGTCTAGCCTTCAGCTAGAGCTCGAGTTGAACATCCAAATAAAAGCATATTCTTTAAGAGGCTTTGTTTCCGTAACTATACATGGAGTTATAAAAAATTAAAACAAACATTTCCCAGATTTTCAAGAGCTAGTAATGCCTGCACTTATCTACCCAAAGATAGAACTACAACAAAGAATTTGCAGAATCCAAAACACTATGCACTTCACATGCAAGCATACCAACCATAAAGAGATTTAGAGAGCATACCATGTTTGAATGCAGTGACCTCGACAGATTCCATGAAAGAGATGACTGCTCCATGAGAATAGTAAGATACATAACATGATGCGTCTTTGGACCATAGAAATCTATGGACCTCTGCCAATGTTTGTCTGCTAAAGAAGCATACCACTTAGCCTTTTGACGTTCAGTTTCATAATTAGAAAGTGTCACTTGTTTTCGATCCAAATCCAAAAACTTCAAACAGGCGTCTCTATGGTAGCAAGCAAGATGGTAATGAGCAAAGGCCACCTCTTGTTTACGCAGGTTACCCATAGATTCATATGTCGCCAAAGCCTCCCTAAAAGCATCACTGGCTGACATCACTTTCTTTCGTCTTTCCATATTTTTGCCTCTTTTAGGTAACTCATCAGAATGCCCAAGATCAATACTATCATCTGAACTTGCTTCTCTTGCGAGAAGCATTCCAAGCCGAAGGTATGTGTTAGCGAACTGTGTGTGTACTTCATTGTGCAGTGACAAATAATCAGGAACGTCATTAGCAGAAGATAGTTCTACTTTTGCAGCCTCATAATACCGTAGAGATTCAAAGTATTCCAATTTTGCAGTCTTCATATCTTGCTTATATGCAGCTGGAAGAACGTCATGCCTTTTAAGCTCATCTATCTTACTTACCAGTTCTTCAGCTAATGCTCTTCTGCCATGACCTAGATTACAGTTAATCAGTATTATATTTGTATGATCGGAAACTTCTTTAAATGCCTTTATAGCATCTGCGAAGGCAATTTCAGCACCAGCCAAGTCTCTATTCTCCAGCCTATGGCGGCCTAGCTCATTGCACACCCATCCCATTTTTTTCAAAATTGAATGCAATTCGGCAGCTCCAGTAGGGAACTCACTAATTGCTTTCCTAGCTTCGCTATAACACACTGTCGCAGCCGAAAGATTATTCTCCACCCCGACTAATTTAGGACTTTCAAGGAATGTAAAAATACCTCCACATTTTAACCCTGATGCAACTTTACTACCTGATTCAGAGTTAGATTCATCAATCAAAGCCGATGTTTGAGTTCTCTTAAAATCTTGATGGCCTACAGCATCAGCAGTTGCAGAACTTTCTCGAAGCTCACATTCTTTTACTGGAGTAGCATATGTATCACCATCACGCATGTCCTGTAAATTTTCAATATTTTGCCTATCCTCGCGTACTATTTTGTGTGAACTATTACCGTCACATGTTCTTCCAACAGGAGAATGCAACGAATTCCTTTTACTTGATTTTCTGTTCTGTTTCCTACTATAAGAAGGTGAGTCTCTACTGCTACTGCTTGCACTGTTACCACTACTTGCCCTATCACTCTGACAACTACAGTTTATCAGAGAGCAAGAGCTACAATTTTGTTCGTATTGCCCCAACTTCTTTCTAAGACGTGCGACCTCTCTCACCACTTCATTTGACATGCGCAGCTCACTGCCTGATGTTTTTCTTTCATCTTGTAATTGGTTTCCCTTACTCCTAGACAGATGGCACTCGACATATACATCTCCAACAAGTGACCATGCCTTAGCCCAGAATAAGTAGGTAGTAGAGAACTGATCGGTAGAATAAGCTTCCAAGGGTTCTGCAAAATCTATTACCCAATCCGTTTTCTCCTTCTGGTTTTTGGCCTTTAGCAGATTTGACGAGGTGTTGACCATTGATGAGATAAACTGTGTGTCTTCAAGATGCTGGGGCATTGAACCATAAACTAAACATGCTAATTTGACAACCTTTAGAGCTTGATGCAGTTGTCCATCGTCTTTGTAAGCTTCACCGAGAGCCAAGTATGATTCACCTAGCAAAAGGACGAGATTCCACATCTTCTGATCCATTTTTGATTTGGGAAGCCATTCTCGAATATCACAAACTTCAATACAGTTAGCATCACCGCATCCACAAACAGATAAATTAGATCTGTCACGACTTTTATTGCCATGGTCAACCAGATCTCCTTGAGTGTTTTGGAGTTGGCGTTTCCATCTAAGAGACTTAATAGCTTGTGACACATGGTGTATTGCAGCCAACTTAGAGGAGATTGGATCAGCAACTGCTCTCGTCAAATTAGGTGAAGCTGAGGAAATTTTGTACATATCCAAGCTGTCATGTTTTACAGAACTGGCTGGGTCATCCATAAGGCCTGCCACTTCAGTTGCTGAAAATACGGCATCGGTTTGTTGCTCAGTTTCCATTGTTGATGCTGAAGAGTTTGGTCCTGAACTCTGAAGAATTGAACTGTCCTTAATTGAAGGTGTATCCTCAACAGCTTGAGATGGTACAATATCTTGAACTGTTGATCCAAACATCTCAAGAGAAAACTCTGAAGATCCATCTTCCAAATCAGTAACAGTCACCTCTGATTCCAGAAGAAAAGATTCAGATGTTAATTCAAGTTCTTCATAGCATTTCAATATAAGTCTGGCAAATTGTTCATGAGCATATGCACGAACCACCTAGAGAAGAACAAAAATTCCATTATAATCTTAATCTTTTTAAGGAATACAGATTTGAGGGACAAGCTCTGAAAAGCAAGTTGTAAATGATAGGAAAGATAGGGAACTTACTAAGTGATCCTGCTCGTGAAGGAAATCCAAACATTTTCTGAAAAAATTAGCACATTTTGTGCTATTATCAGATACCTGCAGCAGTCATGGTAATCAAAATGTAAAATTCTTATTTAGCTATCAATTAGTATATTGCACAGACATCAAGATGTACATCTTTCTACGTTCAATACCGTGGAAAGTGAAAGCCTATGAGCAACACGGTAAAGAAGTGTCCCAAGAGAAAACAAAGACTCCTTTCTTCCTTTATCGATTAGGGACGGCAAAGAGCTAAGACTTGTATCGTTATCATCATCGGTATGGTTCTTTGGCATGACAGAGAGATCAAATAATTGTATCACATCCTCTCCTGCACTTTTATAGAGCTGTATACAACCCAGAAGAGAATACACATCATCATCCAGCCATGTTGAAACTATTTATGGTTGTTAAAGAAACAAGATAGGGTAACATAAAATCAAGAAATCATTTCATCAACCACTAGAAGATGTACTTGCATACACAAAAAGACCTAAACCATTCAACAAATTTATCAACTAGCAGACATGGTGAAGGATTCTGACTGCAAAATGAAAAGACAACAAATCCAGCACAAAATCATCACAAACTAACTTGCACTAATAACTTGAATCGCATTGCTTCCCAGTTTCTCAAAGACCTCAAATACTCATGAAAACAGGGTGGTTCCAATTTTTTTTGTCTAAACTGAGCACACCTTGTCCGAAATGAATATTTAAAAAATGCTTAAAATCTTTTTGTTTTCCACAACTTTCAAAACAATTGCCTTTTACTGCACAATGTAAATAACTTCCTATAAAGCTTTTTTTTAATATATCGATGCATGGATCAACTAAAACAGCACAGGCTAAAATTAAAGAAACAGCATTCAAAATGGTTGTAAAATAGTGACCTTAATTTATTTACTTACAGGATGATAAAGTCCATAATGACATCTCACCCAGTTGTGGGGAATCTGGTTTGTAGTTCTAGCTTTTATTTATAACAAGTTTGTTGGACATGGTAGGCATGATAATCTGGTAGAACTAGTACTAGATTTGGATTCAATTAAAGTTTAAATTTATTATTTGATAACTAAAATAGCAGGGTGTGATTGGTTCAGTCCTAAACCGAACATCAATTTAACAACCGAACTACCGAAGGGAAAGAAATTGCTTTTAAACCGAACAGAACCACCAAACTTTGGTCGGTTCGGTTGGGTTGACAACTCAACCGTATATTGCTCACCGCTAATGGTGGCCAACCACACACTGTGACAGGTGAGAATGGAAGTTTAGTTTTCTTCTTCGTAGAGTATCATTAAGTGTCACTTATATTTATATACACAAGAAAATGTATAAGCTTGGTTCAAATTCTACCCGATGCTCATTTAAAGCAAATAAAAAAAAGATATCACTGCATTAAACAACGCATGTTTTAGCCCATGAAAAGAAATTAAACCTGTAGGAGCAAGTTAAGAGTATAAAATTATAGCCATCAAGGCTCAACCCTTGCTGCACCTCATTAATTTTGACAATGACTCGTTTTGATACCAACTTAAAAATCTCTTTTACTAGCACCAAAATTGTGGAGAGAGTCGAGGATTATAATTTTGTACTCTAACATGATCCCATGATTGCGCCCGTTTTTCATGGACGGAACCTAAACTTGCTTACCATAGTTTTAAAGTCTACTTTCAATGTGTGACCGATGGGAAATGAACATAGGTCACTCCGATACCACAAGGAAGTCCTTCTGCACCACAACTCCCAAGTTGTTGTGAGGGTTGCAGTTTATATTTTCAGACACTAACATTGATAACAAAGGAAAACCAGATCCTTAAACAGAACCAAGAAGGGGGGAAAAGGAAATCCAAAGATCGTGGATTTGCATGAAAAAAGTTACTAACATCTATTCTATGCAAAGACTCAGTTACCAACGGGAAAAAATATTAATCATTCTTAATGCAACATGAATGTGTTAAGTTCATCACTTTCAGCTCTAAGCTTGAGAATGGGACATGAGGCTAAGAACATTCATATTCATTATGAATGAAGCAATGTTTTAAAAATCAGTTATTAGGGATTTACCTGATGGTCAAAATCCATATCGGATAGTGAATATTGGGAATATATCGAGGATAAGTAGTATTTATTACTGTTTTAAATATTCCCGATATGGCCTGAGATATCCCTGGTATATCCTTTTACAGGGCTGGTCGCAATCGATATGGTCTCCGAATATCCTTTACCTCCTTTTGGCTATTTTGGGCAATATATCCCTGATATAGTGGACATGTTAGTCAATATGTTGACCAGTATATCCTTTTATATCGCTTGTTATAATACAATATACCGTGTTGGCAATTTTTGGATGACATGTCATGACTTTTTCATTATATGAAAATGACATTTTGGTCTAAAAAATTCAGACATGTTGTAACATTAATTTGTAATTTTTTTTGTTTTGCAAGGTTAATTAGTGATCCTAAACATATACTATTTAATTTTATATTCTTAAATTTTATTAAGTATGTTGAGATTACATTTTAGTGCATTATACTATACATGCAAATATCCGTTATTGCCTTTCGATATTTACCACATATCCCTGATATTTCCCTGATATCTGCAACCCAATATGAATTTTGACCATCCGATATTTCCCTAATATCCGATATTTAATACCTTAGTATTTATCGGTGTGACATTACAATGATGTATATAATATAATATTCTAAAATGTAATTTAACCATACTTAATGAAATATAAATACAGCAAGTAAATAATTATGTTTAGGATCACTAACCAATGGTAGAAAGTCGGTGTCAGGTCGGGTTTAAAGTGCATTGAATAGGTACATGTTGCCCGAAATCAAAACTCAAACGCTGATAATTCCGATTTTTGAACCGACAATATCAGTCGATAACTCACTTTATCCTCATATTATCGGTGATAAACATCCAAAAAATGATAACCGGTTTAGAATTAAACTGCTCCTAGCGAAAGGCCCTAAAACCGATAAATCACTGATAATATCAGTTTATCGGCCAATATTTAAAATATTGGAATGAAGTACTACTAATGTTTACCTAAACATTTCTTACATTTCAAAAAAGTATATATCAACAGCTTCTCTCCAAACAATGGTTCATCCCAAAATATTGCCTAAATTTTCATAGAAATTACTTGCATAAAGTTAGATAATTGCCTCACCAGTAGGGAATAGCCAACATGTTAGTATTCATGAACAAGGGCGCATAATCTTGCATGTGGAATGTCAATATAATCGTACACAAGAACATCCAACAAAATTACGAATTTACAAATACTTAATCTAGGCTATAGCCTCCGTTTAAACACAAGATACACACATAGTAACAAAGAGACAGAGAGGGGGAGGGGGGAGACCACATAGAATAAAGATTCAAGAATGTGATAAATGTAGTGTGTGTGTGTATAGCAAACAGAGATAATTGCAAATGGAAGATGATAGTAATTCATGAAAAATCGATCATAATAATTAAGAACTTCAGTGATTCATATCAAGTAGGTGCCTATGGGGAAGTACTTGTAAACCAAAGTTTTAAATGTCGGATGTCGGGTTCATGTCGGATAGCTAAAATTCATGTTGAATAGCGGAAATCGGAGATTTGTCGAGGGACAAAAAAATATCGGATTGCCATATCAGATGGTGTGCATATGTGTAATATAAATGTTGTCTATTGTCTAAACATATAAAAGAGCAAATAACTTATGATGCTCAGAGTTGATGTTGAAGTAAAGAGGTGAGAAATCCGATATTAGTGGTTAAGAAGAGAGAAGATCGCCTGATATTGATATCAAAGGAATAGCTCGGAGAAGAGACCGATGAGATGGGGAAGGAGAGAGAAGATGAGCGACGGATATTACTTGGTCTTTTTTTTATTTCCCTTAACTTATCGGTTTTTGTCTTTGGAAGTAATATTAAAACAATCAAGAATATAAACTCAAACCTGATTAGACAAACATAACAAAAAAAATAAAAAATCAGCCAAGTTTTTAGACTAAAAAAATCAGCCGACGTATCACCCGACATATTCGCATGACATATCCAACATAGCCCTGATATATCTGACATGAACCCTGAAAATGCAATACACATTGAAAAGCTCAATATCGTGTCGATTGACCCCTAAATTGGACATGTTGGCCGACATGTCCGACATGTCGGACGGCATTTAAAACACTGTAAACTGTAACCAATCTAGTTTAGTACCACAAACTCCAAGTAAAAAACAATACTTTAAGCAGAAAACAATAAATGATTCACAATTTAGATGAATTTATCACATAAATATCTACATAATTGATTGGCATACAAAAGAAAGAAAACTCTGATACTCATACCCACTAGAAACTAGAATTTAATAAGAACCCGTCAAACACATTGAATATACGAGACAGAATACAGTACAAGTAAAAAAAATTGATAAATGATAATTGTAGAGCAATTAATATGTACAATAGTAGCCTATGAACTACAAAAAAGGAGAAAATATTGCAATTAGGTGATTCATACCCAATAGGCACCAGGATCTTGTTTACAGTTATCCTGGAGAAACTTCAATACTGATAACCCATTTTGCTGGACCACTTGCGGATGAAATCCTGGAGTACCATCATCTGATATACCCTTCAGTAGGAATATGTCATCTGTTTTTAGAAGCTCATAGCCTTGAACGACACCATTATCATGATAGCAGATAGCCAATTCCGGCACACTCGCCATCACATTATCAAGCCAGGCTTCAAGCCAGGTCAGTGGAGTGACCTGTCAAATTGAATCAGAGGAACAGAGAACATTAATATTACCAAAAAAAAAGCAGTGTCAAAACAGTCCGCAGTTTGCAAATTACCTGCCTAGCAACATCCCATAGGTGTAGGCTTACTGCTACATATTTCTCATTGCTAAATATAAGCATATCACTGCCTAGAAGCATTCGAAAATTGTGGAACTGCCAGAACATTACCCTCAGGAAACTATCATTACCAGCTCTCCTAAACTTATCAGAATCCTGGACTGGGCCTCTGGGTTTTTCACCAACTTCAGAAGTTCTTTTGACAGAACTTGGCCTTTTACACTTATGCTTGTTCTGTTTAGTACCCCAGTAATAATTGTCATGACTTGCTTGTCCAGATTTTCGGCTCCCACTGATATTTTTATCCAGAAATTTAGATTCGGTAGAATCTGAGCCTGTGGAGGATACAAAAGAATCCTCTCGATTTATGAAGCATCCTGGTAAGATAGTTGAACTTGTCTTCTCTGGTGGTGGCTGGTGAGTTGGTGGGCAATCACAAGCCTCCGCTCTTACTGAATGCATCGCAAAGTTCAAGAAAATCGAAGGATCTGAACCTTTAGATTGGTTACTCTGTCTCCTAAATATCTTTTCTCCTTCTTCGACGTCAGGTCTAAATTTGGCAAAAGACGTTTCAAGTGAGATTCCACAAAGCACACTTGCAGCTCGCAAATCAAGTGCTAGCTAAGAGATCTACATAGTAATATTGCAGAATAGCTAAATAACATACCCTGTATTCAGGATTAGAGTATTCCCAATACGCTGAACCGCAATAGACACCTGAGCCTTTGAGTAAGGAATTTTGAATATCTGCTTCAAAATGTCAGTAGGGGCAACAACATCTATTTCATCCCCATATTCTGTTAAACCGGATACAGCAAGTGCCTCACATTTTCGTGATAAGTTTTGACTGACTGGACCACTTTCCCAATGTAACTCTGAAAGACAATATTCCATCAATAGGTACATCAAATAGATATAAGGTAAATGAACATACCAGAAACCAATCATTCCAAAATAAATCCAAGCAACTACAATGATATTTATACTGAGCACTTGAGGCTGTAAGAGCATTTACATGTTATGAGAGTACACGAGTTTTCTCATTCAGCTTAGCATTAGAGGAATATACAGCTAAATATCCGCCTCTTAGCACTTATCTTCATGGTCACTAATCTGACTTATTGCAGAAGTATATTAGCTTATTGAGAAGCCTAAAAGAAATAAAATAAGAGTCAAAGAAACATCTATAATCCAAAAACTGAACTATAACCTTTTAGAGCCTCTTTTCTCAACCCACAAAACAGATGTTGGGTTTAATCTGCCCAGCGCAAACACAATCTGCTGCTTGTTTGGGTTGGAGTTCCCTGTCGAGTCTAAAATCTTACATGAGACCTTCAACTGTTAAACCCCAACACATTACATGCTGTTAGAGTGAATATGTACCTATTCTCAACTAAGACTATTGGATTTAAAAAAAAAAAACCTAACATGCTGGGAAAAACTGTGTCCTGAAGGTTTTTCCTGTAAGATGTAAGATTTAATTCGTAAGGCGTTGTTTAGCAAGAGGTTAAGAAAGAAAGGCTAAGTAGAAGAATTAAATTAGTTAACCCATCATGAGGGGTTAAATTTTATTAAACTCCATTCGGATTAGATAGTTTCGATGAAGGAAATTAACTTTTTTGTGTTTAGTAATTAAAGAAGGGTTAAGAAGATTTAAAAATACCAATTTTAACTTTATCAAAAGTAGAAAAAATGACTGATGGTTGATCAAAAATATATTTTGACTCCCTATACAAAATGTAAGTATTAATAAGTTAGTTATTACGAACACTCATTATCTGTAAATAAAAAAATAGACAGAAAGAGAGAGAGAGAGATCCTCTACGTTCTCTTTTTTATAACATTCTCTATCTGCTTTATTATAGACAATTTCTACAATTAACCAATTAGAACTTCTCACTCAGTGGACTACATGAATGATATTCATTATGTAAATTATACAAAAAATTTAACTACAGGGCTCATTGAATGATCCAATGCTATTAATCAGTGTAATCAAGTGTAATCAATTGCAGACATTCTCTATAATCAGGAATGTAGAGAATTTGCCCCAAATAACGTATGAGTAGATTGATTATTCGAAATCAAATATTAAAAAATATTTAATTACACTCCACTCTAGTGTGGACATGAACTGAAGTATTACGATTTTTTACGTGGATGATCCCAATCTATTTCAATACTAAAATATTAATGAGCCTATACTAAAATATTAAATAACACAGACTCTTGAATGGCCATGGTGACTTAAATTATAAAATATCTATGTTACCCGAGTACTTCATTATTGAAGCGGTACCCGTACCGGACACGTACCCAACACCTTTCCGTACCCAAACTTCATGGACACTTCTTGAATATATGCATGCATTTATTACAACATGTACTCAATTATACGATATATGTGTTAATTTAAAACACTTGTCAAAGACTTCCTGGACGTAAAGCTTACACTTCACATCCGTCTTTTGAAACTAATGGGATACGGATCGGGTTCGTTTCAATCCATACCCAAGTTCAAAACTATATAGTTAATGTGTCGTTTAGATGTCTAGTAAAAAAATGAGTAGTTTACAATTCATGATAATCAATATGATAAAATGAACTCAAAAATGTGATCGAAATTTTAATTCTAATGACACATGAAGCGGAAAAAATTTATTCATGTACATTATTAATTCAATATATATATGTAGTCGTGTCACCGTACCCAACATTTTACAGTTTTGTTGTGTCCCCTACCCGTACACGCACCCGTACCCATACTCGTGCCCGTTTCCATGCAACTTAGTAAAATATTGACTTACCTAAGCTCTAACTACATGAACATTAAAACAATGAATTAGAGCCATATCAAAGTACTAAAAATATTACAATTTCCACCTTCATGTACCCTCCCATACAAAGACGGGTTAAGCCTAACACCGTCTTAATAGGCGGAATAGTTAACCTATCATTTCGACAGGTTAACTTGCCTTAACCCTTGAAAACGAGCTATCAAAACCTTTAGGCATAAATTGGTGTTTGAAAGGTTAGTGAAAGGTTAAACCTCTTTTACCCTTTTACTAACCCTTCGCCAAATGCAGCCTAAGGGTTTGACTATGAAGAGTTCACATCATATTGCATGAGAATGGTGCAAGAAACGCAGTACTAAGAAGTAAGAAGATGCAAACCCCTTTACTCCAGCAGTTAGAGATAGTGAGTGGCAGCAGAAAAGAAATGGTCGAAGGAAACGCAATAGGGGACATTTAAGACCTTTTAATTCCACGGCACAAGCCGAAACTTTCAGCTCAGAGAAACAAAGGACAGTAGGAGAAGCTAATATTGCTTATAAATAGAGCGTAGACCCTAATGAAACTTTGAAAATTAAGACCGTCGTTGATATTCGATAAGTGTTCCAGATATTATGCATGTCCCAAATGGAAATTCATACCATACACTTTGGATTCCTCTAGAATATATCCACTAAGAGAAAAATCTTAAGCCATACATGGAAATAGAAAATTTGTTCTAA
Source organism: Asparagus kiusianus (assembly GCA_022839385.1). Taxonomy (NCBI): domain Eukaryota; kingdom Viridiplantae; phylum Streptophyta; class Magnoliopsida; order Asparagales; family Asparagaceae; genus Asparagus; species Asparagus kiusianus. The sequence goes on from BQKN01064331.1 coordinate 49,750, forward strand.
GAATTAAAAGTAGCACAGTCTGTCTAATTTCATAGTTTGATTAAGGAACATTATTGGAAGTTGATAAACATTCTTTAAAATTGTCAATAATCATTCAGAGACCATCCATTATTTAAGTCTGCTGAAAAAAAGATCTGAAGCATCAAGAGAATAATCGTGGCATTTCAGACAGTGTATCAACTAAATAAGGTTGGCTCCCCCATATTGTAAGAATAGTGAACCAAGAAAATAAGCAATCAAAGAAAGAGAGGATATCTGGCCGAGACAATTTTTGGGTAAAGAATATTGATTGGAACACCACTAAGAAAAAGTACCTTTTAGGAAACTACAAGCTCCCCTTAAGGTGCAACATAGATACAAAAAATAAATAAGCAAAAGATTTAAGGGCAGGTTTTCAGCTTTTACAAAAGAAAGAGAATAAAGATAAGATGGAAACCTAAAATGACACACCTTGTGCTGCTGAAATAATGCACAAAAGTGATGTAAAAGATAACATTATTATGGAGTTGGAAGCTTCCAAAAATTACAAGCACAACTAAATTTTATTGTCATTAAATGACTTTTAGGTCTAAAACAAGTACCTCCTATCAACTCTCTTAGGTAGCATGCTCACTGATCATTTTTTTACACGTTCAGCCTGACAGGTTTTCCCCTATCTTATAGCCAATTGAAGCTACTTGTAATTGCTACGAATAATTTTCTACTTAACTATCTTAAGCACACCTTCACTCGTTCATCTCCCATTTCACTACAATCATAATTTTTTAACATGCTACTTATTGCCCAATAGTCAACACTCCAACCAGTAAATTATGCTCACCACATAACCATTCTCATAGAACTTCATCTTCATGCATGACCTATGGTAACATAATATAATAATACTCAAGAAGCACTCTTTACATTGACCATCGTGTTTCAATTTTATCAAACAGCATCCACCTAATTGCTGTATGATAATTGACTGATTCTAAGCAATGGAAATACTTGCTCTTCCGTCATCAATGTGGACAGAAGATTAGCTCCTACATGCTTCTATTGAAGTTGCACTCGCTGCTCGATATATATTTTTAGCTCTCCTAATATAAGTTTCAATCTAATCCTTCTCTCCACCTTCCTACTTTAGAGAACACCCTTTCAGCACCTCATAAAAAGAATCATCAAACATCATGCACCTCAAGCTCGAGTACTTTTGCCTAGTAAGTTCATCAACAACTAAACAAAGAACTAAGGACTTGGGGCCAGTTTGGAATTATTGGAGCTTATGATAAGTTTGTTATATAAACAGTTTATAGAAGCAGCTTAGATAAGTTGCTGAAAAATAGAAGTTCGGTAATCATATATCATAAGCTACTTCAAAAAGCAGTAGGGCACTTGGTAAAGTTGTGCTTAAAAATTATTAAAAGTGAAAATAACAAAAAATAGACATGACTTTAACAATCAAAATAAACAAGATAATATTTGAATAGATAAAGTAATTATGTCATGTCAAAAAATAAAGGGTATGTATGGTATAAAAACTATAAAAAGCAAAAGCTACTTTTAAAAGCATCACAAAACTGCTTATAAAAGCACCCAAAAGCAGCAACAGTTTCAATACGTAAAGAAATCAGTCTAACAAAGCACCATTATTTACTGCTTCTTGAAAGGGGGAAAAAAAATAAGCAGAAGCAACCTACAAAAAGCAATAGCAAACTGGCCCTTAATGCTTTTATTTTAAGCTATTATTACAGGCATCAACTGCTCTAACTTCATTACTAGTTGAACATAATCATCCTCAATTACAAAGTACTCTCGAGACTTTATTTCTTTGTCGACATTACTGTCCCTTTCTTTCTATACAAATGAAACCATATCTAGATCTCTTCTTTTTTCTTGTGTTGGTAAAACCATATGTGCAATCAAATTTATTTTCAAAATGCAAATTGTTTCTCTTGGGGGGGGGGGGTTATTCATTGGGGTAATTTGGGATAAATTGGGTACATTTGTTCCAATGGGGTAATTTTACCCAATGGGATAATTTGAGTGGGATAAATTGGGGTAAAATGGGATAATGGGATAATTTGAGTGGGATAAATTGGGGTAAATTGTTCAAACATACAACCCCAAAATCTTTGCATCAGTTGATGTTGGCATGCTTCTGGCCGCAGTATTTTCAAGATTTTAGTTTTAAAGACTGGATTAATGGCTTGTCTGGTTCTTCTTGTTGCTGCATCTTTAAAGCGGGTGAACGAACAAATAGAAATTCATACCAAAAAACTAGTACAGTAGCTTATTAATCTATAGCAAAACCACAACAAACAGTCCTAGTCCTCATATCAACAAAACCATCATCACGCTTGTTACCAATCCAACTCCAATCAAAGAATCAATTGTTTAAAGAAACAGAGGATGGCATATATTTTTTACTTCTACAGGCTTAACCCTTTCAAGCATTTCTTCAGAACGGAAAAAACTAGAATCGATGACAGGATTCATAGCTCCTCCTTGAGCTCCGCCCTCCACCTATCAGCCCAAGCTCGAACTCCGCGCCTCCCCAAATGCCGCCCTCGTCGACATCCAGATCCGTCGCCGCCCTCGTCAGCGCCCTTCGACCTCGCCACCGCCCTGTCCTGTCCTCCTCTTCCACCGCTCTCTGCTCCACCAGCCCAGACCCGATAGCCCGCTGCTCCTCCCCAAGCTCCTTAGATCCGACCTCCAGCCCTCCGACCAGCTCGACCTCTAGCCCTCCGACCAGCTCGAACTCCACCCTCGCCAGATCTGATCACCGCCATGTCCTCCTCCTCTGCCCTCGTGAATTTTTTCTGGACGAGCTCGAGAACGGAATGGGGTAAATTGGTTCCCCTCTTTTGTTCCACGAGGCAAAATGGGTTAATTTGGGTCTTGGGGGCTGAGGTATGTATATATAGTTGGTGTAATTTAGGGGAAAGTGGAGTATTTGTCCCCATTACCCCCAACAAACCAATAACACCATAAAGATTACACCAGTTTCAATTACCCTAATGAATAACACCAAACATTGTTGTTCAAAAATTATCCCATTATCCCAAAAATTACCCCAATGAATAACCCCCCCCCCCCCAGTATTCTCATTAGTTGTTTTCTTTTCTACAATGAATTAACTGGACAGACAATGTCACAATCTTGGCTCACTACAAAACACCTCAGCTATAAGCAAAGCACAGACTCAATATATAATCACCTCAATCAACATTTCATCTGTGTTTAAACAATAATACGACAAGGATATCAAAATACTGTCTGAAGCCTTTCTTTCCCATGAAATTCTCCCTTTTAACTATGCAAATCCATTCGTTTAATTTTCATCCTTTACCGATATCCAAACATCCATTTTCCTTTCGAAATTTATTCTGTAACATTGTCCCAACAATACAATATAATTTCACTTGCTGTCATCCATGATATCTATTGTAACAAAACTCATCACCAAATTCATCAAATTTTCTACTAAAAAAGGAAAAATAAAATAAAATACCTTCATTAGTCTTCGCAGCAGCAGGAAACACTTTCTCCGAACCATTCGACAACAGAGGAAGAGTATTGAGATCAGTCTCGGTCGGAAGCATTTGATACTGTGGGGCTCCGATCCTGGAAACAATCAATAACCAAAAAAAAAGTCATCTCGAAAAATTCCAAAAACAATTCACAAAAAAAAAATCGAGAGAAAGAGGAGGTTACGTTTGAGGAGAGAGGCGGAGGGCCGATTGAAACAGAGAAAAGGTGGAATCGGTGAGAACTGGGAGAGTTCCGCACAAGAAACCGAAGGGTTTCGGTTTCGCGATCTCCAGTTTTCCGATACACTGGAGCTCCCTTGGATCGTCCATGGCCTCTCCTCCTCCTTCGCCTTCCCTTCGTTGAGTGGGAAATTAGGGTTAGGTTTTAACTCAGGGTTTTTTTTTTATGGGTTCAGAGATCGAAGGTTCGTGGGTTTGGCTTGTAACTGCTGAGGATGGGAGAATCGCGAAGTTTCTGCTCTCGACTGTTAACGAGTGAGATGGTTGAGAGGGTTTGCTCGGTGTCTGGAAGAGAAAAATTGTTGTGCGCAGCGGAAATTTCGGCAGAGTTTCTGGTGCACAATCAGACAGAAAGATCGATAAGAATTCTTGTTTCTCAAAGGGAACAAGAATTTGAAGCTTAATACCCTATCAAAGTGGGATATTTGCTCTTCCTCTCGTCAGCTCTAGGACTGCGCGTCGAGGGACCCTAAATCTATTACAATGGCCACAAACTCAAACAAACCAATTTTACGTGGTTCGGCAAACTGCCTACATCCACGGTGCAAGGAGGGGGGAGATCTACTATTAGAGGGGGAGAACACAACTAGGGTTTACAATCACTTAATCTAAACCCTCACACAATCTCTCAAATCCCTCACACAAATATCTCTCTCAAAAGGGCTGCACAAAACTCCGTGCTTTTGCTTCTGTTCCGCAGCTACAATCAACCAAACTAATCCTTGCACAGTAGCCGCACAAATCACAAAAAACACCTTGCACGCAAGCCAAAGCCGCACTCTTCAAGTCTGCAGCCGCCCAAGGAAAAAAAAAGAAACAACCCTCTTGCACTCCTTCGCGCACCTAGGTTATTGCAAAGAGATATATATATATAGCTGCACTATTTCGGGTGGGCCTGGCCTCTTTTGTCCGCTGGACTCATGATGTTCACGCGGTTTCTTCAAGCATGTGGCCCCCACATGATTGAAACTGTGTTCTTTGGAGAAAACACCTTAGCCTCCCACACGTCTACATCTTTGCTATCACTATCTCTTCCCACAGATCTTTTCACATGGCCTTCTTCAAAGCTTGTGGTCCCCACTTGTACTTCACGTGTTCACAATTCTCCACCTCGGTGAAGTTTTCTCAAAACTAAGCCGACACCAACCAAACCAAATGTCTCACTTGTTGTGTCCAGTACGAAGTGAAACAATTCACGACAACGGACTCAATCCATAACAAGTCGAGAACCCGAATGAGAATGCAAACACTCTCCAAATGTCAGTATCAACTCACCAAATCGATCTCACCCCCATCAAAATAATCCCACCCGGCTACATCTGAAAGACTGCCTACGTATCCTCTTGCCCAAGGAATCAAGCCGAACGTAGTTCACCCAAAATGGCCTCCAAAGGCCTCAATCCACTAGAAGAGTTCGCAACTCTTCTCCAACATCACGATCAAGTCTGCGGCTGATAGCACCTCCAATGGTCTCAAACACCTCCACCTGAGGTGAACCAATGACCATATTCAAACTACGTCTACCAACTACACTCGAATTAAAACCCAACTCATCATCTGCATCCAAAACCAAATGATCTCCAAGCCGTGTCACCTCAGCTGGAATCCCAACTAATGCAGAATGACCTGGAGTAATCTTCACCCAATGTGGAGTAGCATCACTCTCCACCCGCTGCGATACCTCTAAGGTCTGTCCAAAACTCTCCACCTGCTGAGAGTCAATTGGCTCCTTCATCGAAGCCTCAACCAAAGTGATACTACCAGACCTAACACCCAATTGTGTTTTACCTCCTATCACAGCAGTTGACAACTCTTCAATAGAATGACCCAAATATGTCGAAGCCTCTGTCCAGAAACACTTCTGCAAACCATTGCTCGACCACAAACACCGCTCCTCCTCCAGCAAGGCACGGTTCTCCAAATTTGCCACCCTATCTAGTTGCCCCAAGATTTCCTTTCCAACGAAGTGTCTCGAAATGCCGTGAGCTCAGCTCCAATACAGAAATAGGTCCATCTTGTACCTCCCACCAGAATGGAGTACCTTCACCTTTCTGTCTATTACACACTTCTTCAAACTGTTAGAGACTACTAGGACTTTCTCCAAAGGGGATTTGGTTGCAACCCAAACACGCCTAGAACAGCCACCAACAAAGGAAACCAAACTTCTATTACCTCCCAATGATACCCCCTTGGAAGGCCCCCAAACATCCACGTGAACTCCTCCAGAACGACCCTTAGCACGGTGAATAGAGGTGCCACACTTCACCTCGGTCTTCTTGCTCACATCAACATGTTCACTGGACTTCAAACTGCAGGTCTTTGCACCCTCTTTCAATCTATGCGAGGAATCAATACTGGAATGGCCAAGCCCAAATGCCGCAGTCTAGTCGAATCAACAGAAGTCGTCAGCTCTCCACCTGCCACTATACTTCCAGTCAAGTAATACAGGTTATTCCTTCTGACGCCCTTCATCACAATCCGAGAGTCTTCCACGATCTCGAGAACCATGTCCTCAACACGAACCTTCAGACCTTCTCCAACCAAAGCTCCAATCGAGATCAAGTTCTTCCTCAAAGAAGGAACATATCTCACATCGTTTAACTCTCTAACAGTCCCGTCAAACATCTTGATGCGAATTCTTCCTATCCCAAGGATCTGGCATGCACGGTTATCAGCCATGTATACCACACCACTATCCACCAGCTTCTCAAAACTGGAGAACCGTTCCCTTCTAGGGCACAAATGATAGGTCGCACCACTATCTAACATCCACTCGGATTCCTCTGAATAGCTATCTTTCGGACTGATAGAAAGCGAATAAATAGAAGAGTCAGAATTATTACCATCTGATACAATGTTTGCTTCTGATGATGGCTGCTTCCCTTTTCCCTTCTGCTTATTCTTCACCCATTCGTCGAGCTTTAGGCAGTCTTTCTTCCAATGACCAGTCTCCTTGCACCAAGCACACTGATCTTTTCCTACTCTAGACTGTGACTTCTAATTCTTTCGGTTCGGATTCTTCCCTCTTGCGACCAATGCCTCTGCTACCGACTTAGTCGAATTCTCCTTATCCTTCTTCCGAAGCTGATAATTTACCAATGCAGCAGTGACCTCACTATACGAAAGTGATGCATTCCCATTAATCAGAGTAAGGACGAAGGTCTCATATTCCTCGTCGGGCAAGGAACTCAACAACAGCAACGCCTTGTCCTCATCTTCAATTATGACATCCACATTCGCCAAATCCGCAAGAAGCTTCGTGTAGTGGTTCATGTGATCTCTAATGGAGGTTCCCTTCTTCAACTGGAAACGATAAAGTCTCCTCTTCAAATGCAAGCGGTTCTCAACACTCTTTGTCAGATACTTGCTTTCGAGAATCTCCCAAATCTTCTTCGCAGAAGTCTCATTCATCACATCATATTTTAGGTCTTGAGTCAAACAAGACCTAATCACACCACACGCCGTTCGATTCATCTTCTTCCAAATCTTCTCTTCAATCTCATCTGGCTTGCCATCTAACTCCAATGTATCCTCCAAATTCTGCGCGTTCAGCGTATCCAAAACCTCGCATCTCCATAATCCAAAGTTGTTTGTGCCATTAAACTTTTCCACATCTATCTTCATAGAGTGGATATTCAAACTCTGAATGGTCTTCACGCCAGAAGCACCACCCTCGACACCCGAAGCACCTTCTTTCCCCGACATCTTACGCACCAACGAACAAAGAATAGATCCAAAACTGAAAAGATAGTCTTTACCAAAAGATCCCACCTTTATCACCAAACGAAGCCCTACACGAGCCTCCAAATTGATCTACTCCTCCAAATAGCCCAAGCGTAGCCCGAGCTCTGATACCACTTGTTGTGCGCAGCGGAAATTTCGGCAGAGTTTCTGGTGCACAATCAGAGAGAAAGATCGATAAGAATTCTTGTTTCTCAAAGGGAACAAGAATCTGAAGCTTATATCCTATCAAAGTAGGATATTTGCTCTTCCTCTCGTCAGCTCTAGGACTGCGCGTCGAGGGACCCTAAATCTATTACAATGGCCACAAACTCAAACAAACCAATTTTACGTGGTTCGGCAAACTGCCTACATCCACGGGGCAAGGAGGGGGGAGATCTACTATTAGAGAGGGAGAACACAACTAGGGTTTACAATCACTCAATCTAAACCCTCACACAATCTCTCAAATCCCTCACACAAATATCTCTCTCAAAAGGGCTGCACAAAACTCCGTGCTTTTGCTTCTGTTCCGCAGCTACAATCAACCAAACTAATCCTTGCACAGTAGCCGCACAAATCACAAAAAACACCTTGCACGCAAGCCAAAGCCGCACTCTTCAAGTCTGCAGCCGCCCAAGGAAAAAAAAGAAACAACCCTCTTGCACTCCTTCGCGCACCTAGGTTATTGCAAAGAGATATATATATAGCTGCACTATTTCGGGTGGGCCTGGCCTCTTTTGTCCGCTGGACTCATGATGTTCACGCGGTTTCTTCAAGCATGTGGCCCCCACATGATTGAAACTGTGTTCTTTGGAGAAAACACCTTAGCCTCCCACACGTCTACATCTTTGCTATCACTATCTCTTCCCACAGATCTTTTCACATTGCCTTCTTCAAAGCTTGTGGTCCCCACTTGTACTTCACGTGTTCATATGGTTAGAGGCAGCTGGAACAAATAAAATTATTTCATCTTCTATCAAAAAAATATTATTTCATGAGAAATTTTTCATTTAAAATTTCTTTTTATGATTTTTTTTTGATGCATCGGATTAATTAAACTGGAAATTGTTTTAAATTAATGGTGGACTGATTTCTTGGGCGATGATTTAAATTGTTGAGAAGTACGTATCATCGAAGCATGATGGTTTGTAAGAAATTAATGGTAATTTCCTCTAAAAGGGGCTAAATTTCACTTAATTCATAATAGTTTCACTCTAGTTGCCCTTATATACCTTCACTTGTTTTTCTTGGTATTAATATATACTAAAGTTGTTTTAATTTGATAAAATACCACTTCTTAGTATGCAAACGTAAAGAATTTTTCCCGATCTATAGGAGTTGAATTTGTTGTTTAACCAATACTAGTTCTATTTTCAAGTTAACGCAATTCTAATTAAAAATAGAGGTCTCTATGCTCCTGGTTGATGCCCTATAGGCACGAGCGTCCTCCATATCTATGTACCCATGTGCTTTGGCCATTAACTGCTCATAGTTGTCGACGGGCTTCTTGGCAAGCGAGTCGGCCAACTCATTGCTCTGCAAGCCTGTAACGAGTGCGGACATGACGACTGCACTTCCTGGGTCATTGACCTCCAGTCTCTTCGCTTGAAAATTTTTAAAATAGGCTCGGAGGCTCTCCTCAGGCCTCTGCCTCATCTGAATCAACACATGGGGGGGTAATTTCTGATTGGTATCAGCCAGAGCTGACGAAAGATGCTGATGGATTTCCTTCCGAGAGCATTCCACCAAAGTTTAGCACTCCCTGCGAGAGTGATCTGGAAGCATCGACAGAGGATTGCTTTCAAAACTTGGAGCATGCTCATTATATCATAATAGTTTTGAACATGCTTGGAAGGGTCTCCTTCGCCTGTATATATCCCTACGCGAGGCATTTTGAACTTCTCAAACGGGTAATTCATTATGTCATCAGAGAGGGGGGTGTTCCCCCCAATGGCGTCAGCGATCAACGTATACACTCGATCATAACCGGAGGCCCCTACGGTGGTAGAGGGGTTTAGAGACGTATGGTGGTGATGATGGGCCCTAGAGGCTCCTCCATTGTGGTTTCTAGGATGGCTAGGACCAGAACTCTCACCAGTGCTTTCCTATTGAGGGAAAAGTTGTCGGCGGGGCTCTCCTTGGCGGAGTGTCCGACGGGAGAGCGAGCCCGATCGTCCAATGTGACATGGCTGCTCAACAGCTATGTGAGGTGTCCGAGGTGGGACCTCTCGCCATGCTCTAGGGTGGAGAGGAGTCTCTGATCTCCGGTCTTTAGTATGCGGGGGTGAGCCGATGAAACTTGTTGTGGCTGTGGAAGCCGGTCAAAGACTTTGTTAGTAAAGATGTCGAGTTGCCCTGAAAGGATTGAGCAAGCTTGTGAGTAGTGTCATTGAGTTGACCTCGAGTAACATAGTTGTGGTGTTCTACAGGGCGAGACTGGTCAGACCCTTGCTCAGAACCTGACATGTTTTCTCAAAAAAGAAGAGTAGCCCCACAGTGGGTGCCAAACTGTTGATGACTAAGATCAAACAGTCAGTTGCTTTCTTCCCTGACTTTATATCTGATTCTTGAATTGAGGTGTTGATCAATCTGCACATGTAGAAACTCGTAAGAGGGCGGTGATTAGTTCCCACGTTGTACCTCCAACGATCAAGTTAGCTAATGAACTTGAGTGGGAAAAGTAAGAACTGGTGTTCTTGTGTGCAGTAATATGTTCCAAAGTCAGATTTGTGTTTCCAAAAGGTCTTCTACAAGTTCGAATGATACATGTCTTTATATCCGAAGCATGAAGGGTAAATTGGTCACTTCGGCCGAGCACAATGAGGCGGTGGCGAAGTGCAGGTTGGCAGCTGCGTCAGCTTTTGCTTTACAAGTGTCGGCTAGCGACTGGAGGACAGATCAACTCGGCATTAAATGGGAAGTGATCAGCGATGGGACAGTGGCCCACGTGGTCCGATGAGTCATGAAGACTATCGGGGCCAGAGAAATAATGCGCATGTCATGCATTAAATGCGATGAAGATATGTAGCCAGTGAGGACAGCTTCGTCGATAAGTAATGTCGTTTCAAGGCGGTTTCAAGAGGTGTTCTGGACGAATAGTCGAGTAGACTCTTGGTGAGTCGTCCAGGACGAGAGGACCGACTAACACCGCCTTTCGTGTCGGCATGGAAGAATGTCGACTTGACGAATCGACTGAGTCAGACTTTTTGGGGATCTGGGCCGAAAAATGAATAATAGGCTTCAAAGGAGAACCATTGGAGTTAAATTCCCATTAGAAGTCTTATATTCCAATGCAAGTGGAATCAGGACATCCTAAGCAACTAGAATTTCCATTACACCACATGACTGAGTCCAACTATTCACACTCTCAAACAGTAACTTTGGGGGTGTGTGAGGACTAAATTGCCCTTCTCCCACCGGACACATAGTTTTATATTACAATTATTATTAATGTTGTTAGTAGTACTTATTAGTAGATTTATAAAATTGTTTCATTAGTATTTGTTATTTTGTAATTCGGATTTAATTATGTTAATTTTGTTTTTTATAATTAAATAATAGTGTTAGTTTGTTATTTCGGGTTTAAAATTATAGTCTTATTTTGTTAATTTGTATTTAAAGTTAATTCGGATATTAATTATAAAATAATATTGTTATTTTATGTTAATTCGGATTTAATTATGTTAAATTGTAGAATTATGTTAATTTGTATTTAATAAATTCGTTTTAAATATGAAAATGTTAACTATAACTTAACAGAAATGTTATTATTATGATTATAAATGTTATAGTATTATAGTGTTATGTTAATTTAGAGTTAACATAAGTAGGTTTAAATAATACAATTTATTAGTTAAAGGTTATTATTGTAAATCCGAATTTAATTAATAATTAATTTCGTTAATATAATTTTTCGGATGAAGTTAATTCGGACTTAATTAAAAGTAATTAGTAGTTAGTATTATTATTGTTGTCAGTGTTATAGTATTTAATTAGGAGTTATTAATTTCTTGGAGTGAATATATTCGGACTTAATTAAAAGGGTATTTTTGGCAATCCAACTCCCAAAATTACTGTTTGGGAGTGGATATAGCAAACATGGTCCAACGTCCATGTCATTTTGCAATTAGGACCTTGCACAAACCAATTGAGCTCTAGCTTAAATTATGTGCTCTCGGCTAGAGAATCACCAAGCCAAAAACATCCAAGTTCAATTTGAGTCTTGATGTATTTTGAATCACACTAACAAATCTCCACATTGAGTCAAATACATCAAAATATCCTCACTCTAAAATAAGCTAGCTTACTCCACCTTCTCCAATAGCCACGCATGGCATCAAATACGACATATATTGATCAAGTCCAAGCCCTGCGTGAACTTGCCAACTGAAAAAGGCCTCATCAACAAATTGACTGAATTGTCTACATGACAAGTGTAACACTTAGCAAAGTCATTACCTGAAGTAACTCCTGAATAGCTGAAGGGCCCAAAATTATCAACTTACAATGCATAATCTACTGTATCTTCATGTCTTCATGTTAGTTGAATATTTCGTCTAAACCGATCTCTAGCAATAGTATACTCCTGCTCTTCGTCTAGCTAATGAGGTGCTTCATCTACTTGAATGGAATCTAGCTGCTAACCTCCCATAGCCTTGTCCTTCTGAAGAGCTAAATTATAAATTTCTAACTCCACATTTTGTCCTGTAGTACGCGCCTTATTTTCATCAACTGAAACTGATAACTGTTTCTAGTGGAACATAGCAGACTCATAAAAAGTGAGATCATGGCTAATAATAACCTTATGAGACTTCAAATCATGACACCACAACCTAAAACCCTTAACACTATATGCATAGCCTAGAACTATTGACCTTTTTGCTCAGTCTCAAGTTTTCCTTGACTAACTGCACATATGCAGGGCAACCAAATATTATAGCATTAGAAAAATCTGAATGCTTACCAGACTAAATCTCCTCTAAAGTTTTACAACCGCAGTAAAACGCGATCGATTCACTAAGTAGCAAACTATATTTACCGCTTCTACCCAATATTCCTTGCCTAAACCTACATTGAACAATATATAACGAGTTTTCTCCAAAAGGGTCTATTCATACACTTTACCACTCCATTCTACTGTTGTGTATGAGGGACTGTGATGCCTAACAATTCCCTCATTCTAAAACTCATTAAATTCTCCTCCATAAAACTCAATGTGATTATCATTTCTTAGCCTTTTAATCAGCTTTCCTATCTGCTTCTCTATCAAAGACTTATAATGCTTAGATGTCACAAACACCTCATCTTTATGTCTCAAAAAATAAACCTAAACCTTCCTAGAATAATCATCAATGAAGGTCAATAAATATCTCAAACTACCATCCTTTGAGGCAACTTGAGAAGGTCCTCAAAAATTTGAATGGATATAATCCAAAGTATCTATAGTCTGATGCAATGTCGTATTGAAGTTAAACTATTTTCTGTTTTCCCAAGATGCACTGCTAGCAGAACCTTAATTTTCCTGTACTCTATCCACATAAAAGATCCTTCTTGCTTAATTCAGCAAATCCGCACTTACTAATACGATCAAGCCTCATATGCTATAATCTGGTAGCATTTATTTCTAATATCAATAATGTAACTGCAGCCAAACCGGTAACAATAGAACCCTATAAAACATACAAGCTACCAATCTTCTTTCTTCTCATAACCACAAGATACCAACTCCGCCTACACCTCGAACTTACACCCAAGATTATCAAGAGTATCCAAAAAGATAAGATTTTGTCTTGAACCTGGAACATTCCTAACATCAATTGAGGTCCTGATAACTCCATTGTGCATCTAAATTAGAACCGTCTCTCTCCCAATAATCTTGCACGAGGTATTACTTCCCATGTAAATAATTCCACCATCAATAGCTTCATTAGTGGTGAACTAGCCTCGATTAGGACACGTGATAGAAACAAGTTGAATCCAAAATCCATTCATCCATGCCCCAATTTTTATCATAGGTAAGCAATAAAATCACATCTTCGGCAATACCAACTTTAGCGAAGTCCTCTTTTGGTTTCTCTTCATACTCTTCTTATTTCTTGTTATTTTTTAACATGTAACAGTTAAACTTAATGTGCTCTTTTTACTTGTAATATTCGCAGGTCAGATTCCTATGTTTTGACCTATATCTGTTACCTCCAAAGATCCTCAAACAAATAAGTCATTAGTTTTATCACCACTTTTGCTTGTGATTAACTCTTTATCAATCTTCTCTTATTCAACAAGTTCTCTTTGGTATCCTTGATGTTAATAGAATCTCGATCGTAACCATAGCATCCCTAAAGTGCTTGCAGGAAGACGGCAAAGAACATAATAACAATAGAGTTTGATCTTCATCATCGATCTTAACATTTATCTTTATCAAATATGTGACCGTGAAATTGAATTCACAACTATGAAATTTGATGGGTGTTCCTTCTGACATCTAAAGTATGTACAAGTGCTGCTTCGAGAAGAGGCGATTATCCTCCAAACATAGACCATAAATCATCGGCTGTCCTCTCCGTAGAACTTCTTGCAAAAATTTATTTGTCAAACATAACTGGATTGTTGTGAGAGTCTTTTTCAACTCTTTCCAATCATCATCAGTCATGGTAGTCAGTTTCTTCGACTTCTCGAACAAAGCCTTCTTCAATCCACTTTATGTCAAGATGGCGATCATCCTAACTTGCCAAAGGCTAAAATTGATGTTAATGTCAAAGTTCTCAATATTCCACTCCGTAATGGTTGTCGTTATCTTCTCATCTGATTGATAGCTGAGGGCTCTGATACCAATTTGTGATGACAAATTCCAAGGGTAAACTAATACCAATCACACGGAGGTGCAAAAAAATATCAAGAACACAAATAACACGTGAATATACGTGGTTCGGCTTGTAGTTCACGTCCACGGTGACGAGGGGTGACTTGTATTTCTAATGCAAGTGGAATCAGGATATCCTAAGCAACTAGAATTTTAAATACACCACATGATTATCTCTAGGCTAATGGGTCCACATCATTTTGCAATTATGACGTTGCATAAACCAATTGATCACCAGCTAAAAATAGATGCTTTCAGCCAAAGCATCACTGAGCCAAAAATAACCAAGTTCGATTTGAGTCTTGATGTATTTGAGTGACATTAACAGTTTGAGTGAACAATTTCTTTTACAAACTTGCAACGAACCACACTCCAGTTAAATTTTCACTAAAAATTTGAAAATAACCATTAAAAAATTCACATTTAGTGTATGTGATTTGTATCATAAGTAGACTTAAATACTATAACAATATGAGTCAAGTACCGTGAATCTTTTTTATTTTTAATGAGAAATTTGTCTGAAAGGTGGTTAATTGCAATACAAACCTAGTTTAAAAATGATATGTGCATAAAGTAAAAATTAAAGATAGTTCCTATAGAATTAACAGTCATGTTTTCGTTCAGCAATTCAGTTTGGTATGGAAGTGAAGGTTCCAAAACACACACATAGTTCAAATGACTTGCTTTGTTATACTAGTATGCATCACGTGTGCTAAGAAGCCATATGAAATAAAACATTTAAAAGACAACTAATATTACATACACTAATCTTGTCATTTTATGAGAAACACACTTCGAATGGTGCAGAAGCTAACTACACAGCGTCAGTACAAACATCTTAGTAATTTATACAAGAATACCAATGATCAACATGACTTTCACCATAATCTTCACTAAAAACAAACAAGCTAACAAATTCAAAAAAAAAATGCAACTTGAACAAAAAGATAAAAACTCAACAACTTGAAGTTTGTAAGCTACTTAAAATTTTGCTTTTTCCCCCTTCTTTTCTACAGCTTTTGTTGGCAAAGGGAATATAACTAAATATCTTATACATATTGATACTTTAAATAATTTGTCACTCCTCATATTTTATCTTAATCTTTTTATCTTTCATCTCCTTATTTTCTTTTATTCATAACCTTTTTAGGCTTTCCATATTCTTCACTTTAGTGCTATGTATCTCGTTGTAATCATGATATTCATCACATTCTATTCGTTTGAAATCTTCTTGCAATAATTAGACCTAGGATTAGCTCAGGTTAAGAATATGATATTAATAGTGTTATATCCGCACCATGTTACTAGAATCTTCTCCTTTCATATTTTTTAATAATAAAAATAAACTCCTTTATTACAGTCTATAGATAAAAGCACTCAAACATGATTAAACAACTGTACAATTAATGAACAATTAAGTAACTATACACAAATGTGATTCATATACTTATTCGATTGTACCCGCATCGATATGAAACTACTGTTACATCCTCGGGCTACGAGTGGGTTTCTCGTTCGAGCTGTACAATCCATACAAAGGACAAAAAAAATTAGTTCATGATCGATCTCAAAAACAATATTATTTGATAATACGTTTGCAGAGCTAGGAAAAAGTTTTTTAAATTGTAAATAATCCTTAAAGTTGCAGTATTATTTGAGGATGAGATATGACGAAAATTAAATAGCAGGCACCCACTATATTGCCAACAAAGGAAAAATTTCTCTGAGAAAAACAACCATTTAATTGCACCAACACATGTATATGAGCTTGTTAATGAATCTACAAAATAAACAAATTTAAAAAGTTTTTAAGTACAAATTAATATAATTAAGAGGGACAAGTTTATCAAGATGAGCTAAGTTCTCCTAATTACTTGCGTATGCACCAAAATTTATACCTAAATGACTCCATCAACAAATCTACTTTCCTTTATAACCAAAGGATGAACAGTAAAATTTCTTAATATCCACGTATTTCATCTTAATTCTTTCAAATTCGCCACGTTGCACTCAAATAGGCCACGTTTCTCAACTTCCCCTGCAGTTGCTCTGCTTCTTCCACTCTTCTTTCCTCTTCCACAAATGTTTCTCAAATTGGCCACGTTGCTCTGCTTCCACGTTCCCAGGCTTTCCTTCCTTCCAGGCGGTGTAGTTCTTGTCGATGGAGGTGGAGAGAAGGCGAGCGAGCGATTTGGGGAAGGAGCCATGGAAATCAGGCGCGTCGACGAGGAGGAGGACGAGCGAGCGGGGGTCGGATTTTCAGGTTCCTGATTTTCTTGAGTATCATCGAGTTGGAGGAGGTTGTACTTGATCAGGTCTCCGATTCCTTCGCAGGGGATCTAATACCGGCTCAAACTTCGTCCTTTCCAACAAAAAGAAGAGGAACTGCTTCTTCTCCACTCAATTTTCTTCCCCCTTTCGTTTGTATCTTCCAATTTTAGAAATGAGGGCTAGGTTTAGGGTTTCTTTTTCTCTGATTCAGATCTTTCTATTGACTATTTTTGTTTTGCGTCATTTGATTAGATGAGACTGCGAAATGGGAGAAGATAACGTATGCTGGAATCGTGACTTGCACGATCCTTTCGATCTATAATCTTTCTAAGGGTCACCCTCACCATGACGATCCTCCGGTAATTTTTTATTGACATATAATCCAACATAAATGTATAGCTAAATTTTTTATCTGTTAACTGAGATAATTTTTATTGACATCATCTGTCTTGATTTTTTTTCTTCTTATGCAATCTTTCAGCATAAATATCTTCCTTAGCTGTTTGAATATTAGGGAAAGTACTATCAAAGGGTGTCTTGAAGCCTTTTCATGTAAGCACAGATTGAAGCCTTTTCATGTAAGCACAGATTGAAGTAATTTCTGAGATTCTGCGATTGTATTTACTTTAACTCAACAACTATTTGTCTTATAGGCAAACGTACGGGGACAGATCGAAAGTTTTCTATTAGCTTAGAGCATAAGGTAAAATCTTAACTCTCTTATCTCAGTTACTATTAGTTAAGCGGCAACAGAAATATATCTCTTTGTCTTGACATATATTATCAAGCAGCTATAGAGAAATATCTGTCTTCAATATGTTGTTCGGAGGGTGGGAAGATATTTCTATCTTGATATAAGTTGTTGAGAAACAACATGAAGAGATCTCTTTGCATTGATATATGTTGTTAAAAGGCAAAATTAAGATATCTCTGTCTTGGTATATGTTGTTACAAGGCAATTGTAAGATATCTCTTTGTCCTGGTATATCTTGCAGAGCACATGCTTTTGGGAGACTGAAAATTACTAAATTTTTAAATTTAGTTTTATTTTTATTATAGACAGAATGAATAAAGCCAATACTAATCATGTGTTAAACAAAATCAACGGTTTTGACATTGGTGCTGCCTTGCAAATGATTAAAAATGCATCGTGACAAACCTCAATCTCCTTTCTTCTTGTCCCCAACTGATTGTAGCATTGATAGAAAGTGAATGAAGAGTTTAGAGGAGGTAGAATGGATAATTATAATTATCATCAATAGTTTCCAAACATATTCCCTTCATGCGTGATACAAATTATGAACAACTTGGCTCCTTATGAGTATTGGGTGAAATCTAGCCAGCTGTGTTCAGAGGGCGTAGCAGGATTCAAAGGGTTGTGGAGTCTGTAGCACGTGGGCTTTCGGCTTTGCCTCATAGGCTTTTGCTCAAGGCTTAAGGGGCCAAGGCCTCCTTCCACCACTTAGAAGCTCCACCCATGTTTTACTTATCACTCTGAGTTGGTGTAAATCTGGCTACAGGAAGCATCACAAGAAAGGAGCTTCCTGCAAGTGTGAGAGTTGGATTCACAATAGAGCTATTAGCTCATGTATCCAAGAGACCTTCAGTTCCCTGTATCTTTTTGTTCATGGATCTTTCAGTGTCCCATTGATCTGTATTTTTCAGTTTTAAGAATGAGATTTAATGTTTGGAGATGATGAAGGCTGGAGGAATGAAGCCATCACCGACGATGTATAATGCATTAGGCAATGCATACACGTATAGAGTAAATACCAATGTTTTGTGCACATGTTGCTTTTTTGTTGTTTACAAAAGGTTTCCTGGGCAGGATTTTTTTTGGCCATGATTATTTTTCGAGGTTTGGAAAGAATCATGCACATTATTATTTGTTGCATTTCTAACATTTTCTTAATAGTGTATTCATGTAATGTATATCTTATCACATTTTTTTGTGTGTTTGCACTCTTTTGCAGGGACTGTCAGAGAAAGATTTAAATGCATCCAGAGCAAATGACATAAAACGTAGTATTTTAGTTCTTAACTCTTTAATTTAATGCATTTGGTGAAGATTGACGGGAGGTTGAAGCCTCTTCCTTAGTGCAATTTATGAAGGAAAATGTAAATATATGATTTATTTCTTTTATAGTTTTAGTTTATTAGCATAAGATTATGCACTATTTTCTGCATGCTTAGCCCCATTTATCAGCTCTTGGCATATGGTTATTTTTATTTTTCTATTGCAGGATATAAAGCCAGATGTTGTGATCTGTACAACTCTTACGAAAGCTTTAATCCCTGTTGAGAAGTTTGAAAAGGTAATGGCTAATATACTACTCTATTGCTAATCTAAAAAGCACTGATAACAGATTTAATATGTTTTGGATGCTTGGATTTTAAGATATTTGATACTTCGTGGATATTCTCCATGCATCACAAATTTAGCTGTATTCAAACACAATCAACAAATTAGCAAGTAGAAAGGGAAAGAAAACTTAAAAAGCTATTAAACATGTAAAGTTGTCTACCGATAATTTTTAGATATATTTATAAGTATATATAGTTTGCTGTCTTTTTTAACAGGATAGAAGTTTTCAAGGAAACATTATTATAGAATTCGTATTATAATATTCAAAGCCATTTGATGTTTTATTCAAAGCCATTTGATGTTTTCAACTATACTTTTGTTAAATGTAATTGCAATAGATTTGATCTTTTTTATCTGTATACGTAAAACATTTGATGTTTTATTCAAAAATTTATACATGTTTACAGGAGCATATATCAGATCATATATCACAGTTGTCTGGTTAAATGTCAAGTTAAATGATTAACAGATCCATAATGTTGAACTTCACAACTATATACATTACATGAAGGGATAAAAAGATTTAACTATCTGTGTTAAGAGTTTTAATTATCTATGTTTCTATGTTTAAATATGGACTTTCAAGTATATGATGAATTGCAAACAAATACCTATCTGCATATCCTCATTGGTTATATATGATGGACTTCAAGTATGTTTAAGATAAATTTATCATGACAAAACAAAAAAATAATATGATGAAAAATTACGCATAAAAATAATCTGTAAGGATGCCGTGCTTAGCACGGGATGAATACTAGTTCTAGTCAATACATGAAATATTTTTCTCTTAACTTAGTAATTAAGAGGTCAACAAATAATCTTTAAACTACTCATCGCTACAACTAAGTTCACATGAAAACCTATTCATATGATGTAATTTCTCCAACAACTAATGACCTAACCTATAACCGATATAGGAGATTAAGTGACTGGACATAGTTCCAGGCACTTCTTCTACTAATAATTGGCTATTCTACTTTTGGAGATGATCTCGTGAACATGAGCTCGTATCTTTGAGGACTATTTTCCCTATTGGTTCAGTTTAGGATCTCACTTATTGCCTACTATGTTCTCCACAAACCATGCCTTGGTTATCTTTTGATGACCCTCTATCTTCGAGTACTATTTTCCCTATCGATGCAATTTAGGACTAAAATTAACATACAAAGGATAACTAATCCTTAGCAATACAAGATAAAACAGGTACAAACAAACCTTGGTTTCAAATTACAGAAATTACAAACAATTGATCCCACTATAACTAATTCTAGTATAGAATCACTTCATTAGCCAATATTTGTAAAATCTTTTCTGTGTTGTTTTGGTTTATTTTTTCATGCTCTTTATTTTCAGTGGCTTTTATGCAACATTTTTACCAATAGTACCAAAAGGAGAAGATCATAATCAATATATTAAAAACTATAACTGTTATGATATTTCTAGTTGTCAAAATATGGCCCTTTTCCAGCAACGGACATATGTCCCCCTACATGCACCGCTCAAATCGAATTGACGGCCAGGACCACCAAGAATCTAGACTTAGCTGACTCGCCGAGTCGACATCTCCTTAGATGGACTCGAAGGGCGGTACATGTTGGTCCTCTTGTCGAAGACGACTTGCTACGAGCGCACTCGACCAGCTATTCGACACCTTGTAGGGTCGACTCGAAAGGTGTTACTTCTCGACACCCCTCGTTCAAGCCGAAGGAAGAATTCAACTTCGAACTTTCCACACTGATAGCATGTCGGCGTCACATTAAATGCTTGGCAAGCGCTATCATTTACCCCCAAAAGTCTTTATGACACATCGGACCACGTCGACACTGCTACGCCCCCGATCACTTAACATAAAATACTGATGTGACCTCTCCTCCACTCGTCGATCGACACCTGTAAAACATATGCTGACATGGACGTCATCCCATACTCAGCCAAAACTACCATTCTACCCTTTTACTACTACTATAAATAGGGGTACTATTTTTAACAATAGGGTAAGCGAGCAATCTCTCAAAATTCTTCTCCACTACACCTAAGAACTCACATAGTTCATCACTTTTCACTCAAGTCCATCACCGACTTGATCGTCGGAGGAACAACGGGGGAGCTAGTCTCCGTCCTCTTACGAGTTACTATTTATGCAGGAAGAAGCTACTCAACTCAAAACCAGATATTCGAAGAAGTTAGCGACCCATAATCAACCACACCCCCATTTTATTATCTGTGTGATTATTAACATTAATAGTTTGGTGCCCACTATTGGACCTCTTTCTTTTTCGAGCAAGTATGTCTGGTTCTGAGTATAGGGCTAATCAGTCTCACCCTAGAGGACCACACCTGAGCTACATTACTCAAGATCAGCTTGAAGAAATAGCTCAGAAGATCCCTCAATCCCTCCAACAGTAACTCGCTACCTTCACCAGCGAGCTCCTCAGCTGGTTTCCACAGCTGCAGCAAGCTACTTCCACTGTCCCCCCTTCTTAAGACCAGCGATCGGGAACTCACCCCCCTTCTAGAGCACAACAAATAGTCTCGCCTCGAACTCCTCATGCTGCTACCAAGCAGCAGAGCGATTGCGCTGGGTACATGAACCACCTGCCACATCGATCGACTCCTCTCGAGGAACCTCGCTGACGTCTCCTCCCTGGTCCTGAAGTCACCGGTGAGAGTCTCGGCCCTGGTCACCCTGGAGATCGCACTAGGGGAGCAGTCTCTAAGACTCACCCCCACCACCGTGCCTCTCCGGCCCCCTCTATACAGACCGATCACAGAAGCCATCGGGGGAAACACCCCCCCCTTTCTAATGACCTCATGAACACCCCATGTGAGAAGTTCAAGATGCCTCATGTGGAAAAGTACAAGGGCAAATGAGACCCCTCCGAGCATGTCCAAAACTATTATGATGTGATGAGCATGCTCCAAGCATTGGAAGCAGTTATTTATCAATGCTTCCCCATCAATCTGTCAGGGAGTGCTAAGTTCTGATGGAACGCCTTCGAGAAGAAGTCCATCAGCAGCTTCCAACAACTCAGTCGGAAGTTCATCCACCACTTATTGGCTGACACCAAGTAGAAGCTTCCCCTTAAGTGTTAATCCAGATGAGACAAGAGCCAGGAGAGAGCCTTCGAGTCTACTTTAAGAGGTTCCAGGTGAAGAGGCTGGAGGTTAATGATCCGGGGAGTGCGGTTGCTATGTTCGCTCTTGTAGCTGGCTTGCAGAACAACGAATTGGCTGACTCGCTTGCTAAGAAGCCAGTCACATGAACAACTGATGGCCAAAGCTCATGGGTATATGGACATGGAGGATACCCGAGTTTATAAGGTGGTAGCCAAGGCCACAAAGACCTTCACAGCTATGACTTCAGTAGTAGTAGCAGCCACACCAGCAACAACACTAGCGCCACCCGCACTACCGACATCTGTAATAGTACCAGTGGTGACGCCGACAACAGAGTCAGCGGAGCCCTCCTAGCGAGGCAAGAGTGGCCAAGAGACCCCCCGAGAGTCGACTCTCACTCCTAGTCCGACAAGAGGGATCGACGGAGGGACCCAGCGCCAAGGCCCTCTCTCATCATCCTCAACACCTCCCCCGAAGAAGCTCTCACCATGGTCCAAAAGGAGGGGAACCTCAATGAGCCCGCTCCCAAGATGAGGTCTGATCCACGGAGCTGAGGTACCCGATAGTATTGCCACTACCATAGAGATCACGGCCACCGAACTAACATCCATCCTAAGTCCTGTACCATTTGCTCAATGGGGACTGGATTTGCTGGGCCCTCTCCCCATAGCTTCAGGATAGAGGAAATTTCTCATTATGGCGATCGACTACTTTACCAAATGGATTGAAACTAAAATCCTAGCCAAAATTGTTAAAAATAACGTCACGAATTTTATATTAAAGTCCATCGTCTATTGCTTTGGTGTGCCCCTTTCCTTTGTAACTGACAATGGCACTTAGTTCAATAGCAAAGGCTTCCGAAGCTTTTGTGAAGAGTACAACATTCGCCTCAAGTTCTCCTTAGTCACCCACCCCAAATCCAATGGACTTACAGAGGCCGCTAATAAGTGCATCCTCCCAGGGTTGAAGAAGAAGGTGGACGCAACGATAGGGAACTGGGTTAAAGAATTTCCTGGTATCCTTTGGTCATACCACACAACTCATAAAAACTCAATTAGGGATACTCCATTCAAGCTAGCCTATGACACCGAAGCGGTTACTCTAGTCAAAGTAGTCATGCCAACCATCCAACTACAACACTTCGACGAGGCCTTAAACTCAGAAGGACTCCGGGTCGGGCTTGATCTCCTGGATGAAACCTGAGAGAAAGCACTTCGGACCCAGGTCATCAATCAGGAATGAATCACCCGGTACTACAACAACAAGGTCTGACCCAAGAGGTTCAACGTTGGTGACCTCGTCCTTCGCAGAGCCGCTTTTAACAAAGACACTCGAAGAGGCAAGTTAGCTCCCAATTGGGAAGGCCTGTATACAGTCCATAGGAGTTGCAAGCAGGGACTTATCGGTTAAGAGCCCCAGATGGAAGAATCCTGCAACATCCCTAGAATATTTAACATCTTAAAAAATACTTTCAATAATCATGTACAAAATTTCATTCATTATAAATGAAATCCTTTTGAATCTGATTCTTGTGTCGCACTCTTGTAGTACCAAATCTATGCAGGAATCCTAAGCCCTTGGTGCCTTCTCAGGGTAAACCTAAGGCACACCTGCCATTCGTTCGGCTCCCGTATTTACAACTTGACCACTATAGCAGGGTGAAAAGATCTAGGTGTCCTTATTAAGACCTAGGTACCCAACCTTTGGGTTGTCATTTTGCCGAGAGACCTATGCGTCCTCATAAAGACCTAGGCACCCAACCTTCGGGTTATCATTTTACTAAAAATACCTAGGCGTCCTCATTAAGATCTAGGCACCCAACCTTCGGGTTGTTATTTTACCGAAAAGATCTAGGCGTCCTCTATAAGACATAGACACCCAACCTTCAGGTTGTCATTTTGCCAAAAAACATAGACATCCTCATTAAGACCTAGGCACCCAACCTTCGAGTTGTCATTCTACCAAAAAGACCTAGGTATCTTCATTAAGACTTAGACACCCGACCTTCGGGTTGTTATTTTGTCAAAAGACCTAGGATTCCTCATTAAAACCTAGGCACCCAACCTTCGGGTTGTCACTTTGTCGAAAGACCTAGGCGTCCTAGGTGTAGGCATCGAAAATTGCCTATAGATCTCCACAAACAGCTCAGCGCTAAGAAAAGATGATGAACATCACTATCCAGTTCACAGAAGCTTGATTAACGTCGACGAATGCTTAAAGTGGATCGACAAACTACGTGAAGTAACGGAGTTTCAGAATAATGAGGATACGATCTGATCGGGAGCCCCGTGTCGCTTACAAAAGGCGAAATACAGTTTGTATCCTAGTTTAATCCATAACGATCTAATCATCGAAGCTTATAAATCTCCTCGTCATCTTTCCAACGCACTTTGAATCACTCAAACCCGAGTTCGGACGAAGAAATTACGGCGGAAATGGACGAGTGTGCGGAAAAAGCGTTTCAGCCTGAGTTAAGACACCCCGAGGTGTCTCGGCCCAACCGAGACACCCCAAGGTGTCTCGGCTTGAGCCGAGACACCCAAGGGTGTCTCGGCCTCGCTGAGACACCCAAGGGTGTTTCCAGGCCTAAGAATCAGCCGTTATGCGGTTTTAACCGCCCAGACTTCCTTGGAGCCTATAAATACAGCCCCGGGAGCCTCATTTTTTGGAGAGCTGGAATTTTGGAGAATTGGCAAAGCCCTGCCGGACTGAAGATTGATCGAGTTCTTCAACGCAAGAGAGAGAGATTCTTCAGATCTGCATCACCCGTGTCCGTTCCTTAGGATTATCCCGTTGCGATAATCTTAAGAAGAGCAATTATCTCGCCTTGTCGAGATACGCGCTTCTGCTTCTAGATTCCTTCACGAATCGATGGAGTTCTGGATCTGCTCTGATTGTCAGGTAGTCCATGGATATCAACGTCCACATCACCGGCTAAAGACCCACACAAGCAAGAAACGACAAACGGATCTTGTGTTATTCTCGAGAAAGTTGTAACCTTTTATTTTCTTTTGTTGAAAATTTGAATTCTTTATAAACAATTAATATTATAATGAATTCAGCAATGAAGGTAACTTTTAGCGAAAACAAACTGGCGATCACAGTGGGAGCCAACAGCCTCGCTGCCGAGGCTGTCGTGACGCAACCGGCATTCAAGATCCGGGTGAATGAAGAGGTCGAGTATGAATTCGACCAACAGAAGTTTAAAGAGTACCTCTCTTCCTCCTCCTCCAGATCCGCCTCTCCAAGCAGGCGCAGGAAGGCCTCCTCTTCTAGAAACACTCGCAGGGCCTCAGGCTTGAAGACCGAAGATCCCCTCGCCACCGCTGCACTCACACCTCGCGACGCCCCCGCGACGTCCAAAGAGGTCGAAGCTGTAGATCCGGACTTCTCCTTCGCCGCAAAGATAACTGCTGAAGGTGCCCAACTTTGTCAAAGAGAGCGCGCCAGAGATGGCGTCAACGCCTTGTGCGTCAGCTGGCCAAGGCTTTGGAGCCAATGGACGGGATCTGCTATAATGTGGATCTAAAATCTAGGCAGCGCCAGGAATAGCAACGGCGAGCCACCAACCCCTCCTCCAAGGTAGAGACGAACGAATGGGTTCACGTCAAGAGGACCCGCTCTACTCTCGAGGAGCGAATCAAGAAGCGTCGCGCGTTGCTCGCGCATGCCCAAGTCTTTTTGCAGAAAGCGAAAGAGATGCAGAAGGAAGAAACAGTTAAGAAATCGCCCAAGCGCAAACAGGTGTGGATGCCAAAGGCAAAGCCAGCGCTTAAGGCAAAAGTGAACGAAGTTACTGTCCGACCTCCTTCAAATTCAGATCTCGTTTCCCCTGTCCCCGCATCTCCAATGGAGCCGGGTACACTACTAGAAAATGGGTTATTGCCTATGGATATTTAGCGACGGAATTTTCCGTCGCTATAACATTACTTATAGCAACGGAAATTCCGTCGCTATAGATCCGTAGCAAAATAAAGTTATAGCGACGGAATATTATAATTTAGCGATGGTATATTTCCGTCGTTAAAATAATAGCGACAATGTTTAATTCCGTCGCTAAATTATATATAGCGACGGAATTTCAGTCGCTAAAACTATATTTAGCGACGGAAATATCCGTCGCTAAACCTTTTCATTGGGAAAAAAAATTCGGGCGCGGGCGCCCAAAATTTTGGGCACCCCGCGCCCGTTTTTACCCGAGACCCCCCCTCTCTTTCCCCCTCTCTCTCTCCCAGATCCCGACCCCCCCCTCGTCGCCGCCGCCTTCGCCGCCGCCATCTCCTCCACCGCGCCCCCTTCTCCTCTTCCCCCCAGTCCGACCCCCCCTCTCTTTCCCCC
>BQKN01064331.1:86180-131492 GCA_022839385.1 Asparagus kiusianus
AAAAAAAATTTTAAAAACATTTCTGATTATTTTTAGCGACGGAATTTCCGTCGCTAAAACAACTTTTAGTGACGGAAAACTGACACGGCAGATATGTTTTCAGCGACGGATATTCCGTCGCCAATAATTATTGGCGACGGGAAATTATATAGGGACGGAAATAGGGCGACGGAAATTCGGTCGCCAAAATTTGGTTTTGGCGACGGAAAATCCGTCGCCAAAACCTATAGCGACAGATAATTATATAGCGACGGAAAATACCGTCGTCAAAAAATTATAAATAAACGACGGATTTTCCGTCGCTATATTTCCGTCGCTATAAATTAGCGACGGAATTTACGTCGCTAAAAGGGGCTTTACCTACCCTCACAATAGCGACGTAGTTTTAGCGACGGAATATCTATTTTTCCGTCGCTAAAACTTTTAGCGACGGATTTTGGACTTTTGGCGACGGAATTGTCCGTCGCCAAAAGTCTCCTTTGCAGTAGTGGTAGTAGCGTGGATCTCACCAAATCCAGAGTTCCTTTAAAGGGTTGCCTCGGTCCTCTACCCGAAGATCGAGGTAAAGCACCAGTGAAGAAGCGATTGGGACCTTTGAAAGGTTCCCAAGCAACGATTCAGATTGGGGGTCGTACCAATCCCCCTAGGAATAATAATAAAAGGAAAACCCCTGTTACCGACCGCATCGGATTGCGAGTTGAAGTTCAAGAGCCCGTTAGAGTTTCACGCTCACAAAAGCGTAAATTTGAACAAGAGACTCTTAGAAATGCCAAAAAGGCGTCATATCCCCAGAAGGAAACATACACGTCCGATGACGATGTTGTACCTGGGAAGTCGTACCGATACCCTACGGGTTGCTCCAATCATCAAACTGACGAGTTGTACTATAGGGCTGGGAGTACGAACAAATCCCGAAAAAGAAATACTCGAGACGCGGATTCTCACTGTCCGTGTGCCAACATAATCAAGGCGGTATTATCAGAATGCTGCTGTTCTAAAGCCCCACAAAGAGTTTTGGTATTTGAGAGAATCTCCATCAGAACGTCCAAGACCAAACCAAGACACTTCCGTAGAAGTAAACCTACTCTTCAAGAGGATGAATTTCCAGAAGTGTCCGTCAACATGATCGGGAGAGGGAAGTCAACGCGACACTTTAGTCCGGATCAGTTTGCTACGGTGTCCCAGCGTATAACTCGATTGCGATCGGGGACCAGTAGAAGAAGGGATTACCAAAGAATGCAGAAGGGACTCCCTTCAGATGATGAAACCTCGGATGTTTGCTCGGATGCTTGCTCAGATGCTTGCTCAGCGATGGCTTCCGATGACACCGCATCGAGTGCAGGACAACCCTACGAATCACTCATGATTAGCGCCGAGCAAATGGCTAAGATACTTGAGGATGCTTTGACTAAGCAGAAAGAAAATTTTAAATTCGAAATGAAAATGGCTATGCAGCAAATGAGAGAAATGCATGACCAGCAAATCGCGGCATTGACAACTCATCAAGGAGAATCTAGCCGTCGCAATAATCCTAACCAAGGTGATGATGAATGGGAAGTGAATGAAAACGTTAACATGACCATTCCTCCTTTCGAAAACAATACCGAGGTTGGTCCTTCAGATGATAATAATACGAAGGAAGACCATGTTGCTTCTCCTCGAAATCGTTCGAAGAAAGATACGAGCGAGGATAAGAAAATGAGGGATTTGGAGAGCAAAATCAATGCGTTGATGAGTGCTCAAGATGTAAAAAGGTCTGGAATACCGTGCCCGTACCCAAGAGTGTGAGAGTCAATCCCGTATCCGACAAAGTTTAACTTAATCAACTTTATGCCGTATGACAGAAAGGGTTCCCCTACCCAACACTTAATATATTTTAAGTCTCACTTGGGAATAATCTCCGGGAATGAACCTCTAATGGTGCGGTCATTCGTTGGCACTCTTCGTAGAGCAGCCTTCGATTGGTATCGCCATCTTAAGCCGGGGAGTATCAGCAGTTGGGATGACATGGAGGATATGTTTCTAACAAACTTCTTCGACGACAACACCGAGATTTCAATTGGTACACTATTTGATGAGAAACAGAAAAATGGTGAGTCGGTCGAAAACTTCGTTAAGAGATTCCGGAACAAAGCGATGAACTGCAGGAATCCGGTCAGTGCAGACTTTATCCTTGAGACTTGTCATAATAATCTTTCATTGGACATCCTCGAAGCTATGGGAATGGCACCACAAAAGACCTGAAAAGATTTGAAGGTGCGAGGAGAACGAGCCGAACGATTCCTTAAAATGAAAAATGGCCGAAAGGGGTCAAGCGGTAAATAATCCTCCACAACAGAATTTTGTCCCTAAGGGTAAAAGAAAGGCACAAGCGCATGCAGTAGACGCGAACCAAACATTCGAAGTGCAAGCGCAACTACAACAGCAATAGAAAGCGCCTCAACAGTCAAGGTGGCAACAACAGCCTCAGAAACAGAAGACTTCGGAACCAAAATTCCCGAAGGTTTACTCATTCAAAGAGGTTAAAGTTCCCGGTATTTTCAAATACCTTATAGAGAACAACAAGATCAAGTTGCCTCCGATCCAGGATCAGGAAGATGCTAAAAGAGTTAATGATCCAAAGTACTACGCGTTCCATAGAGCAGTACATCATCCTACCAAGGCATGCTACGCCCTCAAGGACAAGATCCAAGCTTTAATAGATGTCGGAGTCATCACTATGAAGCAACCTAAGGAGAAGAAGGTGGGCACAAATGCAGTGTCGATCAGTTTTGGATCCGTTCCCTTGAACTGGTTTCAGCCTGAGCCAGTGACAAACGCAGCAGTGAAGATCGTGAACGATGATCCTCATAAACAACGTCAGAAAGGACTTGTGCCACACACAGCCCCAAATGGCGAGATTCTTTGGGTTCACCCCGATCTAATTAGAGATGAACAATGGACTGGATCCTCTTCCAAGAAAAGGTCAAAAGAAAAAGGTAAGTCTTGTTGCGGAGCCTCTGCTATTCCAAGAGAAGATGACGACAAAATTCATGCTTTCCCGTTTTCTGAAGATGAACAGGAAGCCCTTGTAATGCGGAGCGGGAATGAATATCATTTCAAATATCCGGATGCCTCCGAGCAGTTAGCTGAACAGGCAGGCGCAACTAGCTAATATACCGGCTAGAATAACATTATATGAATTGTTGTGTCTCTCAAAAGACACGAGGGAGGCGTTACAAGAAGCCTTGAGCAATTCTGAAGCTTTCCTGACTCGGATCAAGCCATCTCATGAGGAACCAGAGTCGTCAGTTCAACACTGCAATCTCGCGACACACCATTTTCCCTGTATTTCCTTCACCAAAGAAGACATACAGATGAAGAATTCAAAGCATGACCGGCCTTTGTACTTCACCGGGCACATTGGCTCCAGCGTTGTCAACCGGATCCAAGTCGATCCGGGTTCCGCTATCAGCATCATGCCACTCCGATTGATGTACAATCTCAGAATACCAGCTAGTAAGCTAGCCTTCACAGGCACTACAATCTACGGATTCAATACCAGTGGGTCCAGGCCATTGGGAAAAATTCGAATAAAGTGCCAGATCGAGGATTTGAAGTCGGAAGTCACATGTTACGTGATTGACGCAGAGACTTCCTATAACCTACTGTTGGGTCGACCATAGATCCACGGTAATCTTATAGTCCCATCAACTCTTCATCAGTGCCTCAAATATGTGGATGCTAATAACGAAGTCAAGATGGTGGTCGCGGATAAGCAACCGTTTAAGGGGTTTGAAAACTATTTTACCGACTCCCTTCTCTACGGTGCTGAATCCGATACTGAACCATCGGCCCAAGGAACGGACAGCGGGGACGAAGCTGATACCGAAGCTGGGTTTGATTATGATGGTGGTTTTGTACTTAATGACATTGTACTTATTGTAATCAATCTTGACGATGAAGAATCATCGGAAAGTAGTTGTAACTGGCAACTTGCCGAAGATATTGCAATAAATGATGATTTAAAGTACTCGTTGTGTCTTGATAATATCACAAAGGGGCTGTATGATAATCCCGACTTGTATATGTCACTTCAATCATTTTGCATGACAAAAAAGCAGGTACAGGATCAATTCGGAACAACACTTCTCATCCCTGCAAAGATAGGAGGTGAAAAGGAAATTATCTATGGTAAAGGAAGAGAATCTCCGATTCCAGACCATTTCTTAGAAGAAGAAGACGATGATGATAAACCTACTCCTCATCTATTTAGATATAACACAAAAGCGCGTAATCTCATAGAGAAGTATAGATATGACTTCACGCGCGGAGAAGGTCTTTGCTTTGGTCGAGGTCCGCGAGTTCCGCCTCGAATGGCCTATGTACCAAAAGGAAAATCCGACGACTATTATCGCCACAGAAGGGGTTTAGGCTATGTCTCCTCATCTGATGATGAATGTTGCTGGCAAGTCATCGATCAAATTGCTAACAAAGGTAAAAACGAGTATTCTTCTGATTCTTCAGCTTGGGATTCCGATGCTAGTCTTGGAGAAATGTTCAAAAAGCTAATGTCGAATATGGCTACGGTCGACCCTACGACAATAGAGGAAGACGATCAGATACCAACTTGGGAAGATCCTTGGGTTCATCACCTGAATATGCAGTACGGTGATAGGTTTGAACAAAGAGAACCTCCTACTGAAGATCAAGTAGTCCAAGTGAATATGGATAACGGAGATAATCCGAAGTCAATATTCATTAGTGATAGCCTCCCGCCAGATGAGAAAGCAGAGTTAATCCCTCTTATCAGGGAATACATTAATGTGTTCGCCTGGAACTATGAAGATATGCCAGGACTCGATCTAAATGTAGCAGTGCATCGTCTTAATATTAAGCCTGATGTCAAACCTGTCAAACAATAACAAAGACGGTTTCGTCCACAGATGATGGAGGCAATCGAGTCCGAAGTTAAAAAGCTTATTGACTCGGGTTTCGTTAGGGAAGAGCAACATCCCGAGTGGCTTGCCAATATTGTCCCGGTCCTTAAGAAGAATGGAAAAATCAGAGTTTATATCGACTTTAGAGACATCAACGCTGCCTGCCCAAAAGATGATTTCCCTCTTCCCATCACAGATGTCATCATCGACAATACGTGTGGGTTCGAGAGAATGTCCTTCATGGACGGATTTTCCGATTATAATCAAATAAAGATGCATTCGGATGATGAAAAGCACACCGCGTTTAGGACACCCCTCGGCGTTTTCTGCTACACGGTCATGCCCTTCGGCTTAAAGAATGCAGGTGCCACATATCAGAGAGTCATGTCGAAGATTTTTCAGGAGCATCTCTGAAAGACTGTCGAATGCTACGTGGATGATCTGATCGTGAAAAGTCGTGACAAGAATGATCACATTAAAGACTTAAAGACTATGTTCGATCTAATGCGAACTCATCAATTGAAGATGAATCCTACCAAATCATTCCTCGGGATGTCCAGCGGTAAATTAATTGGATTTGTCGTCACCACCAAAGGTATTCACATCGACCCTGATAAAGTAAAGGCAATTAATAAGTTGCAACCTCTGAGAAACCTTAAGGAGGTCATAGGATTGCAGGGGCGGTTGGCTTATATCCATCAGTTCATCTCGAACCTCTCAGGAAAATGCCAACCATTCTCCAAACTCACAAAGAATGGTGTATCGTTCGTGTAGGACGACGCATGTCAACAAGCGTTTGAGAGTATTAAAAAATATCTCTCAAAGCCTCCTGTACTCGTTGCACCGAAATCGGGCAAACCGTTCTTAATTTATGTCAAGGCGACGAGCCACTCATTAAGTGCACTACTTGCATAAGATGACGATAACGGTTATGAACAGGCAGTATATTATCTAAGTCGGACCTTGGTAGGTGCCGAATCACGATATCCCATGATCGAAAGGGAATGCCTCGCCTTGGTGTTCGCAATTCAGAAGATGCGGCATTACCTGGTTGGACAGACTATTTATGTTATCTCCAAGGTTAACCCAGTCCGAGTGTTCATGACACAACCAGCTTTCATGAATTGACGATTAGCAAAATGAGCCTTGCTCTTATCCCAATATGACTTGCACTTTAAACAACAGAAGTCGGTAAAAGGACAGGCTATTTGTGACCTCCTGGCAGCTAACCCAACTATGGATACTGTCAAAATATATGATAATCTGCCAGATGAAACCCACGAGGTCAACGCAACTTCGCACCAACAAGTATGGCGTTTGTACTTCGATGGCGCTTCTCAAGCAACTAATGTAGCAAGTGCTCCTGGATGTTCTAAGATTTCTTCGGGAGTTGGAGTTGTCCTAGTGTCCCCAGGAAAACATGTGATGCCTCGAGCCTACTCGTTGACTGAGCCATGCTCAAATAACGTAGCCGAATATAATGCGTTACTCATAGGACTCAGTTTCGCCAAAGAACTAGGGGTTGAGTATCTTGAAGCTTTCGGTGATTCTCAACTAATAGTTAAGCAAGTTCAAGGGGAGTATGAGGTTCGAAGTCAGGATTTAATACCATATCATAAGATGGCTATGGAGATGGCAGAATCATTCGAAGGATTCTTCATCGAACACATTTCGCGATTACAGAACGCTTACGCAGATGCGTTAGCAGCATTAGCCGTATCCCTGGCGCAGCCTCCTGAAATAGAACAGTTCATTACGGTAAGGACTCACCAACTCCTGGTGCCAATCTACAATGAAAATGGTGAGGAAGAGGATGTTAAGGAAGTGTATTCAACTCAGGTCGAGTTTGAACCCCGAGATTGGCGTTTCCCCATCATCGATTACGTCTTGCATGGAATCTTACCAGAAGACATGAAAGAAAGGGATTCAATCCGACGAAGAGCACCAAGATTCTACTATAATACGGAGAGTCGAACGCTGTATCGCAAGGGGTACATGGTTTGCTACTATGTTGATTATCGATTAAAGAAGCTGAAGATGTCCTTAAGGAAACACATGAAGGGGTTTGTGGTGCGCACCAACCTGGCCCCAAACTTTATGACCGTATCAGAAGAATGAGATATTTTTGGCCCACCATGCTGAATGACGCAGTTGTGTATGCTCGAAAGTATCATGCGTGTCAGATACACGCGAATTATATGCACCAACCTCCGGAGTATCTACATCCTTCGGTTACATCATGGCCATTTGAGACCTGGGGAATGGATATTGTTGGTCCTATAAATCCCCCGTCAGTCAAAGGTGATCGATTCATCCTAGCAATTACTGACTACTTTTCTAAATGGGCTGAAGCGATTCCACTCAGAGAAGTTAAGACAAGCAACGTCATCTCATTTATCAAACACCATATAATCTACCGGCATGGTGTCCCAAGACGAATCATACATGACAGCGGTCCTCAATTTGTCAGCAATGCCTTCATCAGATTTTACGAGAAGTTCAAAATTCAAGACGTCTCGTCGACATCTTATAACCCCACAGCAAACGGGCTAGCTGAAGCCTTTAACAAAACTATCATCAAGCTCTTGTCAAAACTCATTAAAACTAACAAACGAGATTGGGACGACAAACTCGGCAAAGCCTTATGGGCTTACCGCACCACAGTCCGCACACCTACTGGCGTGACCCCATACGCTCTGGTATACGGGTGTAAAGCCGTCCTTCCATTGGAGATTCAAATCACGTCTCTTTGAATCGCCCTCGCGACCCAAATGACGACCGAAGAGCAATATCAGAAATGTCTCGAAGAACTTGAAATGCTCGACGAGAAGCGTTTAGAAGCTCAACAGCATATTGAGTTTTACCAAGCTAGAATTTCCCGAGCTTTAAATAAAAAGGTTCGACAAAGGAGTTTTAAGGAGGGAGATTTAGTCTTGACCGAGCGACGACCCATGATCCTTAATTCCGAGAAGAAGGGCAAATTTGAACCCAAATGGGAGGGATCATTCGTCATAGAGACAGTCTACTCAAGCGGCGCATATCGCCTTGTTACTAAGGATGGCGACCGACTGATGATGCTGATAAATGGAAAGTTCTTGAAAAAGTACTATCCTTAGTACCTTCAAAATGATCAATGTATCGGGAAGTTCCCGGAAGAATGCTACGTGTGGTATTCTTAGGGATAACCCAATCACTATAGAAGCGATAAATAAGGAATCCACATTTAAACTCTGAATGGCAGAATGCTTCCTTCACCAATCCTCATGAGTGTAGGCGTATAAAATTGCCTATAAGTCCCATAATACAGCTCGACGACGCCAATTCAACAAACGGACCATCGAGCGACGTACCCAAGCACGACCGTTATCCCGCCGACGCCGAAGCCAAGCCATACGCAACGGAGCAGGTTAACGAGGCGACGAAGCCAACAAATCGCACCCAAGCAGTGGAATGCATCCACTCGCACGCGGAATCGAACCAACGTTTCGGGGAATCACCGAGTCATCTAAACAAGAGCGAACTCGGTGATATAACGATCGAATCAAGATTGGTTTCGGACTCGAACTCAGAAGTGGGTTTACTGCCATATTTGGAATCGGATCAAAACGAATCGAATCCGAACAAGTCAACCACACAACCGAATCAAAGTCCAAATCAACAACGAATCGGAACCCGAACGACGGAACCCGAATAATAAACCGAACGACGGAAACCGGAAAACCCGCCTAAGGGGGCTCGGCCAAGGCCGAGCCACCTGTGGGTAGCTCGGCCAGGGCCGAGCCACCCACAGGTGGCTAGGCCCAGAACTGTGCAAACGCACAGTTCTGAGTGCCTATAAATAGGCCAAGGCATGGTTCATTTCAGAGGTTGGATTTTGGAGGGTCGAAGCTCTGCCGGATTGGAATCTGAGATCTAAAAAAGATTGGAGCTTTGGAAGATTGAAGACTTGGACTTTGAGATCCGGTGCTCGGCGATCATCCACGCCAAACAAGGCAAGAGTTCGAGAGGGACCGGATCTGAGATCTACACGATTTTCCTCCGGATCTAAGCTTGGTTCTTAGATCCCGAGAAGAGTCTCGAATTCGCTTGGTCGATTTCGACACTTGGGCTACTATTTCCTTAGCGAATTAGTACCCCACCCGGCTATTATTTCCTTCGCGGAATAATACCCGTCATATCGTGTAGATCCGACCGGATCGAGATCACGCGGTGGTCCACGGCAAATAACCCCGGCGCAGGCAAAGAACCCACACAAAGCGAGTGACCGCATAACAGGAGCTCGCGATTCGTTCGACAAATAAGGAAATAAAGTTGTAATTTTTCATTTCTTTTTATTTGATTTTCGTTGTAACCGGATCTTATAAAAAGACCGGATCTTTGTAATCGATAAACAATTACCAAGTGTGTACAATGGAATCAGTAATGAAGAAAGCAACGAATTTTCCCGCGAACAATCTGGCGACCACAGTGGGAGCCACCGATCTCGCCGACGAGATCGTTGCGTCGCAGCCGCGGATCCTGATCCCGGTCGTGGAGGAGGTCGAATACGAGTTCGACCAACAGAAGTTCGAGGCGTACCTGTCGTCTTCGTCCGGATCTACCTCCTCCCGCAAGTCCAAGTCTCCAAAGCTCTCCTCCAAAAGGAAACTTCGTTGGTACGAAGATGTTGAAGCTGCCAACGAAGATCTTGCCCCGTTTGATGCCGAAGCTGCATCGGGTGAGATCTCTCCTTCCAACCAGGTCAGATCCGCTCTGGCCAAATCTTCCGTTGCTGATGGCGTAGCGACTCTCTCAAAGAGAGCCCGTCAAAGGCAACGTCAGCGCCTTGCGAAACAAATCGCAAAGGCAATGGAATCTGTAGACGGGATCCATTACAACACGGATCTGAAGAACAGAAGAGGCAAACAGCCTCAACAACAGACGAATGGCAACTCCTCCAAGCCGTCAACGAACGAACGGATCCGCGTCAAACGGAACCGTTCAACCCTGGAGGAACGCATTCGGAAGCGCTGCGCACTCTCAGCGCAAGCACGGGCTCAAGTCCAAGAAGCCCGTAGAAGGTTGCAGAAAGAGATGGCCAAGAAGCCGCCACCAGCCCGCCAAATATGGAAGCCGAAGTCTGAAACTGCAACTCAGGCCAAGGGACAATCAATGCAGCCTTCAAAACAAGTTCAACCTCCCGAACCATCCCGGAGAAGGAGGTCAGTCTTGGAGCGCCTCGGTCCAATTCCCGATGAGCACAGCAAAATCCATGAATGCTTGGGCCCGATGAAGAGGCTCCGAACTAATCAACATGCTGGGGGTCGTTGTCACTTTCAGCATGACAAGGAGTTCACGGCGTCCGAGCGCACTAACTTGCGCATTGAAGTTCGGGAGCCCGTTGAGAATTCACGCCCACAAAGGCGCGTTTCGAGGCGAGTGACTCTCGAAAGTCCAAATAAGGTAATTCATCCTCAGAAGGAAACGTTATCATCCGATGATGATAACGTTATACCTGAGAAATCGTGCCAACACACGATAGGTTACCCCGATCAAATTGACGAGTTGTACTATCGTGCTGGGGGTACGAGCAAAACAAGAAAGAGAAGCCCTCGTAGGCTCGAGACTCAATGCCCCTGTTCCAAACTCATTCGGACGGTATTGTCTCAGTATAATTGCACTAAGACGGTCCCCGAAAGAGTTTCGGTGTTTAAAAGGCTCAGCACTGAGACGCCAAAGCCAAGGCTTACGCGTTCCTGACGAAGGAGAGCGGTGGTTGAAGATGGAGAATTTCCAAGGGTCACCGCTAACGTGACCAGCAAAAAGACATCGACACGGGACGATTTCGAGTCGATTTTGAAAGCGTCGCGGCGTCTAACCCGTCTGCAGTCCGGAGCCATCGCACGAGGAACTTATGGTAGGGTTCGGATAAGCTCACCTTCAGAAGATGAGGAATCAGATGCATGCTCTGCGGTTGCGTCTGATAACACCGTATCCAGCGAAGGAGAACCCCGCGAGTCATTCATGATAAGCGCGGAACAAGTGGCCAAGATGCTCGAAGATGCCATAGCCAAACAACAGGAGACCTTCAGGCTCGAGATGCAGATGGCCATGCAGACCATGAGGGAGATGCATGAGCAGCAAATCCAGGCACTGAGGAACCAGCAAGGCGAACCAAGCCACCGTAATCAGGTTGTTCGAGAAGTTGAGCATACGGATACGGATGAAACTCGCAATGCCGATGACCCTCCCATCAACGCAGGGGGTGGTAATGAGGATGCCAACGAAGATACAGGTGAAAACTTGAAGATCAAAAGCCTCGAGAGCAAAATCAATACCTTGATGTCCGCTCAAGAGGTGAAGAAAACGGGCATTCCTTGTCCATACCCAAGGGAGTGGGATTCAATCCCCTATCCGGCGAAGTTTAGTCTAATCAACTTCACGCCGTTCGATGGAAAAGGTTCCCCCACTCAGCATTTGATTTATTTCAAATCGCACCTGGGTATTATCTCCGGCAATGAGCCTCTGATGGTGCGGTCATTCGTTGGCACTCTTCGTGGAGCCGCCTTCGATTGGTACCGTCACCTCAAGCCAGGTAGCGTGAGCAGCTGGGACGACATGGAGACCAAGTTCCTCGCGAGTTTCTTCGACGACGACACCGAAATCTCCATCGGAACGTTGCTCGACGAGAAACAAAAGGACGGGGAGTTAGTCGAAACCTTCGTCAAAAGGTTCCGGAACAAAGCATTAAATTGTCGGGACCCTATCACGGAGGAGTTCATTCTCCAGACCTGCCACAACAATCTTTCGTTGGATGTGTTGGAAGCAATGGGAACAGCACCGTCCAATACTTGGAAAGACTTGAAGGTGCGTGGTGAACAAGCCGAACGCTTCCTCCGAAGGAAGAAGGCCGAGAGGAGTCAATCGACGACTAATCCTCCAAACTCAAACTTCGCCTCCCGTGGTAAGGGCAAGACACCTGCAGCAGCTGTTGACGCTAATCAAACGTCGCAACAGCAGTCCCGGAGACAACAGAAAACTTCGGATCAGAGGTCTCAAAAAGAATACTCCTTCAAGGACGAAGATGTTCCAGCCATCTTCAAATCTCTCCTTGACAATAACAAGATCAAGCTCCCACCGATCACGAATCAGGAGGAAGCTGATGATATTGCGGATCCGAAGTACTGCGCATACCACAGGAGGATCCTTCATCCCACTAAGGATTGTTTTACACTCAAGAACAGCATCCAAATCTTGGTGGAAGCCGGCGTTATATCGTTCAATTAAGTTGAATGTAAAACTCCAACCGGTATAAGAGTATAAACTGCTCCCTGATACTCCAATAGGTATAAGAGTCTAAACTATTTCCTTTCTTCCACGGGAAGTTCCTGGAGAGTGCCATGCGTGGTATTCTTAAGGATAACCCGATCATGCGGTTAATGCAACAATAAACCCAGTTTTGCAAAGAAAGCTGGGGGTGGATAATTCATGTAACGGGAAGTTCCCGGAAGAATGTTAAATGTAATATTCTTAGGGATAACCCGGTCATGATGAATAAAGTGGTAAACACTAACTCCTAATTTACCAAAATTTTTTCAAACTTTCGCTATGTTCGTGCACTCAACACTTTCATTTGTTAGAGTCCGAATATAATTGACGAATTGTCAAACCCCTTCGTGTTAAGTCCTTGTAACTTAACACCAGGAATTCCTTCCGAGTGATGTGTACATGTCAACACTCCTGCTGTGATTTGTACTCTCACTCTCACTTCTTACTTGGTCAAACCTTCCTACAGTTAGGACCAAAACCAAAATCCCCTCTCGATTCCTTCAATGAACGAGAGGTCCACTTTCAAATTGAGTGATCAAACCTTCCTACAGTTAAGATCGTCTCAAACCCCCCACTTGGTCAAACCTTCCTACAGTTAGGACCACAACCAAAATCCCCTCTCGATTCCTTCAATGAACGAGAGGTCCACTTTCAAATCGAATGATCAAACCTTCCTACAGTTAGGACCAAAACCACAATTCATTCTCGATAAACGAGAAATTCATCTTTACCTCGGTAATCAAACCTTCCGACAGTTAGGGTTATCCGAATCGCTTTGATTCTCGGAGTGGAGATCCCACTCTTAGTTTCACCTTTCTGGATTCTGGGGGTGGAGATCCCATCCCGAGTCTCCTTCACATCTGAAGATAGAATATAAAATTCTTCCTCTTCAGCTTTGGGAGATAGAATATAAAATTCTTCCTCTCCCGCATTGGGTTCGTCTTTGCCCTAAGAAAAGACACCACCTTTTCAATCCTCAAAATCCGTGCCTCACCGGTACGAGGTATTTTATCCCGAAACCTAAGCAGGGATAAGTCTGCGCCTAACACGCGCTGCCGGTTTAGTCTTTTTCCGATTAAAAAAGACACCAGAGTTCGATTCTGGGGTATTTTATCCTGAAACCTAAGTAAGGATAAGTCGACGCCTAACACGCATCGCCGGTTAGTTCTTAACCGTTAAAAAGAACACCCGTCCGTATATTCAACATTGCGGCAGGTTGTTATTAATAACACCGAAATCCATGCCTCACACGCATGGGGAATTTCATCCTGAATCCTGAGCAAGGATAAGTCGACGCCTAACACGTGTCGCCGGTTTAGTCTTTTTCCGATTGAAAAAGATACCAGAGTTCGATTCTGGGGAATTTTATCCCGAAGCCTAAGTAGGGATAAGTCAGCGCCTCACACGCGTCGCCGGGTAGCCTATTCCCGTAACAATGGCGAAGTCTATGTATTCGAAGTCATAGCACAAAGTCTCAGAGAATTCAATCTCTGAGCACAACGTTACATGCGAACGGATTTAAACAATCCGCATGCTAGCCCGACTCAAACGGTAGTCGGTAAAGGCTAATCAAATCCGTTTAAGGCTAGGGGTTAGCCAAAAACCCTAAAGTCAACGCCTAACACGCGTCGCCGGGTAGCCTATTCCCGTAACAAGTGGTAAAGTCTATGTATTCAACATCATAGCACAAAGTCTAAAGGAGTTCATTCCTTCAGCACAACGTCACATGCGGAACGGATTAAAACAATCCGCATGTAAGCCCGATTCAAACGGTAATCGGTAAGAGCACCTCAAATCCGTTGAAGGCTGAGGAT
This sequence comes from Asparagus kiusianus, assembly GCA_022839385.1. NCBI lineage: Eukaryota > Viridiplantae > Streptophyta > Magnoliopsida > Asparagales > Asparagaceae > Asparagus > Asparagus kiusianus. The sequence goes on from BQKN01064331.1 coordinate 100,222, forward strand.
TTGCCAAAAATCCTAAGTCAACGTCTCATACACGTTGCTGTTTAGTCTTTTCACAGGAGAAAGACGAAGTCTACGTATTCAATATCGTAGCACTAAAAGGGTTAACTCTTTTAGCTTAACGTCACATGCGGAACGGACTTAAACAATCCGCGTGCTAGCCCGACTCAAACGGTAGTCGGTAAAGGCTCATCAAATCCGTTGATGGCTGGGAATTTGCCAAAAATTCTATAAGTTCGAGTCATTGACGCATCAATTCTATGGGTTGGTCTCGTGACTCGAGTATCCGCCACGCTCCAATACCTTAAGAGCTTAAACTGTGTATACTCCAGCAGACGTACGAGTATAAACTGTGTCAAACGTCGAACAGCGCATCACAATGAAGCCTGGACGCCGGACAACGCGTCACAATGAAGTTTAAATGCCGGACAACGCGTTGTAAACAAAGATTCAACGCAGTCAATCGATGATCAATTCTGTGTTGAAGCAACCAACTCGAGCTAAAAATCAAGAAATCAAAAAATCGACTTCATGTTCAAAATTCCGACGACGGTCAGACAATAAATGCAGCACCGGAATCCTCATAGGCGTTCTACAAAGCACTGAATGACCTGAGGGAATCGAAGGAATCCAGGACAGAAGCCATTCCAAAGTCCCGCTACACCGACTGAAGGTTGGGACAATCACATCCAAAGTATTCCAGACTCTTCTATAAAAGAACGAGGCTGAAATACTTTGGAGGGGGTATCTGTAGGCGTATAAAATTGCCTATAAGTCCCACAATACAGCTCGACGACGCCAATTCAACAAACGGACCATCGAGCGACGTACCCAAGCACGACCGTTATCCCACCGACGCCGAAGCCAAGCCATACGCAACGGAGCAGGTTAACGAGGCGACGAAGCCAACAAATCGCACCCAAGCAGTGGAATGCATCCACTCGCACGCGGAATCGAACCAACGTTTCGGGGAATCACCGAGTCATCTAAACAAGAGCGAACTCGGTGATATAACAATCGAATCAAGATTGGTTTCGGACTCGAACTCAGAAGTGGGTTTACTGCCATATTTGGAATCGGATCAAAACGAATCGAATCCGAACAAGTCAACCACACAACCGAATCAAAGTCCAAATCAACAACGAATCGGAACCCGAACGACGGAACCCGAACAATAAACCGAACGATGGAAACCGGAAAACCCGCCTAAGGGGGCTCGGCCAAGGCCGAGCCACCCATAGGTGGCTCGGCCAAGGCCGAGCCACCTGTGGGTGGCTCGGCCAAGAGCCGAGCCACCCACAGGTGGCTAGGCCCAGAACTGTGCAAACGCATAGTTCTGAGTGCCTATAAATAGGCCAAGGCATGGTTCATTTCAGAGGTTGGATTTTGGAGGGTTGAAGCTCTGCCGGATTGGAATCTGAGATCTAAAAAAGATTGGAGCTTTGGAAGATTGAAGACTTGGACTTTGAGATCCGGTGCTCGGCGATCATCCACGCCAAACAAGGCAAGAGTTCGAGAGGGACCGGATCTGAGATCTACACGATTTTCCTCCGGATCTAAGCTTGGTTCTTAGATCCCGAGAAGAGTCTCGAATTCGCTTGGTCGATTTCGACACTTGGGCTACTATTTCCTTGGCGAATTAGTACCCCACCCGGCTATTATTTCCTTCGCGGAATAATACCCGTCATATCGTGTAGATCCGACCGGATCGAGATCACGCGGTGGTCCACGGCAAATAACCCCGGCGTAGGCAAAGAACCCACACAAAGCGAGTGACCGCATAACAGGAGCTCGCGATTCGTTCGACAAATAAGGAAATAAAGTTGTAATTTTTCATTTCTTTTTATTTGATTTTCGTTGTAACCGGATCTTATAAAAAGACCGGATCTTTGTAATCGATAAACAATTACCAAGTGTGTACAATGGAATCAGTAATGAAGAAAGCAACGAATTTTCCCGCGAACAATGAGTTCTTTTGTTGAGATAAGATTCAACCATTTTTACTGATCAATCTTGCCTCACAAAACCCCCATCGATCAAATTAATTGACGGTGGGTCCACCAAAATTTCTATCCGCCAATCATTGGCAATTCTCAGACCATACGTGTTAAGTCTTGATCACTTAACATCAAAATCCTTCATCGAGTGACTAGTACAAACTAGTATTTCTACTGCTACTTGTATTCCACTCCCTTTGGTTTCAGGTCAAACCTATAAAAGTTAGGACCAAAGCCAGATTCCTCTCTCGATTCTTTCCATGAACGAGAGGTCCATTTTTAATTTGAGCAATCAAACCTATTAAAGTTAGGATTGTCTCTGACCTCACTTAGTCAAACCTGCAGATAGTTAGGACTAAGATCAGGTCATCCCTTTCGGTAAACGAAAGACTTTCACATTTTTCTTTTTTAACCAAACCTATAAAAGTTAGGGTTGAAATCGAAATTTCCCCTCAATAAATGAGGAACTCTTTTCTTGGATCAGGCAACCAATCCTATAAAAGTTAGGGTTGCTTGAATCTTTTCGATTCTCGGAGTGGAGATCCCACTCCTAGTTTCATCTTTCCGGATTCTGGGGGTGGAGATCCCACCTCGAGTTTCCTTTTCAATTAAAGATAGAATATAAAATTCTTCCTTTTTAGTACTGGGAGATAGAATATAAAATTCTTCCTCTCCCATCTTTTGGTCCGTCTTTACCCTGAGAAAAGACACAATTCTTAACTTCCAATACGCGCACTTTATGCATGGGGAATTTTATCTCAACTCCTAAATAGAGATAAGCCTACGCCTAATACGCGTGGCCGGTTTAGTCTTTCACTGATTGAAAAAGACACCAGAGTATAATTCTGGGGACTTTTATCCCGAAGCCTAAGAAGGGATAAGCCAGCGCCTGACACGTGTTGCCGGCTGTCATATTCCCGTAAGAAATGGTGAAGTCTATATATTCAAAATCATAGCACTAAGTCTAAGAGAAGTAATTCTCTTAGCACAACGTTACATGTGAAACGGGTTCTAATAATTCACATGCTAGCCCGATTCAAACGGTAATCGGTAAAGGCACATCAAACCCGTTGATGGCTGAGGGTTTGCTAAAAATCCCAAGCCTACGCCTAACACGCGTGGCCGGTTTAATCTTTCACCAATTAAAAAAGACACCAGAGTATAATTCTGGGGACTTTTATCCTGAAGCCTAAGAAGGGATAAGCCAATGCTTGACACGCGTTGCCGGCTGCCATATTCCCGTAAGAAATAGCGAAGTCTATGTATTCAAAATTATAGCACTAAGTCTAAGAGAAGTAATTCTCTTAGCACAACGTTACATGTGAAACGGGTTCTAATAATTCACATGCTAGCCCGATTCAAACGGTAATCAGTAAAGGCACATCAAACCCGTTGATGGTTGAGGGTTTGCTAAAAATCCTATAAGCATTATGTCTGATGGGTTCACAATCAATAAAGAAACATCATGATAAAGGATGAACATATTAAATCAAACACTAGGTCTCCTCTAATAAGATCAAGTCAAAGCATACAGTAAAAAAATTCATCGGCCCGAACGCAGTCGGCGATCATGAATGTGAAATTCTAACTTAGAAAGTCTATCTGCATAACTCTGCTCAAGCTCAGCTTGCAGATCAGCTCGGACAGATTCTTCAGAACTGCTTAAAATCGTCGCGGCTTCATTTTTCGGCTTCATCAATCTCTCCTGCGTAGATCCTAGTCTCTCGAGTGTCTGTCCGTGAAGGTTCTCTAATCTAGCCAGCTCCTCTACAATGATAGCACCAGACTCTTTGACATACTTCAAGGCCTTCCTCAACCTGTTTGCTTCCTCACGGTTGGAGTTTAAAGAACTGAGTAACTCGGCCCTATCAGTATCCTTTCTCGCAAGACTAGCCATCAGATGTACGATAGAACTCTCATGTGACTAAAGCTCGCTGCCAATGGAAGATCTCAAGTCACGCCACTGTGATAGTCTATGCTCTAATTGAGAAGACACGAAAGAAGAAGCTCTACTAGCCTTCAGCTCCTCTAACTCTCGGAGTTCGGATTCCAGAACAACAAAGTCGACAGTGAAAGAGTCAGCTAATTCCGAATATCCCTCTTCTCTGATCATCGTCATGTAGCGGGAAAGAGAACGTCTGAACTGATCAAAACAATACCGTGACGAAGAAGCTTCTCGATCATACCGTCAAAAAAGTCGACAAAAGAGCTGAGATCCATTCGGAAAATGTCTCTGCTGGGATCGGGATCAGCCAAAAGGGCGAGGACACGCTCATATGGAGAAGGTTGAGATCCTACAAGCAATCATGTTGAAGAGTAAGAAATTCTCAAACGTGGTAAAATTTAATTTAAAGCAAATTGCAAGCATACCAATACCAATAGAGGTCTCCGCAGACTAAGGTCTAACGATCGGCTTCGTCAGTCTAGTCTCAACGGGCTTCGAGATGACAGCAGGTGTGGTCGTTGAGGGTATATCAACCTCTCTAGGTAAATCGGCAGTGCCTCTCGGCTGTGAAGGAGAGACACCACCGTTATGCAAGCTAGCGGCCCTCGAAATCGTAGTAGCATCAGTCATGACGGCTGGTTCTATGGTTACACTTCTTTATTAGTCAAATAGAAATTTAGACGAATAAAGAGGATCGCGGTGATAGGACTATATGCATACATGCAGATCCATCACCCTCAGGTAAACTAGAGATGCCAGGAATCATAACTGAATCAGTCCCAGTGATTGGTCCTATGATTATAATTCTTTGTTAGTCAGATAAAAGATCTGACAAAATGAAAAGAATTAGATATATACTTGCAGACGAATCACCCTCAAAGGATGGTCCTGCAGCCCCTCTGGTGGCCTGCTCAGCCAACATGTCAACTAACAGTCTAATGTCGGATCCTGAGAAACTTGGTGCTGAGACATACGCATGTTCCTCAAAACCTATATCACGGAAAGCCTCATCCTCAACTGGTCTCTCTAACACGGCTCCTGCGTGAGAATTTAGGTGTTGGATATATACAAAAGAGACGGGGAAAGAAGGAAGAGCTCAGATGTACCTGCAGTAGTGGCAGAAGATTCTTTTGCCCCGATATCCGTGCTTGGATTCTTCAAGTTATCTGAAAGAAAACAAAGCGCGGAAATAATTAAAGGAGAAGTAAATCCTGAATTCCCTAACTCTTTCAACTGCTACTCGAGTAGGGTATCATCGGATTTAGATATACCTGAGCATAGAATTGTTGGTTCAACACAATTAACCTGCTCAGCATCCATGTTGGTGTCAGCATCCATGTTGGTGTCAACATCCATAGGCTCGTCATGAATGGCATCACACATCTACTGCACGAAGCTATCCAAATGGCCAGAATCAGGGAATACAGAATCTTGTGGAAGTTCACCTTCGTCATGGTTTCCTGAAATATAGAACATAATTAAGTTCAACGAATCCAAAAGGTGAATCATCTTAAAACAATAAAGACGATAAGGTATTACCCTCTTCTCCGCCGGTGATGCCTCCTAACTCCGCTCCGTAGGTGCGCCGACCAATATATGGTTTATGAGCGATCTTCTTCCGTTTCGGAATACGAACTCTCATAGAACCAACGGGCCATTCGTGCATGAACTTAGTACGCATCTCAACCTGTGTGGGAGCTTTCGCTAGGACGGGACCTCGCATAGCGAGAAGCGAGTGACTCATGCTCATCAACCATTCTACCTGGGGTGATAAGAGTCATCTTGTTAGGATAAGTGAATAAGACCTTTCGCTCTGGCTTTTGAAAAGCCACTTGAGATCTAGAGAGGATATAACGTTGATGCCAATGAAAAAGGGCTAAATCCATTAATCCTGAAAAGAAAGAGTCGGACAAACCTGTAGTAGGTTCTTTCCCGTCGGTACCTATGTCCACATATTCTTCCTCAGAAGTTTCATCCTCATCATCAATAGGAAGGAGCTCTTCATCATCCTCCATCTTGTCTCTGCTCAAAAGGGAGGGTTTAGCAAGCTTTTTCCCCTGCTTCTTTGAAAGCTCAGCCTTACGAGCAACCTTGATAGTGATTTGAACCAATGCTTAGCCTCTAACTCTGAAAGACTCCTCACGCCTATAAACTCATTGGCAGAAAGGAACCACTTGTAGCTGAGGAAAGTAAGCAACGGCTTGCGCTTAGATGAAGAAAGAGCAAAGTAGGCTCCAGTATAGCCCACCATAGTCCAAAGTCATGCTCGAACGCCATCAATAAGCCCTCCCTCAGTCTTAAAACCACGGGTCGGATTCCTAACATACAGCTGGTCGTAACTGAACTGGCGAGCAAAGCAACACAGAAGGTAAGGCTCTATATGACAACGGTTCTTCACCCGAAGAACAAGATATCCAACGCGGATGTTCACTAACCAACGGAAACAACCAGCGTCAAGAGAAGTCCGACCAGTCCTGGGTTTCTCCTCATCAATCAACACATCATCGTAACGGCCCGAGAAGCGAGGAAAACACTTGAAGAACTCCCAGCTCTTACGAACTTGAAGCTCTCGCTGTACATCAGTGAACGTCTTCCCGAACCATTTACTCCTTTCCAACAGCTGCACAAAAGGAACGGAGATATCAATAGTACTGGGCGCCGACATCAAATCAGGATGATGAAGAATGAGCCACGCCATCAGGTATGTGTACGGAAGCTTGCCCTTTACAGAAATAAGTTCGGTCGACGGTTCAGAACCCACCTGCGTAAAACCATCGACCAAATACCTAAGCCCACAATGGATGCTAGCAACTATCGTCGGAAGCAGAGAAAGCTCCCTCCCGTAAGCTAGCTGAACGTCAGGGAAGAGCACCTCAAGAGGTAAGGCGTCATAAAACTGATATGGAACGACGTACTTCTTCAACCAGATAGCAAGATAGCCTGCTAGCAGAGTCTTGGGATGAATGGACTTCTGTGCATGACAAAGGAATGTCCGAAACTTGGTCCCTGCAGAAAAAGCTCCCTCAGCACTGGCAATAGTGAGAGAGCAAGCCTCGGCCTTCTCCATTAACTGATTAACGACAGAAGGTGTCAAATCGTCTAACTCACGAACAGTCTCGCTTAAATCACCCTCTAAATGCTGGAATAGATAGACGGCGAACTGCTTCAAACTGATCTGTCTCTTCCTCTTCGCCTGAGTGGTCACTTTGATTAGAGATGTATAATAGTGACACGTAAGATCCCAAAGTGTGTCGTACATATCGGGCGAATCCTTCTTCATCCACTCCAATTGCATGTTCGAGGAAAAGTACTCTTGGTACGGACAATCCCCCATCGGAAGGCCAGAAACTTTGTGCATCTTATGCAAAGCTAACCCTAACTCTCCACCGCAAGTCAGAAAGGTGTTACTATCAGGGACATATGTTTCTAATAATGCTAGAAAGTGGCGACAGCTGACCGGGAATCCATACATGGTGGCTCGTATAGGCGCATACAACCCACTGCTTCTCAGATCACCCTCCCAACGTCCGAAGACGTAACTAGTCATACGTGTCCACCATCCCTTGGGTTGTGAGTAAACCCAACCAAAACATCTGAAATCTAATGGGGGTAACTTCCTCCCAAGCTTAGCCAAACGATTCCTCACAGTAGGAGCAGCTACTGATATCTCGTCTGGGGGTGCGGTATCAAGACCCAGAATCACTAGTCGAAGACCGCGAATATAATTATGCCCATCGGAGCCTGGAGTCTTATGGTGGGAGATATATCCGCAATGAACTCGGTCGCCATCATCTGTGAGATTCCAGGACATCCGCCGCTGTACAGCCTGCCCCTCCAAATGAGTAAAAAAATGCTGACGGGGAATGGAAGGAATGTAAAGAAGAGCTCCTTCATCATTATTCAACCAATGCTCATCAGCAAAAGTCAACCTAGCCGGATCCTCAACGAAATCTCCAAACAGATAACCAGGCCTCTCTAAAGCCTGAGTAGAAATGGAGTCTACGGTAAAAGGGGCAGCAGTGATCAACTGGCGTAATGAACGACGTCTCCCATCTCGTATCAAACGACAGGATTCATCGGAACGACTTCTATCAAACTGAGGAAGCGGGCCAATAGCCTGCCTGTCAGCAATAGAAGAGAAAACCTCCCCACTGCAACCAGTAGTAGCATGAGGGGGAAGACTGTCCGTAGGGAATTCAACTGCAACAAAACAAGGGTAGAGTCAGAAAATTATCCATGAATTATACAAGGATTAAATCCATCTCACAAGAGAGCGAGATAGGATCTTCCATTGGGCAATTGGCGAGACGATTTTGAGTGTCCTACACTGGAAGAGCGGTATGCATCATCACGTAAACAACGTGGTAACATACCCCGACCTACACAGTGTAAGACAACACGAAATCGCCCCAATATGCCGGAAGACTTGAATTGGCCAAGCAAAACAAGTCTGAAACCTCGACCCTCGCGAAAGAGGATGTCGGCTCTTCCCGAATGACCCGCGAAGGGGCCAAACGAGGATATAACAGAACCGCGAATTTCCTAAAACCTCGATCCCCGCGAAGGATGATGTCGGCTCTTCCCGAACGACCCGCGAAGGGGCCAAACGAGGATGTGACAGAACCGTAAATTTCCGAAAACCTCGATCCCCGCAAAGGAGGATGTCGGTTCTTCCCGAATGACCCGCAAAGGAATCAATCGGGGATACAGAAAGCACAAATGCTCACCCCCGAAAGAGAAAGCCGCGGAGGATGATGCCGCGGGAGCCTCCCTCTCGCTATGCTGTGAAAAGGAGCGACTCCTATGAAATCGCTGTCGGTGCGGAGACATGGAGAACCTGCAATAAAAATTGACGGGTCAGGTACAATCATAAATCTGAACGCCCGAGAGTTAAAAGGGAAATTAAGAACTTTAACTAAAATTCTATAAAATAAATAGGATTTTATAGTTGAAGTCTAATTAAACCTATGAGTTTTGAGCATGCAAACAATGAGCTCATATTGCAGTGTAAACCCTCATGATAAATTTTTTGGTGAAATACCCAAAATACCCCTCGTGTTCAAGGCTAAATTCTAGTCAAGGACACACTCGAATTGGATCATGATCATCGTGTTTGTTCACCTAACATCCCCGATATATCACCTTTTTGGTTAATTTTGCAAATAAACCCCTCCACAAATCTCGGTTTAGTTTGCACATACCCTTCTCAAAACTTTGGTCATGGATTTATGGTCTAAACTCTTGAAATTTCAGCCCTAAAATTTTAGCCATTTTGCAAATAAACCCCTCCACAATACTCGGTTGCCTTTTGCAATTAAACCCCTCAAACAATGTTGACTCTTTTACATGAAAACACCCCCTCAAAGTTTGGCCAAATAGGTGTGGAATTTCAATCCCAAATTTCAGCCCACTTTTGCACAATAGTCCCAAATTTCAGCCCACTTTTGCACAAAAACCCCTAAATTTCGGCCATATTGCATTCTTGCATAAAACTCCCCAAATTTTGGTCCATACACACAACCCATCATTAATATCCTATCTTTTTCACAAAACCCAACTCATGAGAACAAAAAGCTATGATCTTGGCATATGAATTCATGTCATACCCCCATTACAAGCATAAAGTTGCAATGTTTCTTAAAAAAAGAGGAGAAAGTTGAAGAGGAGCTTACACAAACCAAGAGCTTGAAGACCCAACTCCAAAAGATCAAGTCTTGAACTTGAAGATGAAAGGAACCCTAGCTTGAGAGAGGGGATTTTCGGCCAAATAATGAAGATGTAAAATCCGAATTTTTTTGGGTTGAGGGGTTTTAAAGAAGAGAGTTCTAATGGGTTTAGAGTTCATGAATAAGAAAAAAACATGGTGTTTGGATAAGAGGAGGAAGAAGAGGGAATTTAGGGGAGAAAGAATTCTCTTTTGAAATTTTGAAAGAGGGGGAAGTACACAACACAAAAGACAAACAAAAAAGGGAGAAAGAGGCAAGTGTCTCGGCCTTTGGGCCGAGACACCCTAGGGTGTCTCAGACCAGTTCGAACCCCCGGATATGTTTTTCAAGCCCGAATTTCGCCCGTTTTCGTCAGTTATTGGATATTTTGACAAAATCAACACTAATCAACACCGGACGATCCGAAACCCTAGGTCAACGCCGGTCAACACATGATTCTAGGTTAACGCCAGTCAACGTGTTACAGTCAAAAGTCAACATACGATGATCGAAATCCTAGGTCAACGACAATCAATGCGTAACCCTAGGTCAATGCCGATCAACGCGTTGTGATCCGAAACCCTAGGTCAACGCCGGTCAACGCGTAACCCTAGGTCAACGCAAGTCAACGCATTGCAGTCAAAAATCAACGTACGGTGATCAAAACCCTAGGTCAACGCTAATCAACGTGTAACCCTAGGTCAACGCCGATCAACGCGTTGCGATCCGAAACCCTAGGGCAACACCGGTCAACGCGTAACCCTAGGTCAACACCGGTCAATGTGTTGCGATGAAAAGTCAACATCGGACGATTCGAAACCCTAGGGCAATGCCGGTCAACGCGTAACTCTAGGTCAACGCCGATCAACGCGTTGTGATGAAAAGTCAACGTCGGACGATCCGAAACCCTAGGTCAATGCCGGTCAACGTGTGATCCTAGATCAATGCCAGTCAACGCGTTGTAGTCAAAAGTCAACGTACGGTGATCGAAACCTTAGGTCAACGCCAATCAAGGTGTAACCCTAGGTCAATGCTAATAAACGCGTTGCGATCCGAAACCCTAGGGCAACGCCGGTCAACGCGTAACCCCTAGGTCAACGCCAGTCAACGCGTTATGACGAAAAGTCAACGTCGAACGATCCGAAATCCTAGGACAACGCCGGTCAACGCTTAACCCCTAGGTCAACGTCGGTCAACGTGTTGCGACGAAAAGTCAACGTCAGACGATCCGAAACCCTAGGTCAACGCCGGTCAACGCGTAATTCTAGGTCAACACTAGTCAACGCGTTGCAGTCAAAAGTCAACGTACTGCGATTGAAATCCTAGGTCAACGCCAATCAACGCGTAACCCTAGGTCAACGCCGATCAACGCGTTGCGATCTAAAACCCTAGGTCAACGCCGGTCAACGCGTAACCCTAGGTCAATACAAGTCAACGCGTTGCAGTCAAAAGTCAACATACGGTGATAGAAACCCTAGGTCAACACCAATCAACGTGTAACCCTAGGTCAATGCCGATCAACGCGTTGCGATCCGAAACCCTAGGGCAACGCCGGTCAATGCATAACCCTAGGCCAACGCCGGTCAACGCGTGCAACGAAAAGTCAACGTCGGACGATCCGAAACCCTAGGGCAACGCCGGTCAACGCGTAACCCTTGGTCAATGCCGGTCAACGTGTTGCGACGAAAAGTCAACGTCGGATAACCCGTGTAGGCGTACAAAACCGCCTATAGGTCCCTTAACATAGCTCGACGACGCCGATTCAACAAACGGACCATCGGGCGACGTATCCAAACAAGACTGTTAGCCCACAACGCCGAAGCCAAGTGACACGCGACGAAGCGGACTAACGAAGTCACGAAGCTGACAAACCGCACGCAAACAATGTCACTCACGTGCGGAACCGAACCAACGGTTCGAAGAGTTAACGAGTCATCCAACCAAGAACGGACTCGAACGAATCGCGATCGAATCAAGATCAGTTTTGTACTCAAACTCAAAAGGGGAGTTACCGCCAAATCTGGAATCAAGTCAACGAATCTTTTCCAGATCAATCAACCGAATCACGGACAGAACCGGAACCGGAAACAACGGAAACAACGGAAAACGACGAAACGGACAAACACCCGGGGGACTCGGCCGAAACCGAGCCACCCTGAGGTGGCTAGGCTCAGAACTGTGCGCGGACATAGTTTTGAGTGCCTATACATAGGCCTTCTGTTCATTTGTTGAGGAGGTTGGAAAAAGAGGAGGCGAAGCCCTGCTGAATTGGAGACTCAGATCTAAAAAAAATCAGAACTTTAAGGCTTTGAAGACTTGTCCATCCAGATCCGGTGCTCGGCGATCGTCAACGCCAAATAAGGCAAGAGTTCGAGAGGAATCGGATCTCAGATCTCAGATCTACGTAGGTACACTCCGGATCAAAGCTTGGTTCTTTGATCCCGAGATTCGAGCGGTTGTTTCCTTGGTGAAACAATCCCTCCGGCTATTATCTCCCTTGGTGGAATAATACCCGTTATACTACGTAGATCCGACCGGATCTAGATCTCGCGGTGGTCCACGGCAAACAACCCCAGCGCAGGCAAACAACCCACAAAGCGAGTGACCGCAAAACAGGAGCTCGCGATCTGTTCGAAAAACAAGGAAATAAAGTTGTAATCTTTTTTTTGTTTTCTTTGATTTCTTGTAACCGGATCTTATAAAAAGACCGGATCTTTGTAACACAAAAAGTTGTTATTTTAAGATGACAATGGAATCAACAATGAAAGAAGCAACAAATTTTCCCGCGAACAATCTGGCGACCACAGTGGGAGCCACCGATCTCGCTGCCGAGATCGGAGCGTCGCAGCCACGGATCTCAATCCCGGTCGTGGAGGAGGTCGAGTATGAGTTCGACCAACAGAAGTTCGAGGAGTACGTGTCCTCGTCCGGATCAACCTCCCCCCGTAAGTCCAAGAAGTTCTTCTCCAGGAGAAAGACTCGTTGGTATGAAGATGTTGAAAACACCAACGAAGATCTCGCCCCGCTGGATGCCGAAGCTGCATTGGGTGAGATTTCTCCAACTTCCAACCAGGTCAGATCTGCTCTGGCCAAATCTTCCGTCGCCGAGGGCGTGGTGACTCTCTCGAAGAGAGCCCGCCAAAGGCAACGTCAACGCCTTGCGAAACAATTCGCAAAGGCAATGGAATCTGTGGACGGGATCCGCTACAACACGGATCTGAAGAACAGAAGAGGCAAGCAGCCTCAACAACAGATGAATGGTGGTTCCTCCAAGCCGCCAACAATGCAATGGGTCCGTGTCAAACGGAACCGTTCAACGCTGGAGGAACGCATTCGTAAGCGCCGTGCATTATCAGTGCAGGCACGGGCTCAAGCTGAAGAAGCCCGTAGAAAACTTCAGAAAGAGGTGACAAAGAAGCCACCACCAACCCGCAAAGTGTGGAGGCCAAAATCCGAAGTGGCGATTCAGGCCAAAGAGCAACCTTTGCAACCTTCGAAGCAGATTCAACCTCCGGCGAACCAAACGAAGTCGCCGACAATTCCCATGGCCACTCCGGGAGGTCACGCAGAATCATCCCGGAGAAAGAAGTTAGTTTTGGAGCGCCTCGGCCCACTCCCCAATGGACGATGCAAAACTCCAGTTCAAGAGCGTTTGGGCCCGATGAAGAAGCCCCGAACGACTCAACATGTTGGGGGTCGCTATCACTTTCAGCATGACAAGGAATTCAAGGATGCTGCGCGCGCCAATTTGCGCATCGAAGTCCAGGAGCCCGCTAAGAACCCACGCCCACAAAGGCATATTTCGAGGCGCGTAACTTTTGAAGGCCCAAAGAAGGCGATTCACCCCCAGAAGGAAACATTGTCGTCCGATGACGATGACGTTATACTTGGGAAATCGTGCCAACACGCGATAGGTTGCTCCGACCTTCATACGGACGAGCTGTACTATCGTGCTGGGGTACGAGCAGAGCCAGAAAGAGAAGTCCTCATAGGCTCGAGACTCAATGCCCCTGTTCCAAACTTATTCGGGCAGTATTGTCTGAATGCAGATGCAACAATACAGTCCCTGAAAGAGTTTCGGTGTTCGAAAGGCTCAGCACTGAAACGCCAAAGCCAAGGCCTAGGCGTTTCCGACGAAGGAGAGCGGTGGTTGAAGATGGAGAATTTCCAAAGGTCACCGCTAACATGACCAGCAAAAGGACATCGACGCGGGATGATCTCAAGTCGATTCTGAAAGCATCCCGGTGTCTAACCCATCTGCAGTCCGGAGCCATCGCACGAGGAACTTATGGTAGAGTTCGGATAAGACCACCTTCAGAAGATGAGGAATCGGATGCTTGCTCTGCGGTTGCGTCTGACAACACCGTATCCAGCGAAGGAGAACCCCGCGAGTCATTCATGATAAGCGCGGAACAAGTGGCCAAGATGCTCGAAGAAGCTATGGCCAAACAACAGGAGAGCTTCAGGCTCGAGATGCAAATGGCCATGCAGACCATGAGAGAGATGCATGAGCAACAAATCCAGGCATTGAGGAACCAACAAGGCGAACCAAGTCGTCATAACCAGAACAATCTGGAAGATGAGGACAGGTGCAAATGAAACTCGTGACACCAATAACCCTCTCGTCAATGCAGGGGGTGGTAACGAGGATGCCAACGAAGGTACAGGTGAAAGTCTAAAGATCAAAAACCTCGAAAGCAAGATTAATACGTTGATTTCTTCTCAAGAGGTGAAGAAAACGGGCATTCCATGTCCATACCCAAGAGAATGGGAATCAATCCCATATCCGGCGAAGTTCAACCTAATCAACTTCACGCCATTTGATGGGAAGGGTTCACCCACTCAGCATGTGATTTACTTCAAATCACATCTGGGGGTAATCTCCGGCAACGAGTCTCTGATGGTGCGGTCATTCGTTGGCACTCTTCGCGGAGCCGCCTTCGATTGGTATCGCCGCCTCAAGCCAGGAAGCGTGCATAGCTGGGACGACATGGAGACAAAATTCCTCGCTAACTTCTTCGACGACGACACCGAGATATCCATCGGAACGTTGCTCGACGAGAAACAAAAAGACGGGGAATTGGTCGATACCTTCGTCAAGAGGTTCCGCAACAAAGCGTTGAATTGTCGGGATCCAATCACTGAAGAGTTCATCCTCCAAACTTGCCACAACAACCTCGCGTTGGACGTGTTGGAAGCAATAGGGACAGCACCGTCCAATACTTGGAAAGACTTGAAGGTCCGAGGGGAACAAGCCGAACGCTTCCTCCGAAGGAAGAAGGCCGAGAGGAGTCAATCGACGACAAATCCTCCGAACTCGAACTTCGCCTCCCGTGGTAAGGGCAAGACACCCGTAACGACTGTCGATGCTAATCAAACATCGCAACAGCAGTCCCGGAGGCAGCAAAAGACTTCGGATCAGAGGCCTCAAAAAGAGTACTCCTTCAAGGACGAAGATGTTCCAGCCATCTTCGAATCCCTCCTTGCAAATAACAAGATCAAGCTGCCACCGATAACGAATCAGGAGGAAGCTGACGATATTGCGGATCCGAAGTACTGCGCATACCACAGGAGGATCCTTCACCCAACCAAGGCGTGCTTTACACTCAAGAATAGCATCCAAACCTTGGTGGAAGCCGGTGTTATATCGCTCAATTAAGTCGAATCAGTCCTCCGACCGGTATAAGAGGTTAAACTGCTCCCTGATACTCCAATAGGTATAAGAGTCTAAACTATTTCCTTTCTTCCACGGGAAGTTCCTGAAGAGTGCCACGCATGGTGTTCTTAAGGATAACCCAATCGTGCATTTAATTCAATGATACACCCAGTTTTGTAAAGAAAGCTGGGGGTGGATAATTCATGTAACGGGAAGTTCCCGGAAGAATGTTAAATGTAATATTCTTAGGGATAACCCGGGCATGTTGAATAAAGTGATAAACACTAAACTCCTAATTTTCGAACACTCTTTTGCTGAGATGAAATCCGATCTCTTCATTGGATCAATTTTTCATCACAAAACTCTCATTGGTGTTGACGAGTCATGGTCTCCACCACAGAATCCCCCACCGATCAAACCAATTGACGGTGGGATCACCAAAATTCTTTCCTCCGCTATGTTCGTGCACTCAACACTTTCATTGTTAGAGTCCGGATATAATATTTAGGATTTTGATCTATCAATCATTGACGAATTGTCAAAGCCTTTTTTTGTTAAGTCTTCATCACTTAACATCAGGAACCCCCTTTTGAGTGATTTGTATGAATCAACATTCCTACAGTGGTTTGTACTCTCACTCTCACTTCCCATTTGGTCAAACCTTCCTACAGTTAGGACCAAAACCAAAATCCCCTCTCGAGTCCTTCAATGAACGAGAGGTCCACTTTCAAATTGAGCGATCAAACCTTCTTACAGTTAGGATCGTTTTAAACCCCCTATTTGGTCAAACCTTCCTACAGTTAGGACCAAAACCAAAATCCCCTCTCGATTCCTTCAATGAGCGAGAGGCCCACAAATCGAGCGATCAAACCTTCTTACAGTTAGGATCATTTTAAACCCCCCACTTGGTCAAACCTTCCTACAGTTAGGACCACAACCAAAATCCCCTCTCGATTCCTTCAATGAACGAGAGGCCCACAAATTGAGTGATCAAACCTTCCTACAGTTAGGATCATCTCAAACTCCCGCTTGATCAAACCTTCCTATAGTTACGGCCAAAACCACGATTCACTCTCGATAAACGAGAAATTCATCTTTAGTTCGGTAATCAAACCTTCCAACAGTTAGGGTTATCCGAATCTTTTTGATTCTCGGAGTGGAGATCCCACTTTTAGTTTCACCTTTCCGGATTCTGGAGGTGGAGATCCCACCCCAAGTCTCCTTTCCTTGTTCGGGGAATAGAATATAAAATTCTTCCTTCCCTACACCAACTTTTTCCAAGAGTTTATCAATCTTGGATTCATCCTAGAAAGTTTATCCCGAATCCTAAGCAGAGATAAGTCTGCGCCTAACACGCGCTGCCGGTTTAGTCTTTTTCCACAGAAAAAGACACCAGAGTTCGATTCTGGGATATTTTATCCTGAAACCTAAGCAAGGATAAGTCCGCGCCTAACCCGCGCTGCCGGTTAGTTCTTAACCGTTAAAAAGAACACTCGCCCACATATTCGACATTGTGGCAGGTTGTTATTAATAACACCAAAATCCATGCCTCACACGCATGGGGAATTTCATCCTGAATCCTAAGAAAGGATATGCTGACGCCTAACACGCGTCGCCGATTTAGTCTTTTTCCGATTGAAAAAGATACCAGAGTTCGATTCTGGGGACCTTTATCCCGAAGCCTAAGAAGGGATAAGCCGACGTCTAATACACGTTGCTGGGTAGCCTATTCCCATAATAATGGCAAAGTCTACATATTCGAAGTTGTACCACAAAGTCTAAGGGAGTTCATTCCTTTAGCATAACGTCACATGCGGAACGGATTTAAACAATTCGCATGTAAGCCCGATTCAAACGGTAATCGGTAAGAGCACGTCAAATCCGTTGAAGGCTGAGGATTTGCCAAAAATCCTAAGTCAACGTCTAATACACGTTGCTGTTTAGTCTTTTCACAGGAGAAAGACGAAGTCTACGTATTCAATATCGTAGCACTAAAAGGATTAACTCTTTTAGCTTAACGTCATATGCGGAACGGACTTAAACAATCCACATGCTAGCCCGACTCAAACGGTAGTCGGTAAAGGCTTATCAAATCCGTTGATGGCTGAGAATTTGCCAAAAATTCTATAAGTACGAGTCATTGACGCATCAATTCTATGGATTGGTCTCGTGACTCGAGTATCCGCCTCGCTCCAATACCTTAAGAGCTTAAACTGTGTCTACTCCAGCAGACGTACGAGTATAAACTGTGTCGGACGTCGAACAAATACGTCGCAATGAAGCCTGGACGCCGGACAACGCGTCACAAAGAAGCTCAAACGCCGGACAACGCGTTGTAAATGAAGATTCAACGCCGTCAATCGATGATCAGTTCTATGTTGAAGCAACCAACTCGAGCTAAAAAGTCAAGAAATCAATAATCGACTTCAAGTTCAAAATTCCGACAGACGGTCAGACAATAAATGCAGCACCGGAACCTTTTCAAGCATTCGACAAAGCACCGAATAGCCTGAAGGAATTGAAGGAATCCAGAACAGAAGCCATTCCAAAGTCCCATTACACCGACTGAAGGTTGGGACAATCACATCCAAAGTATTCCAGACTCTTCTATAAAAGAACGAGACTGAAATACTTTGGAGGGGGTATCTGTAGGCGTACAAAACTGCCTATAGGTCCCTTAACATAGCTCGACGACGTCGATTCAACAAACGGACCATCGGGCGACGTATCCAAACAAGACTGTTAGCCCACAACGCCGAAGCCAAGTGACACGCGACGAAGTGGACTAACGAAGTCACGAAGCTGACAAACCGCACGCAAACAATGTCACTCACGTGCGGAACCGAACCAACGGTTCGAAGAGTTAACGAGTCATCCAACCAAGAACGGACTCGAACGAATCGCGATCGAATCAAGATCAGTTTCGTACTCAAACTCAAAAGGGGAGTTACCGCCAAATCTGGAATCAAGTCAACGAATCTTTTCCAGATCAATCAACCGAATCACGGACAGAACCAGAACCGGAAATAACGGAAACAATGGAAAACAATGAAACGGACAAACACCCGGGGGACTCGGCCGAAACCGAGCCACCCCAGGATGGCTCGGCCTA
This sequence comes from Asparagus kiusianus, assembly GCA_022839385.1. Lineage (NCBI taxonomy): Eukaryota > Viridiplantae > Streptophyta > Magnoliopsida > Asparagales > Asparagaceae > Asparagus > Asparagus kiusianus. Next base: position 118,634 of record BQKN01064331.1, read on the forward strand.
AGCCGAGCCACCCCAGGGTGGCTAGGCTCAGAACTGTGCGCGGGCACAGTTCTGAGTGCCTATAAATAGGCCTTCTGTTCATTTGTTGAGGAGGTTGGAAAAAGAGGAGGCGAAGCCCTGCTGAATTGGAGACTCAGATCTAAAAAAAATCAGAACTTTAAGGCTTTGAAGACTTGTCCATCCAGATCCGGTGCTCGGCGATCATCAACGCCAAATAAGGCAAGAGTTCGAGAGGAATTGGATCTCAGATCTCAGATCTACGTAGGTACACTCCGGATCAAAGCTTGGTTCTTTGATTCCGAGATTCGAGCGGTTGTTTCCTTGGTGAAACAATCCCTTCGGCTATTATCTCCCTTGGTGGAATAATACCTGTTATACTGCGTAGATCCGACCGGATCTAGATCTCGTGGTGGTCCATGGCAAACAACCCCGATGCAGGCAAACAACCCACAAAGCGAGTGACCGCAAAACAGGAGCTCACGATCTGTTCGACAAACAAGGAAATAAAGTTGTAATCTTTTTTTTGTTTTCTTTGATTTCTTGTAACCGGATCTTATAAAAAAACCGGATCTTTATAACACAAAAAGTTGTTATTTTAAGATGACAATGGAATCAATAATGAAAGAAGTAACAAATTTTCCCGCGAACAACCCGAAACCCTAAGGTCAACGTCGGTCAACGCGTTGTGACAAAAAAATCAATGTACGATGATATGAAACCCTAAGCCAGCACGATGCAACGAAGATAGTCAGTTCTAAGTCAACTCAGCGGCACGAGCCAAACTCAATTCGTCAGTTTTAGATTCGAGACTCTGATGACGGCCAGACGATAAACACAGCACCGAAAGAACTTCAGCTATTCGTCAAAGCATCGAATAGATTAAAAATCAGAGGAGTCATAAATTAAAGCTAAATACAGGTCTTTTACGCCGACCGAAGGCTGGACCAATCACATCCAACGTATTCCAGCCCCTTCTATAAAAGAAACGAGGCTGGAACGCTTTGGAGGGGGTATCTGTAGGTATCGAAAATTGCCTATAGGTCTCCACGAACAGCTCAATGCTAAGAAAAGACGATGAACGTCACTATCTAGTTCATAGAAGCTTGATTGACATTGACGAACACTTAAAGTGGATCGACGAACTACGTGAAGTAACAGAGTTTCAGAATAATGAGGATACGAACTGATCGGGAGCCCCGCGTCGCTTATAAAAGGTGAAACACCATTTGTATCCTAGTTTAATCCATAACGATCTAATCATCGAAGCTTATAAATCTCCTCGTCGGTTTTCTAACGCACTTTGAATCACTCAAATCCGAGTTCGGACGAAGAAATTACGGCGGAAACGGACGAGTGTGCGGAAAAAGCATCTCAGCCTGAGTTGAGACACCCCGAGGTGTCTCGGCCCAACCGAGACACCCTAAGGTGTCTCGGCTTGAGCTGAGACACCCAAGGGTGTCTCGGCCTCGCTGAGACACCCAAGGGTGTTTCCAGGCCCAAGAATCAGCCGTTATGCGGCTTTAACCGCCCAGACTTCCTTGGAGCCTATAAATACAGCCCCGGGAGCCTCATTTTTTGGAGAGCTGGAATTTTGGAGAATTGGCGAAACCCTACCAGACTGAACATTAATCGAGTTCTTCAACACAAGAGAGAGAGAGAGATTTTCAGATCTGCATCACCCGTGTCCGTTCCTTAGGATTATCCCGTTGCGATAATCTTAAGAAGAGCAATTATCTCGCCGTTGTCGAGATAAGCGCTTCTGCTTCTAGATTCCTTCGTGAATCGACGGAGTTCTGGATCTGATCTGATTGTCAGGTAGTCCACGGATATCGACGTCCCCGTCACCGGCTAAAGACCCACGCAAGCAAGAAACGACGAACGGATCTTGTGTTATTCTCGAGAAAGTTGTAACCTTTTATTTTCTTTTGTTGAAAATTTGAATTCTTTGTAAACAATTAATATTATAATGAATTTAACAATGAAGGTAACTTTCAGCGAAAACACTAGGCATTCCAACCTGCTGGTCTTTCTCAACAAAAAGGTTCGGACATCTCGCCAACAAAAGGCATAAAACAAGCTGATCGTCTCGACCCCTCAGCACTCGGGTCGTCCCAACATGCCCGACTCATGATAATCAACACTTATTCTATCAACTAGATTGGAATGGATAGCAGCAAAAACGAGGAATGTGTGGTGACGTCAGCCACGTGAAATCTGAAAAGATTTTTTAGTTCCCTCATTTAATGCATGCCCACGTCCGTCCAGAGCTGCTCTCATTTCACTCGGATCCGGTCCAAGCCAACTCCAAACTAAAGGAGCCAACTGTTATAGTGTTTCTAGTTGCCAAAATATGGTCATTTGCCAGCAACAGACATGTGTCCCCCTACATGCACCGTTCAAATTAAATTGGCGGTCAGGACCACCAAGAATCCCCACTTAGCTGACTCCTCGAGTCGACATCTCCTTAGATCGACTCGAAGGGCGGGACATGTCAGTCCCCTTGTCGAAGATGACTCGCTACGAGCCCACTCGACCAGTTATTCGATACCTTGCAGGGTCAACTTGAAAGGTGCTACTTCTCGACACCCCTCGCTACCAGCCGAAGGACGACTTCAACCTTGAACCTCCCTCGTTGACAGCGTGTTGGCATCACATTAAATGCTTGGAAGGCGCCATCATTCCTCTACCCCAAAAATCTTTATGACACATCGGACCACGTCGGCATTGCCACACCCCCCATCACTTCACATTAAATACTGAGGTGACCTCTCCTCCACTCGCCGACCGATACCTGTAAAGCAGATGCTGACGTGGCCATCATCCCATACTCAACCGAAATTATTATTTTACCCTTTTACCACTACTATAAATAGGGGTACTATTTTTAACAATAGGGTAAGCGAGCAATCTCTCAGAATTCTTCTCCACTACACCTAAGAACTCACAAAGTTCATCACTTTCCCACTTAAGTTCATCACTGACTTGATCATCAGAGGAACAACGGGGGAGCTAGTCCCCGTTCTCTTACGAGTTGCTATTTGTGCAGGAAGAAACTACTCAACTCAAAATAGATATTCAGATAAGTTAGCGGCCCCTAATCAACCTCACCCCCATTTTATTATCTGTGTGATTAATAACATCAACAATAACTTAAAACTAAATAAGATATTTATTTGTGGATATTTGGTGTTATCACAATCCTGTAATGCTAGATCAGTCACTTGATGGTCTTCATTTATCTTCGAACTCGAGATGGCTTGATCGGAACTCATGAACAAACAAACGAATTCATTGAATTGTTGAAATTGCCATAGTAAGAGATCACTGGTTAGACAAACTTCTCTAATAATGAATTGTATTTAGCCTTTTACTCATGCAGAAAAGTCATAAAAATCATTTTTAACAAGAATAGAATATAATTTATGGCATAATGTCATAAATATTATCTCATATCTCCAGTTTAGAATAAATATACACATTTGATTTTCGTCATCACAGAAAATTAGAAAAATTAGATGGAAAATAAATGCTAGGATTTGAAGATTCACGTGATCCAAATTATAGCACGATCAAGTCAGGGCTTTTGCGAACTAGTCGCTAAGAGTAATTGCCGAAGAAGGAGGAGAGGAGACCGGGCTGGAGACGAGATGAGTAGATCGTTTCAAAGAGTAGCTAATAAAGAACGCCTTTTTAACTCTTTGACGCCCTTCCATTACCTGTTTGTTGTAACAGCATCATATAAAGGAGATGGATTTCTGAAAGGGATGATGAAGGGTCAGGTTTTATTGATAATAAATTTCAAGATTTATTATGTGAAGTTTTATTTGTGGGGGAGGAAGAGAAATAAGTGTTTTCATTGATCCTGTTTAATTTAATAACTATTTTAAATATTAATTTAAAAAGGTACTTATTAAAATTTGTATGGGATGAGAAACTTGGAATTTGAAATTTTCAAGGGATGAATTAGGTATTCAAAAGTTTTGCCACTCATTTTTTTCTTTTATAAGTAGTATAGATTCTTTAATTTATGGAGAAGCTTAATTACAAGTTTCAGCACTTAGAGGCAAATAATTACAAAGCATGTAGCCTTAATGATCCACTAAATATAATTATAGGAAGTTAATTCTCCTTACTAGAAGAAAATGTCTAATTTATGCCAGATATACGAAAATGATTTATTGTATTCTGATTTATAGGCCATCATATTTGACATGTTAGAAGTATACCAGACCAGTTGGTAGCACCTTATCTCTCAAAAAACAATGCATCCTACTATCACTACATTAATCTGCTAGTTGATTGTGTCCTTGAATAACACCCTCAAACCATCACTAAGGCCCAATGGAATAATTTACAGTTTTAAACAGCAAAGTCTTCATACAATCTTTATTATATAATTATAGTACACCAAACTCTTGCATAGCTTGTATTTATTACTATCAAAGGCATGGTATAATAAGAATTGCATCACCCAGTAACCTTAGAATTAAATTAATTCAATAAATGCGTAGTATATAGCATGCGTGATAAAAAGGTTAGCTATCCATATTTGATCGTATGATATGATTGTGACAAATATAGAGAAGACGACAAATTAATAAAGTTAAACAAGGACGAGAGCTTGTAAAGAAAGTACTTATTGAACATTAAAATTATTAAACATATTTAAGGGTTGTTTGGTTCTGATTTTTTTAGGGTGAAAGTAGGGGAAAGTCTGCCACAGTGTCCCATCTGCGGCAGGTTTCACCCCAAATCGTCTAAAAAAGACATTTTAGGGTGAAATCTGACACATTTCTGACACTGTGTCAAGAATTCACCGACAAAATTGGAACCAAACGCGCCCTTAAAGAGCTTCTGAAGAGTTAGCATAAGCGGATGCGGATGCTTGATGTGATGATTGAAGCCAAAGTCTGTGACCATTAAATAATCAAATTACTGAAGATTTTAAAATCAACTAAAGTTTCATATAAATAAATCTTGAAATTTTCCATCTGGTCTATCATTCGGAAATAAAAGGGGGGGGGGGGGGGGGGATCAATATGTCATCATCATTATATTGCTTTTAAGTTAGCTTTTTCATATCTATTTTTTTGATAAAACACCAAATTAAATTGACTTATAAGTCCCCTAAAAAGTTGGTATACCACAGCTTTTGAAAAATTAGCTTATAAGTTCACCTAAATAAGCTAAGTTTGACCAAAGAAATTGCTATTCTACCCAAACAATGTTTGTAGTATTTTTACTAAAAAAGTCAAAAGTCACAAAAGCCAACTTAACTTATAAGCTTCAAAATAATAAGCACTCCCAAACATCCTCTATATATGAAGTCTCCAGAGGAACTTAAGTGATTAAATTATTGTCAGTTAATCCTTTGCAAGAAAGCCGTCATTATTGTTTTTGAATCAAAAGCCGTCATTGTTGGTGGACATTCTAAATCCAACGTATGAACCCCGTAATGCATCCAACTTTTAGAGCTTTTTTTCATGAGCAAATAGTCAATATATAATTTTATTATATCATTCCTTTTCTTTTAGCTTCCCGATCTATTCATCCACAATGGAATGAAGCCTTGATATATTGTCCTAATGTTGTTCCTCTAACTACTAGTAATGACGATGACACACCTATTTTTAATAATACTAGTCCAACCGTTGATGGTCTTGATGGGGACACTTTGTCGAGAACACCACCACTCTGTATGAATGTCTAAGCAGCCAATGAGAACGGTAAAAAATCTAACAGGAAACCCACTAAGTTGAAAAACTTTCGTCCTCCTCCTGAATAGAAGCATATAGTAACACAGAGTAGTTGACAACCTATAAGTGATACAACATTTTAGCTTTCACAGGAGCTTGGGTACACACGAATATGCAGCTTGTTTCCTTTAGATAAAGAGTGGGATGATGAGTCTCAAGAAAAGATGGACACTGTTATGGAGCTTCTAAAGGTAATTATTGATTGACTTGTACTTCAAAATTAATTTATATAAATTATCTGGTCTTTCTCATAGGATAATTTTATTTGGGAAAGCGGTGATGACAACCTTAAGAACTCTAGATTCAAGATGCCCGTAAATATGATGTCCACTCATCGTTGGTGTACTCTTACAGTGCAGTCATTAGTAAGATCTTGGAAAGCAAAACTAAAGAAAAAGTATTACAATAAATGGGAAGCTATGTCTCCTCAGTAACGTGATCAGATTAACTTTGAGAGGATCACTCGTAACAAGTGGGAAGACCTTATGAACTATATAGACAATCCCAACAAAGAGGTAACTTTTTGATTTAGAAATGTATATCAATTATTTATTATTTTATTGACTTTTTTGTTGTAAATCAAAATATGTATAATTGAAATTTGCTCATAATATAATAAAATGAATACGTATAGAGAAAATATTTTTTATGTTATTTTTTGTCATTTCTTATTGCAAGATGAAGCAGCTAGAAATTTACAACATGTTTCAAAAAAGAAACTTTGGCATTGTTTGGGACAAAAGTCTATGGCTCAAACTAAGCGTAAATTGGTAATTGCAACAATATGAATTAAATATTTTGTCAAGATGCACACATCTAATTATCAATATTTAATTAGCTTATTCATGTTTTTTGCTTTATAGAAAGAGTTAGATCCAGAAAAATTTGATGAGTTTGATATATTTATTAAGTCCCATAAGAAAAAGATGGGTCTTGGAGACTATACACATAAGAAAACTCAAGACGTTTGTGTAAGTGTTGTTTGTGATTTTATTTTTAAGATAATCATATACGATATTTGTTGTGTGATATGAATTTCATGTATAGGAGAAGGTTATTAAAAGGGAAGAGGAGCTCAGAGTTCGACTTCAAGATGCACAGATCTGATGAAGACTTGGCTTGTGAGGCTACAAGATCCAGCGGACAACTCACAAGGTGAGGCCACATCCAGCGGACAACTCACAAGGTCCAGTGAACAATTCACAAGCCCGCCCGATTGTCAATCTGCAGCAGTTGTTTTTGTTATAAATACCTAGCCGACTAGGGTTATGTGGAGAGCAAGAGTAGGCAGAGGGGAGAAAGAATTGTAGGCGGCTGATTGGGGCATGAGCAGAGTTTTCTTTTTGGCTTGGGCGGCGTGCAGGTAACGCAAGGCAGAGGAAAAAGTACAGTGCAAGGAGAAAATTGGCGGCAATGCAAGGCAGAGACGTGCAGTTTGTTCCCTTGGGTTTGTGCTGTTTTAGAGGGCTTTTCGCATCCCCTTTTTGTGAGAGGTTTGAGAGATTGTGTAAGGTTTAGATTGTGTGATTGTAAACCCTATTTGTATTCTCCCTCTCTAATAGTAGGTCTCCCCCTCCTTGTCCCGTGGACGTAGGCAGTTTGCTGAACCACGTAAAATTAGTTTGTTTATGTTTGTGACCATTGTAATAGTTTTTAGGATCCCTCGATAAGTCAGTCCTAGAACTGATGAGAGGAAGAGCCGATATCTCACTTTGTTAAGATATTCGCTTCAGATTCTTATCTCCTTGATGAGACGGGAATTCTTATTGATCTTTCTCTTTTATTGTGTACCAGAAACTCTACCGAAAATTTCGCCGCGCACAACAAGTGGTATCAGAGCCCAGGTTCCAGATCTAGGGTTTTGTCTTGGTTGGAGGAGTAGATCAATTTGGAGGCTCGTCTAAGGCTTCGTTTGGTGATAAAGGTGTGATCTTTTGGTAAATACTCTATCTTTTTAGTTTTGGATCTATTCTTCATTCGTTGGTGCGTTGAGAAAGATGTCGGGGAAAGAAGGTGTTTCGGGTGTCGAGGGTGGTGCTTCTGGTACGAAGACCATTCAGAATTTGAATGTCCACTCTATGAAGATAGATGTGGAGAAGTTTAATGGAACAAACAATTTTGGATTATGGAGATGCGAGGTTTTGGATGCGCTGAACTTGCAGAATTTGGAGGATACCATAGAGTTAGATGACAAGCCAGATGACATTGAAGAGAAGGTTTGGAAGAAAATGAATCGAATGGCGTGTGGTGTAATTAGGTCTTGTTTGACTCAAGATCTAAATGTGATGTGATGAATGAGACTTCTGCAAAGAATATTTGGGAGATTCTTGAAAGCAAGTATCTGATAAAAGAGTGTTGAGAACCGCTTGTATTTGAAAAGGAGACTTTATCATTTTCAGTTGAAGAAGGGAACCTCAATTAGAGATCACATGAACACCTACACAAAGCTTCTTGCGAATTTGGCGAATGTGGATGTCATGATTGAAGATGAGGATAATGCGTTATTGTTGTTGAGTTCCTTGCCCGATGAGGAATATGAGACCTTCGTCCTTACTCTGATTAATGAAAAGACATCTCTTTTATATAGTGAGGTCACTGCTGCACTGGTGAATTATCAGCTTCGGAAGAAGGATAAAGAGACTTCGACTGAGTCGGTAGCAGAGGCGTTGGCCGTAAGAGGGAATGATCCAAACCAAAAGAATTGGAAGTTACGGTCTAGAGTAGGACATCCTACAATTGAAAAAAATCAGTGTGCTAGGTGCAAGGACTGGTCATTGGAAGAAAGACTGCCCAAAGCTAGACGAATGGATGAAGAATAAGCAGAAGGGAAAAGGGAAGCAACCATCATCAGAAGCAAACATCGTATCGGATGGTAATATTTCTGACTCTTCTATTTATTCACTTTCTATCAGTCCTACATGGAGCTATTTGGAGGAATCCGAGTGAATGTTGGATAGTAGTACGACCTATCATGTGTGCCCTAGAAGAGAATGATTCTCCAGTTTTGAGAAACTGGATAGTGGTGTGGTGTACATGGTGATAACCGTGTATGCCAGATCCTTGGGATAGGAAGAATTCGCATCAAAATGTTTGACGGGTCTGTTAGGGAGTTAAATAATGTTAGATACGTTTCTTCTTTGAGGAAGAACTTGATCTCGATTGGAGCTTTGGTTAGAGAGGGTCTAAATATTTGATTTGAGGACATGGTTCTCAAGATTGTGGAAGACTCTCGGATTGTGATGAAGAGCGTCAGGAGGAATAACCTGTATTACTTGGCTGGAGGTATAGTGGCAGGTGGAGAATTGGCGACTTCTATTGATTCGAATAGACTATGACATTTGGGGCTTGGCCATTCCAGTATTGATTCCTCGCATAGATTGAAAGAGGGTGTGAAGACCTGAAATTTAAAGTCCAGTGAACATGTTGATGTGAGCAAGAAGACCAAGGTGAAGTTTGGTACATCTATTCACCGTGCTAAGGGTCGTTCTGGAGGAATTCACGTGGATGTTTGGGGGCCTTCCAAGGGGGCATCATTGGGAGGTAATAGAAGTTTGGTTTTCTTTGTTGGTAGCTGTTCTAGGCGTGTTTGGGTTATAACCAAATCCCCATTGGAGAAAGTCATAGTAGTCTCCAACAGATTGAAGAAGTGTATGATTAGCAGAAAAGTGAAGGTACTTCATTCTGGTGGGAGGTACAAGATAGACCTATTTCTGTATTGGAGCCGAGATCACAGCATTTCGAGACACTTCGTTGAAAAGGAAATCTTAGGGCAACCAGATAGGGTGGTAAATTTGGAGAATCGTGCCTTGCTGGAGGAGGATCGGTGCTTATGGTCGAGCAATAGTTTGCAGAAGAGGTTCTGGACTGAGGCTTCTATATATTTGAGTTATCCTATTAAAGAGTTGTCAACTGCTATGATTAGAGGTAAAAATCTATTGGAAGATAGGTTTGATTATGTCACTTTGGATGAGGCTTCGATGAGGAAGCCAATTGACTCTTAGTAGGTGGAGAGTTTTGGACAAACCTTAGTTGTATCGCAACAGGTGGAGATTGATGCTACTTCACATTGGGTGGAGATTTTTCCACATACTCCAGGTCATTTTGCATCGTTTAGGATTCTAGCTGAGGTGACACAGTTTGGAGATCATTTGGTTTTGGATGCAGATGATGAGTTGGGTTTTGATTCGAGTGCAGCTGATAGATGTAGTTTGGATATGGCTATTGGTTCACCTCAGGTGGAGGTGTTTGAGGCCATTGGAGGTGCTATCAGCCACAGAGTTGATGATATTGGAGAAGGATTGCGAACTCTTCTATTGGATTGAGGTCGTTCCCGGCTATTGGGTGAATTACGTTCGGCTTGATTCCTTGGGCAAGAGGATACGTAGGCAGTCTTTACGATACAACCGGTTTGGATTTTGATGGGGTAAGATCGATTTGGTGAGTTGATACCAACATTTGGAGAATGTTTGCATTCTCATTTGGGTCTCGACTTGTTGTGGATTGAGTCCGTTATCGTGAATTTTTTTTCACTTCGTACTGGACGCAACAAGTGAGACATTTTTTTGTTGGTGTCGGCTCAGTTTTGAGAAAACTTCACCAAGGTGGAGAATTGATGAAGACGTGGCTTGTGAGGCTACAAGATCCAGCGGACAACTCACAAGGTGAGGCCACATCCAGCGGACAACTCACAAGGTCCAGCGAACAATTCATAAGCCTACCCGATTGTCAATCTGCAGCATTTTTTTTTGTTATAAGTACCTAGCCGACTAGGGTTATATGGAGAGCAAGAGTAGGCAGAGGGGAGAAAAAGAATTGCAGGCAGCTAATTGGGGCGTGAGCAGAGTTTTCTTTTTGGCTTGGGCGGCGTGCAGGCAGCGCAAGGCAGAGGAAAAAGTACAGTGCAAGGAGAAAATTGGCGACTGTGCAAGGCACAGGCGTGCAATTTGCTCCCTAGGGTTTGTGCTATTTTAGAGGGCTTTTCACATCCCCTTTTTGTGAGAGGTTTGAGAGATTGTGTAAGGGTTTAGATTGTGTGATTGTAAACCCTATTTGTATTCTCCCTCTCTAATAGTAGATCTCCCCCCTCCTTGCCCCGTGGCGTAGACAGTTTGCTGAACCACGTAAAATTGGTTTGTTTGTGTTTGTGGCCATTGTAATAGTTTTTAGGATCCCTCGATAAGTCAGTCCTAGAACTGATGAGAGGAAGAGCCGATATCTCACTTTGTTGAGATATTCGCTTCAGATTCTTGTCTCCTTGGTGAGACGGAAATTCTTATTGATCTTTCTCTCTTATTGAGCACCAGAAACTCTGCCGAAATTTCCGCCGCGCACAACAAGATCCATTAACAAAAGCTCATCAATTGAAACTATCAATTGTACTCTTGATGAGGTAACGAAAAAACACCATGGGGGATATAAAACAGGACATGGTATTAGATACAAAAGAAGGACAATGATTCACCAGTTTTCTACATCCTATAACGTTAAAAGTAGTGTAAACAACTCTCAACTTCAAGAAGAGCAAGATGTTGCTAACCAGAAATTTCAAGAGTTATATGCTACTAACAAGAAAATTCAAGAGTTACTTGAGGAGATACAGAAAAGAGTTGAGGAAGCGGAAAGAGAAAAGGCATGGGAAAAGGAAGAAAGAGATCATCAAATGCAAGAAATTCAAATGATATTGTCTAGCTTTCAAGCCATGGTTGGATTAAATAGACAAACAGAATGATTCAATGCAGGTATATCATATTCTCTGTTTTTATATCCAACTAGCTCGTAGATGTTTAAAATAGGGAACTTTTACAAATTCGAATATATTTTCTAGAAAGCTTACTATTCGTATAATTTTCATAACAAAAAACCTCTTGGATCGAACTGGAGTAAACTTAGAATTCAATTTTGTTCAATTGCATTATCCTTTCGTGTAATGTTGGATGATATATATACATTTTTTGGTCAATGAAAATATTTTTTCATTCAGCAAATAGGAAATATTAGTACACTATTTTTTTGATATCTGTGTTGCTATATTTCACTACACTATTCTCCCTCAGTTCCAATTTTTGGTGAACTCAGTAAAATATTTCATTTCTAGCATTTGTGCACAGGAGAGATGTTGATAATACAGTGCGAGGGTAAATATTTTTTTCATACCCAGTTTCTTGAAGAGAAATATATAACTACACAGAAAAAGTTATATAGTCATCTAGACTAAATAACTGTCAGCCATTTTTCTAATATAAATTTGCAGTCTTTAATATACACACAGCTTACCACATCAGGTGCTTCAATAAGTGACTTCAATCTAGCCTGTGAAACACTATGTCTGCATAGGTTGTCTATAAATGCTTCCCTCAAGTCCCAAAAGATGACATTTGTTCCTGCAGAAATTTAAGAATACAAAATCAATAGGGTCAAGCTGAATTTTACATGGTTTCATTTGAAGGATTCCATTTCAGAGCATCTCCAACAGCTTCTCCAAAATTTTCTCCAAAATGGGGAAGCAAAAGTCATATTCTCCAACTAATTTTTACACCAACTCCAACAGCTTCCCCATTTTGAAGAATCCATTTTTTCCTCTAAAAATTTGGAGAATGTTGCAGATTTGGGGAAGTTTCCCATTTTTTCTCCTTCATCCCTATTTTGGGGAATGAGATGGGGAATCTGTTGGACCAAAAACCTAACTAAATTCTCCAAAAGTGGAAAATGGGGAAGCTGTTGGAGATGCTCTTATGGTTCCCTCAAGTCCCAAAAGATGACCTTTATCCTACAGAAATTTAGAAAAACAAAGGCAATTGGGTCCAACTGAATTTACATGGTTTCATTTGAAGAATTATATTTTTTGGTCGATGAAAATATTTTTTTCAATCACCAAATAGGAAATATAGGTGCTTTGTTTTTTTGATGTTTGTGTTATATCTTTCGCTGCACAATTTTCCCTTAGTTTCAATATATGGCGAGCTCGGTAAAATATTTCATGTCTTGTTTTTGTGCGCATGAGAGATGTTGATAATAGAGCTCGAGGGTAAAGGTTCTTTTCATACCCAGTTTTGTTTGAGAGTCACTAGAATGTATGTCTGATTTATCTGGTTATTCCTGAACAT
>BQKN01064331.1:137852-167093 GCA_022839385.1 Asparagus kiusianus
CCACGACTTGAGACGTCGATACCAATCAAAGATCGTCCCGTGAAGGGTGCCTATGAATGACCGAATCATCAGGGGTTCATTTTCGGAGATCACTCCCAGGTGGGATTGAAATAAATTAGGTGTTGAGTAGGTGAACCTTTCCCGTCAAATAGCGTGAAGTTAATTAAATTAAACTTCATCGGGTACGGGATTGAATCTCATTTTCTTGGATACGGACACGGAATACCGGTCTGCTTTACTTCTTGAGCCAATAGCAAGGCGTTGACCTTATCTTCTAGCTCCTGTATTATCTTGTTATCCTCGCCAGCATCTTTCTTTGGAGGATGTCGAGAAAGATAAACTGAACCACCCCCAGCGATATTGAGGGGTGCAATGGAACCACCCCTAGTATTACTGAGGGATGCGATTGGGCCACCCCCAGTATTTTTGAGGTGTACATCAGCCATGATGACTTCGTCCACTTCTAAATCGTTGTTAACTATAACGTTCTAAGTGCAACGACTGGATTTAGGCAGCTGACTGGACTCAGGTGGTTGTTGAAGTCGTTGAGCCTGTAACTCTCTCATCTGCTATATAGTCAACTCCATCTCCATTTTTATTTCAGCTCTGAGTTCCTCTCGCTGTCGAGCTAAAGCCTCTTGAAGCATTTGAGCCACTAGGTCGGGAGTGATTATGAACGACTCTTTGCTGCTCCCATGCTGGATATTGTATCATTAGAGGCAATTGCGGAGCAAGTATCTGACAATTTGTCTTCCGAAGACAGTCATTCGTGTATCATCAGGTAATCCCTATGTCTGATGGCTTCTAGCTGGAGCCAAGATATTTGTTAGGCTATCCCTGAATTGACTTTTCTTCTGGGAGAAAAGTCGGGATTAGAGCCGTTTGAAGGAATCACAGACTTTTATTTATCAACCATATTAATGGTGACTTCAGGGAATTCATCATTCTGGACGGTGGATTTTCTCTCATGGAAACATATTGGCTTGGGCTTCGACGCTTCGGTGGCAAGTTTCTCAAATGTCGAGACCCTTTGTAAAATGGTCCTGGGGTAGCTATATTTTGATAATACTATCCTAATAGATCTCCCGCATGGATAGTGAGAGCTGGTTTCTCGGACACCCTCTTTTTAGGATTTGTTCACACCCCCAGCCTGATAGTACAGCTCATTAGAGTAATCCATTATTTGTTAGTGTGATGCCCCAAGTATAATGTTGTCTTTTGACGGACACGTACTCTTTTGGGGATGAAGAACCTTGTTGATATTCTCGGGACGATTTGTTGTCACCTTTGAATGATCCAAGATTGCATCGGGGGTCGTACGTTTAGGACCACCCCCTTACGAGCATGGAACCATAATGGGCTCATGTGTTTTAATACGAACCCCCAGGCGATCGATGCCAGGAGTCCTCTTGTGCACGACGCACGAACATGTACAATGAGGTGCCCCGATTTGTTTAGAGGTGGTGAGACACCTTTGAGCGGCCTTTGGCTTGATGGGAGTGTTTGTACGACCCCCAACCTAAGAAACTACTCAGGTTTTGTTCACCAGAGCGTTGCCTCGATCTTTGTACGAAGGACCAAGACGGTCCACTATCATAACCTTGAATTTCAACAGGTCAACGTTGTCGTGAGACTTCTCCGGAGGTACGGGATCAACTGGAATAGGAACAAGGCTTAACGAAAGTGAAGAAATGGCTATAGGAGGCGAATTAGGTGCAGGACTGTAGGCGTCAAAAAATGCTGAAAGATATCCAAACGCAGCTCACAAGGAAGTCATCCAAAAATCAAAAAAGGACACAAGTATAAACTGTCTCGCACGTGAGACAGTCTTTACTGTCTCGCACATGAGACAGTCTTTACTATCTCGCCGTGCGAGACAGTCGTTACTGTCTCGCATGCGAGACAGTGTTTACTGTCTCGCACGCGATATAGTTCTCAAAAGTTCAGAAACTGTTTTATAACCGCCGACACGTGGCCAGCAACTATTCAGGAATGTGGGTAATGTCGTGGGTGAGAATCACGTTGATAACTGCCAAAATAACGGAGTTTTAAAATGTGGGAAGGCAGTTACAAGAAAATTGTCGGGCAGTTGAAGATTTCCGAGACAATATTTACTGTCTTGGAACACGAGACAGTGTTTACTGTCTCGGAACCCGAGACAGTCTTTACTGTCTCGGCCGCCGAGACAGCAAACACTGTCTCGGAAGCACTATTTATTCAGGGGCTATAAATACCCCCCGGAGATTGATTTTTTGGAAGGCTGATCAGGGAGCAAAGGCTGAGCATTTTAGAGCAGACAGAGCAGAGTTCTTAAGCTTCTGGCAATTCCTTGAGATTCGAGCTTTGACTTGATCTTAAGAAGAGTGATCGTCTTACTTTGATAAGATATTCACTTCAAAATCCTACTTCGATAAACGAAGGAAGAATCCCCAAAGCCTTCACGATTCAATCAGAATCTGTGATTCAGTGGTCCACGGGCTAAAGCACCCCCGGCACAGGCAAAGATCCCACGCAAGTAGCGATCCAAACAACGATCCTGCGTTTGTTTCTAAAAAGTTATAATTTTCCTTTTGTTGTGTAAAAGAAGTCTTATAAAAAGACTATTTCTTTCGAATTTGTTGTAATCGATCGAAGATATAATGAATTCCACAACGAAACCAACTTTTGACGAAAACAAACTGGCGACCACAGTGGGAGCCAACGGTCTCGCTACCGAAACCGTCGTGTCGCAGCCGATCATCAAGATCCCAATTGAATCAACAGTCGAGTACGAGTTCGACCAAACGAAGTTTGAGGAGTATTTGTCATCCTCATCTGTAAAGTTTTCCTCGCCTCACAAATGCAGGAAGATTTCATCTTCTAAGAAGGTTTTCAAGTTTTTGACTCCGTCGAACATTACAGATGAAGACTCTCGTTTGATTGTTGCTGAGGATTCTACTCGCAACCTCTCTGCTCATAATGACTCTTCTTCAATTAAAGAGTCATTGAATCAAAGCCCGTCGGCACTGACAAAAAGAGCTCGTCAGAGACAGCGTCAACGCCGCGCTCGCCAAATGGCTAAGGCTTTGGAACAAACCGACGGGGTTCGTTATCACGCGGACCTAGAGTCGAGGAGGCATCGAGTGGTTCAGTTGCCTCAACAAGCAATTACTCATGTCTCTGCTAAACTAACAACGGAAGAATGGACTCTCGTCAAAAGGGTTCGTTCGACCCTCAAAGAACGTATACAAAAGCGTCGTGCAAACGCTGCTCACGCCCATGCTCTCTCACAACAAAGACGAGGAAGGAAGAAGGGAACAGTGGTCAAAGAACCACCAAAACTCTGCAAAGTTTAGATTCCAAAGTCTGGGGTTGTATAAAATCATCATTCAGAGCCCGTTAAGACTCCGCACCCGCAAGGTGGTGGTTCTAAACGTGTGACTCCCGACATAACCTTGGATCGCTCAAAGATAATAAGTCGTCTTGAGAATGCCAATAAGGTTTTACACCCCCAGAAGAAAACGCGTTCATCAAAAAACATTGTTATACCTGGGAGGTCATACCAACAGACGATAGGATTCTCCAGCAATCATACCGATGAATCGTACTATCAAGCTGGAGGTGTGAATAAATTTCAAAAGAGAATTGTCCAAGAAATGAGCTCTCATTGTTCCTGTGCGTGACTCATTAGAGCAGTACTATCAGAATGTGGCTTCTCCAAACGAGGAGTCATCCCACAAAGAATCTCAATGTTCCAGAGACTTTTCACCAAAATGTCAAAGCCCAAGCCGAGACATTTCTGTAAAAAGCTTGCTGTTCAAGAGAATGAATTCCCTGAAGTCACCATCAATATGGCTGATAAAGAAAAATCTAAGTGGCATTCAAGTGAATCAAATCCCAACTTTTCACCGGGAAGAAAAGTCAACTCAAGAATTGCTCAACGGATGTCTCGACTCCAGTTAAGAGCCAGCAGACGTAGGGACTACAAGGGAATGCATGAAGGAATGTCCTCGAAGGATGAACTCTCGAACACTTGTTCTGCAATCTCTTCGGATGATACAATATCTAGCACGGGGCAAACCAAAGAAGTGTTCACAATCACCTCTGATCAGTTCGTTCAAATACTTCAAGAAGCTCTAGCCAAACAACGTGAAGAAATTAGAGCTGAGATGAAGATGGAGATGGAGTTGGCTATTCAACAAATGAGAGAATTGCTAGCTCAACGGCCTCAACTTCCTGAGTCCAGTCAACGAGCTGAATCCAGCCGCCGCACTCAAAATATTTCAGATGACAGTGATCCGGAAGTGGATGAAGTCATTTTTGCTGATGCACCTCCTAATAACGATAACACTGGGAGTGGTTCAATCGATCCTCCCAGCAACGATATTGGGGATAGTTCAATCGCACCTCTTAATAATACTGGGGGTGGCCCAATTATTTCTCCTCAATATCATTCAAAGAGAGATGAAGATGAGGATAAGAAAATGCAAGACCTTGAAAACAAAGTCAATGCTTTGATTTCCGCTCAGGAAGTAAAGAAGACGGGTATTCCGTGTCTCTATCCAAGAGAATGGGATTCGATTCCATACCCGACAAAATTCCATCTGATTAACTTCACACCGTTCGACGGAAAGAGCTCACCTATTCAGCACTTGATTTATTTCAAGTCTCATTTGGGCATGATATCTGGAAACGAGGCTTTAATGGCCCGGTCATTCGTTGGCACCCTTCGTGGTCCCGCCTTCGATTGGTATCGACGTCTCAAGCCAGGGAGCATCAATTGCTGGAATGACATAGAAAATTTTTTCCTTAGCAATTTCTTCGATGATGACACCGAAGTGTCAATCGGAACCGTTCTGGATGAGAAACAAAAGGACCGAGAGTCGGTTGATAATTTTATCAAACGCTTCCGTAACAAGGCAATGAATTGCAGAGATCCTGTTACAGAGGAGTTTATCCTGCAAACATGCCACAATAATCTCTCCATCGATGTCCTGGAAGCCCTGGGGGTTGTACCATCCAAAACTTGGAAAGATTTAAAAATACACGGTGAACAAGCTGAATACTTTCTTAAAAGAAAGAAAGTTGAGAGAAGCCAACCGACGATATCTGCAATCGCGGTGAATGCGACTCTCGATCCGAAGTTCCAAAAGGAGTATTCTTTTAAAGATGATGAAGCTCCAGCCATCTTGAAATACCTCATCGCCAATGACAAAATCGAACTGCCACTTATTAAATATCAGGAGGGCGTTAAAAGGACTACGGATCCAAACTACTGTGCATACCACAGAATGGTTCTTCATCCCACCAAGATTTGCTTTGGACTAAAAAATAAAATCCAAGCTTTAATTGACTCCGGCATCATAACGGCAAAACAAGTCAAATGAGGATGCATGCTACTCCATTGGGTACACGAGTATAAACTGTTTCCCCTAACTCCAAAGAGTATACGAGTATAAACTGCTTCTCCATGTAACTCTAAAAGGTATACGAGTATAAACTGTTTCCCGAACCTCCGATCGATATAAGAGGTTAAAAATTGCTTCCAAATGTGATTAGACTCAGGTTCACCTGAAAGCTAGGGGTGGATATGAGGTTATCATGGCTGAATACGAAGACAGAAACCAAGACCTGATTCTATATCAAGAACAGCGACGTTGCTCACAAACGGAAAGTTCCTGAAAAAGTACTATCCCTAGTACATTCAGGGTAACCTATTTAACGGGAAGTTTCTGGAGAATACTATATATGGTATTCTTAAGGTTAACCCGAAACTAATCGATTGTTCAAGGTGATAACCAATCATCTGAATAATCCACCCTTAATCATGACAAAAAATGATTAAGAACCTCCCGTTGTGGCTATTTAATCATGTCCAAAATGATTAAAACCCTATCATTGTGATTTTTAGAGTACTCTTTCATTGAGATGAGATTCAATGACTTCATCAAGTCGATCTTCCCTCACAAAACTCTAAAATCATTCATTTGCTGCTTAATTGGTTTCAATCGTCGGGATCAATTTTGCCAACTCCCATTATGATTTTCCAAGCACTTTGTCGTTGAGATGAGATTCAATGACCTCATTGGGTCAGTCTTTCCTCACAAAAATCCTACGGTCTAATTGCGGAGTGCTTGATAATTCACAGTCCTCCACTATAAAATCCCTCACCAATCAAATTAACTGATAGTGGGTCCAACAAAATTACTTCGTGGTTAAATCCACCCAAACTCCCACTGTGTCCAAGCCTTCAATACTCCCACTGTTGAGCTCTGACACAAAATCCAAAATTTCAATCCATGACAATTGGCAAATCTCCTTTCGTCACTGATTACCAAAAACATCTTCTGAGTGATTTGTACAAATCTATATTCCTACTGTTATTTGTACCTCAACTCCCTCCTTTTACTTGATCAAACCTTTAAACAGTTAGGACCAAAGCCAAAATCTCCTCTCGATTCCTTCTATGAACGAGAGGTCCACAAATTGAACGATCAAACCTTTAAACAGTTAGGATCATCTCGAATTCCCATTTGGTCAAACCTTTAAACAGTTAGGACCAAAACCAAAATCCCCTCTCGATTCCTTCCATAAACGAGAGGTCCACAAATTGAACTTTCAAACCTTTAAACAGTTAGGATCGTATCAAACCCCATTTGGTCAAACCTTTAAACAGTTAGGACCAAAACCAAAATCCCCTCTCGATTCCTTCCACAAACGAGATGTCCACAAATTGAACGATCAAACCTTTAAATAGTTAGGATCGTATCAAACCCTATTTGGTTAAACCTTTAAACAGTTAGGACCAAAGCTAAAATCTTCTCTCGATTCCTCCCATGAACGAGAGGTCCAAAAATCGAGCGATCAAACCTTCCTACAGTTAGGATCACCTCGAAACTCCCACTTGGTCAAACCTTACTATAGTTAGGACCACAACCAAATCTCCTTTCGATTCATTTTGCGAACGAAAGGTCCACTTTTGAATTGGATAATCAAACCTTATGACAGTTAGGATTATTCAAACCAATCCAGATTCTCTAAGTGGAGATCCCACTTCGAGTTTCCTTTGCATCAGGAGATAGAATATAAAATTCTTCCTCTCCGACATCGGGTTCATCTCTACCAACAAACAAGAGACCAGGAGATAGAATATAAAATTATTCCTCTCCATCCTCGGGTTCATCTCTACCAACAAAAAAGAGATCAGGAGATAGAATATAAAATTCTTCCTCTCCATCATCGGGTTCACCTTTACCAACAAAAAAGAGACCAGAACACTCCAATAGGTATACGAGTCTAAACTGTTTCCCTAATCTCAACAGGAAGTTTCTGGAGAATATCACTCAGAATATTTTTAAGAATAACCTGAATACTCCAATAGGTACACGAGCTAAACTGTTTCCCTAACCTCAACAGGAAGTTTTTGGAGAATATCACTTAGAATATTCTTAAGAATAACCTGGATACCTCCCAACGAGTATATGAGGTTAACTATTTCTCGAAAACTCCAAAAAATACATTAGTATAAACTGTGTTCTTATGAAGACTAATACAGTGATTAACAATCCAGTATCAATTTGATGACAAAAGCTGAATTCACAAGTACAAATTCCAGCTTCAATTCAAGATCTCGACAACGGTCAAGCGATAAACACAGTACTGGAAAAATCTTAGCTATTCTACAAAGCACTGAATATATTAAGAGATAAAGAGGTCAAGAATTGAAGTCAATCTACGGGTCCTTCTACACAATCCACTCAACCAAATATTGAAAGGATCGTAAGTAAGACCTATCTTATCCAAAGTATCCCAGACTCCTCTATAAAAGGATGAATCTGGAATACTTTGGAGGGGGTATCTGTAGGCGTCAAAAAATACTGAAAGATATCCAAACGCAGCTCAGAAGGAAGTCATCCAAAAATCAAAAAAGGACACAAGTATAGACTATCTCGCACGCGAGACAGTCTTTACTGTCTCGCACGCGAAACAGTGTTTACTATCTCGCACGCGAGACAGTTCTCAAAAGTTCAGAAACTGTTTTATAACTGTCGACACGTGGCCACCAACTGTTCAGGAACGTGGGAAATGTCGTGGGCGAGAATCACGTTGATAACTGCCAAAATAACGAAGTTTTAAAATGTGGGAAGGCAGTTACAAGAAAACTGTCGGGCAGTTGAAGATTTCCGAGACAGTATTTACTGTCTCGGAACTCGAGACAGTGTTTACTGTCTCGGAACCCAAGACAGTCTTTACTGTCTCGGCCGCCGAGACAGCAAACACTGTCTCGGAAGCACTATTTATTCAGGGGCTATAACTATCCCCTGGAGATCGATTTTTTGGAAGGCTGACCAGGGAGCAAAGGCTGAGCATTTTAGAGCAGACAGAGCAGAGTTCTTAAGCTTCTGGCAATTCCTTTAATTCGAGCTTTAACTTGATCTTAAGAAGAGTGATCGTCTTACTTTGATAAGATATTCACTTCAAATTCCTACTTCGATAAACGAAGGAAGAATCCCCAAAGCCTTCACGATTCAATTAGAATCTGTGATTCGGTGGTCCACGGGCTAAAGCACCCCCGGCACAGGCAAAGATCCCACGCAAGCAGCGATCCAAACAACGATCCTGCGTTTGTTTCTAAAAAGTTATAATTTTCCTTTTGTTGTGTAAAAGAAGTCTTATAAAAAGGCTATTTCTTTCGAATTTGTTGTAATCGATCGAAGATATAATGAATTCCACAACGAAACTAACTTTTGACAAAAACAAGGACACCTTGAGGTGACTCGGGCTTGGCGTGAGTCACCCTGAAGTGGCTCGGGATTTCTGATCTTTTGAGTCGCTGTCGGAGTTATTTTTTATGCTATTTTAGACTTTGGCCTCCAGATTTGGCATGGTCTTAGTGGTTTTTTTTTGCCACATCTTCCTTCATCATGCCTTGTGCCTTTTGCAAAAGGGTGCGAGCATGTGCGGTACATGCACGACGCTTTTGGATACGCTCCTTCTAGGTTGAAGATTCCTTTTGACAAGGATCCATCCTTCCATCGATGGCTTGGAGGATTTGTCAGCCATACGCTGTTGAAGTGATTTGGTTGTTTGACGCCTTCTGGACTCCAAGTTTGCATAATATTGAACCTCGTCAACCTGTTCCAATGCTTTAGCGATTTGAAGAGCTTGGCGTTGGTGTCACCTCTGATGAGCCCTCTTTGTCAGAGTTGGCGTACTTTGGTTGAACAACTCCTTGGCTAGAGAGGAGTTGTGGTGAGCGGAATCACTTGTAGCCTTCATCAGTGAATACGCCTCCTTTAAAGAGGAGATCTTTCCGCACTTGCAGGGAGAGGAGGATTTTGATGAAGACGAGGAGAAATATTCTTCGACTTTGGCTTCATCGAACTCGTACTCGACCACTGAATTAACCGGGATCTTAATCTTCAGTTGTGACACGATAGTCTCGACGGTGAGACTGTTAGCTCCCACTGTGGTCGCCAGCGTGTTTGGGTCAAAAGTTGATTTATTCATTGTCATTAAACCTGTTATAATCATTTATCAATTACAAAATCAAAAAATAGAAAAGTTAATCTTTTTATAAGATCTTCTTACACAATGAAAAATAAAAGATTACACATTTATCAAACAACACACAGATGACGTTTATCACCCGCTACTTGTGTGAGATCTTTGTCTGTGCCGAGGACGCGTTAGTCTGTGGACCATCACGGATCAGATGTGGTTGACAGGAAAATTAATTATGCTCTTGCTTCGCAAAGGAAATAATCGCAGAAGTGATAATCTCAACTAAGCAAGATTACGACTCTTCTCGAGATCAAAATCAAGTTTGATCCGGAGGAAAGGGGAAACGGGCCTCAGATCCTTCGAATAGCTTCCTCTTTATGCTGAAGTTCGCCAAGATCTGCTAGCCATCCTCTTAAATTTGTGCTCCACTCTTTAATTTGACAGCACCTCGCCCTCTGATTTCAGATCTCTGCAAATGAAGGTCCTATGCATGTATTTATAGGCTTTTGTTACAGTGTTTTCTAATAAGAACTAATGATTTGGCATCATCCATGGTTAGAAACTGATTAACCATGCTCAGGGATAGCTTCAAAACAGTTGGGGAGATTCTGGAACAAATGAATCCTGAAAAACTATTAAAAACGCGTATTGGGAATTTCTGAGAATGAGCCACCTCACGGTGGTTCGGCACTATGCGAGCCACCATTTGGTAGCTCGCGCCTATGAAAGCCACTGGTTTTGGCCAAGTCATTTTCATGCAACTCGGCCGCCTGTGGCTTTTTCGGTTCGTTCAGGTTGGACTTGTTTCGCCGTTACACGCATTTTGTTGTTTCGTTGACTTGTCCGCTTCGCCGATTCGCTTCATGCACTTGTTGGTGTCTGATAATCCTGCTTAACTTGGATAATAATGTATATTATCTTCTCTCCGTCTGGAGTTGTGTTCGGGCCCTATAGGCATTTTTTGACGCCTACAAGATTGAATTCTGGAAATGACACATCGAGCTACTTCACTTCCAACTAATCAAGTAAGATGAATAATTATATAAGAAATAAAGAGCAGTTCCCCCTATTCATATAAATGAGTTTGAGGCTTTCAGCTTATGTTCTTACTATGTATATGCAAAGATCTTTAGCACAAGCATAGTATGCAAGTAGCAGTCCATATTTTTTAGCATACCGAAGAAAAAAGATTACAAATTTTAACAACATCAAATAATATATCAGTCTCCTACTATGGAAATTAATTTTATACTGAGGATGTACTTTGGTGATATCCATCATGATGGTTCCTTAAAAAATCATGTACCGAGTTGCAAAATCTAGCCTTCACAAAAACCTTTGTTTGATTGAAATTTGTAGGTTCAACTTAAAAATATTGTTAGAGCAAAATAATGATATACATTACTGTAAGACCCCATAACTTAAATTTTTTATTATATTTATTCTTAACAATTGAAGAAGTTCTGTTTAATTCTTGTCAGAGGACTATATAGATTTTGATTAATTTTTTAGCTCTGATGAAGTATGTTCTTAATTGTTGTAGAACTTAATTTTTTTCATATTAATATAAAATTTTAAATTATTAATTTATAGTTAGTATATTATTTATCCTTCGTAATGGTATAACTATTATAAATTCGCAAATAAAAACCCTATAATTTGTAAAAACAATTAAAATAATTAGACATTATCAATGTTAGACATTATATTTAATTATAAAATAATTAGAATTATGCTTTTTAGGTTTACAAATTGAATACGTTTTATTGGAAAGCCCCGGTTTCATAAAACTAATTTTTTAAAAAAAAATTAAAAAGTAACCTTTAAATTTGTAAAAACAACCCTCAAACTTCATAATTTTACAGATATGCCATAAATTTGCAGAAAGAACCTTGAAATTTCAGAAATAAACCTCATAAAAGATTATATTTACTCTAGGATTTGAATGATAAAAAAATGACAAAAATCCTCAAATTACACCTAACACCAAACTTATTACAAAAAAGAATCTAAGCATAAAATTGATCAGTCCACGTGCAACACACATGCACTATACTAGTAATTATTAAATGTTTATTGTATACTAAATAATAATTATTTAATATATTATAGTTATTTAAATAAATTATGATTAAATTATAGTAATTATTCATACAATTTTTTATACACTATTTTATTTACTATCAAAAAAGCTTAGTCATTCAATGTAAGAATACATATTATAAGAGTCACTTCTCCTTTTTAGTCAAAAAAAAAGTTTTGAAATATAAAAGCAGTAGGTTCGCATGCAAGAGACGTGTGTTGCACTAGTTATCTAAAAAGGAAGATTATTAAACTTCTTTTTTTAGGATTAACTTTTATAAGGAGAAAAAAAAAGAATGGGTAATTACACACAAATGCACCAACCTAGTGATATGTTAAGAATTGTAATTGTTGAATAATGGCATAGCCTTTTTCATTGATGTTAGGAGATATTTATAAGATTACAAGAGAATCAATTAGTTACATAAAATCTGAAACTATCTAATTAGTTACATAGTTGTTGGAACTAAAAAGGATAAGTGGTCTGTCGAGATATTAACAGAATATTATACAATAGGAAAGAAAATCATAGGGCGTGTCGACTAACACCGCAGGGCGTGTCGACTAAGAACGCCTTTCGTGTCGACATAAGGGGTGTCATCTCATTCGGTCGGGCTTCGTGTCGACTGGCTTCGAGTCGACTAGCACCGCCTTTCGAGTTGACACAGGGGGTGTTGTCTCGTCTGGTCGGTTGCAATTCCTTAATATGCCCCGCAAGTTGGAGTTCCTTGAGGACAGACCAATCTTGAACAACAAGCTATGAAAATGCGTGCGTGATAGTGGTTTGGTGAGTGCATCAACTAGTTGGTCCATGGAAGAGACATGAGTGACTCTTAAGATGCCTTCTTGATCTTGTTCTCGAATGAAGTGAAAGTCGAGAGCCACATGTTTCATTCGAACATGGAAGACCGGATTGGAGCAGAGATTTGTTGAACCCACATTATCACAGTAGATTACCGGCTGTTGTGATGATGTGAACCCAAGTTCGCCGAGAAGAGATGTGATCCATCTCAACTCAGCAGCCGTCGAAGCGATCGACCGGTACTCGGCTTCAGTCGATGAGCGAGCCACTATTTGTTGTTTCTTCGAACTTCAGGATATCGAGTTTCGACCAAGATATACAATGTAGGTATTGGTGGATGTGAAGTTATCTTTGTTACCTGCTCAATCGGCATCTGAGTAGGTGTGGAGAGCGAGAGGCGATTAACGATGTAACATAATGATGTAATCAATGGTGCTGCATAGATATCTGAGAAGTCGCTTGGTGATGTTCCAATGGTCTGTAATTGGACGATGCATGTATTGTGAAAGTTTGTTAACTACATGTTTGGTGGAAAATTTGTAGTAAAAAGAAAAATTAAAAGAAATATATTTGATTTGTATTCTCTCAATCTCAATTACAATTTGGATTTCTGATTTACAAAAGAGAGGAGAATTGATCTGAATTCTCCTCTTTGTTTAAGTCTGGGTTCTTCACAGTGGCGATGGAGTACCTCCCTCGAATACTCGCGTTGAGTTTGCTCTCCGTTGATGATCCGAACATCTTCTTTCACTGGAACATAGTCTTCTCCTCACGATTTGATGCTATGGAGAACTTGCAAAGCAAGTTTTAGAACTCTGAACGAGTTCAGAAGAACTTGCAGAGCAAGTTTTGAATTATGATCGAGTTGAGAAGAACTCTTAGAAAGAGTTCAAAAGCCAAGCCGAGTAATCTCAAAGGCTTCAGTAAAAGCCTTCCAAGATGATTCAAGAGTTCCTCCAATTTGCTGATCTCCATAGCTCCAAGAAGATCTGAAGAAGCCGAGCCAAATATCTCTTATTCACTTCCAAATCGAAGGCTGAAGGATGGAGGATCCAAGGACCCAAACTCAGTTAAGTTTACCCCTATTTATAGGGGATTAAGGGGTGTAACCGCCCCCTTAATTCGCTCCTAAGTGGGCGTGATTTCCTCAGATCATGGAAAAAAATGGTTCTGAAACCATTCGACTCATGATTGAATGAGTCAAACGCCCAAGTTGGCATTCAGGACCCTAACTCCGTGTCTTAGACTGGAGACGCAGAGTTAGGCACCCGCTGGATATTGAAAAACACGAGGGTCGCCCGCATTTTGTTTGTTGAGGGCTAGAAATGTAGGGGTCGCCTACGTCTCAAGAACTAAAATGCGAAGGTGAATTCCGCGTTTAGAAGAGGCTAGTGACTTATAACCTCTTCTATAGAGCGTTGTAAAGACTATTGTTGAGTGGTCTTTGCCTTGGCTGTTTTGGGGTATGAAAGTCATCAGATTGTAACTCTCACAATTTATTATTAAGACTATTGATTAGAGATTTTATCAGTTGTTATGAAGGTCATCAGATTGTAACATTCATCGATCTACGTGAAAGTCTTCAAATTATAGTCTTCTGGAAGCCGTCGAATTGTAACTTCCATCATCAGTGTTTAATGGGGATTAGCTACTTGTTGTGATTTTTAGACAGCCTACACTACATAGGTAATGTCTAGGCGAGTGAGGGAGAGATACTGAAAACTCCCAACTATAGCTCGAAACTCGGTTGGGTCAGTAAGGGTTGTACCCGACTGAAGTGTAAGGACGGGCGAGGTGGCAAGTGGAGTTACGACAGTGCGGGCATCAGTCATCTTTGTTCGAGCCAGCAAGTCGGCAATATATCTTCCCTATGAGAGGAGAAGACCTTGGGATGAGAAACAACTTCAACTCCAAGGAAATATTCAAGTGGTCTGAGGTCTTTGAGCGAGAAGCGACGTGCGAGAACCGAGATGAAGTCCTAAACTGAAACTGCATCGTTGCATGTGATGATGATGTCGTCAACGTAGATAAGTAACATGATAGTTATTGTTGGCTTTCTTGTTTTGATGATGTTTAACAAACAATTTGTGACTAATGTTGTTTGTCTAGTGTTTGTGGTTTTCTATTTATTGTAGACAAACAACATGTTGGAGGTTGGATGGAATTACGCCATAACGATCATATCAAATGGAGGTTGGCGGAAATAGTGGAGTGAAGTAATGTAATTCAAGTTAAATATTCAAGTTCAAGCTTCATCTACAAGTTTACCAAGTCGAGCTATATTGAAGACCTTCAAGCTTGGGTATATAATTTATAGTATTTGTAGTATAGGTTTATAGTTGTGTGTTAATATCTTAAGCTCAATATTATACACACACAATTTAATGGTTTATGTATTTTATCCAAAAAAGTTTTTGCAAACAAATAGATATATAATACTTATCTGTTTTATATGTGGATAAGTTATTTTGGTTTAGCTATATAGATATGAAACAATATTTATCTTTATTTTTACATTTATATGTTTTATATTCTATTGAATTTGCAAAATATTATGTTTATGGATTGAAGACTTGTTTACACTATTTTCATATCTTATATAGGTCTCTAAATCTATCCTAAAGTGTTTTAAAGTTTTGTTTAAGTCATTTTAGCAAAATCAAGTTTTTAACATACTTATGTGATTTTGCAAAATGATGAGATTTCACATTTGGGAGATGCTTTTTTGAAAACCTACTTTTGTAGCATGTTTATTATCATGTCTACAATCATTTCCCAAAGTTTTATATTTTTTAGAATTTATTTGATATTTTTAAACCCTATTTTGAGTTGACATGTACTGTTTAAAACAGGTTGTGTGCATGTCTTGAGTCGACTCATGAACAGTGTTGAGTCGACTCATAAACTATTGTGTGGTTTACATTTTGTTTCTGATGAGTCAACTCATAACATCATGAGTTGACCTAGACAGGTTGAGTCGACTCATGCCTGTCATAAGTCGACTCATAAACTGTGCTGGAAAGTGTGTTTTATTTCTGATGAGTCGACCCATGACTTCATGAGTCGACCCATGCATGATGAGTCGACTCATGAATTTTATGAGTCGACCAATAAGCTATTTTTAGCCTATAACAGCAAGGTTATGAGTCGACCCATGATTTTTATGAGTCGACCCATAAAGTGTCCATTACACAGTAACGACTATTTTCCATCTTTGTTTTCTTTTGGGTTTTTGGTCTTTTTCTTTGGTTTCTTAGGGTACCTATATATACCCCATACCCTCTAACTTCTGAGGGCAATTAAGAAAGTTTGTTAATCAAGTTTAAAGAGTTTAACAAGTGTTTAAAGTTTGTTTAAGGGTGTTTAAACCCTTGTTTTCAAGTTTGTTTGTGAAGAAACTTTCACAAGAGCAAGTGGAGATCATCCTTTGGTGTTTGAGCATTCACTCGTCTCCCTTTCTCTTGTCATCTATAGAGAAGTTTTCTAAACTCAATTTTTAGCTTTGTATTTACATTGTTTGTTAATTATCATCTCTATAAGCTAGATTTTCATAATTGAGTTTAGTTCGATTTTGTTTTATTGAATCTTATTGTTACACACACCCACTTGAGCTTTTAGTATTTACATACATAGTATATTGGAGTTGTGAGAGATTATAGTATTGAGTTGTGCTTAATTGAGTTCTCACCTTTTTTTCAGAGAACATTCATTTGATTTGTGAGCCTAATTATGAGTTGCACATTGTATTACACTTGGACACCAAGAGAAGTGGTTGGTGAGAGACGGGGTCGGTTCCAAGAGGAGTGGGGTCGGTAGTAAAGCCTAGTGAGAGGTGGTAATTCCGAACACTTGAGGAAGGTGACATGGGCTAGGCCAACATTTAGAGGGTGTAAAGTGTATTTGTAATTGTGTGAAGTGTATTAGAGTGCCTTATTGTGAAGTTCACCTTGTATTACACTAGTACACCAAGAGGAGTGTGTGGTGAGAAACAGGATCGTCCCAAGAGAAGTGTGGTAGGTGGTAATGCCTAGAGAGATATTGTAATTTCTAACATTTGAGGAAGACACGGGCTAGAGACCAACACTTAAGGTGGTAGTTAGTGTAGCTATATTATGAGATTGTGAACGTTGATTGGTGAGCGTTAAAAACCGATATTGTGTGGTATAAACGTTTTCGGGTGATCGTTAAAAATCCTATGT
This sequence comes from Asparagus kiusianus, assembly GCA_022839385.1. Lineage (NCBI taxonomy): Eukaryota > Viridiplantae > Streptophyta > Magnoliopsida > Asparagales > Asparagaceae > Asparagus > Asparagus kiusianus. The sequence goes on from BQKN01064331.1 coordinate 154,419, forward strand.
GATAGTGGATTTCTCCTCAGGAGTAGGGAGCGGATATGTAGGACAGAAGGTCCGAACTCTGTGATCATATTGTGTGTTTGCATTGTTTATTTTACCCTATCATAATTGTATCTTTGGTTTAGATTATTTACCTTTGTGTTGTTTATATATCCTTGCATACATTTCACCATATAGGATATATCTCTTTGTTCATATTACATATTCTTACTCATAACATATTGTATATCTATCTTGCAAAAATAATTTATTAATAAGTTTTAATTAGCATAAAATCAGGATTAGATTAGCATAAGACCCTAATCACCCCCCCCTCTAAGGTCTAACAGTTATGTCATTGTCATTGAGAATGAACAAGGAGGAGTCAGCAACTGAGTTCGAGAAGCGAGATGCAAGAAGGAACTGTCGAAGCTTGCTATATCAGGCTCGAGGAGCTTGTTTGAGACTGTAGATCATCTTTTCGCAATCTGCAAAAGTGGTGTGGGTTGTTGACATCAACAAAACCTTGAGGCTGAGCCATGAAGACATCTTCAGTGAGAGTGCCTTGTAGAAAGGCATTGTTAACATCGAGTTGACGAAGATCCTAACCTCGGCTGACGGCAAGCGAGAGGATGAGACGAACTATGGTCGGCTTTTCAACTGGACTAAACGTCTCATGGTAGCCCACTCCTGGTCTTTGGTGAAACCCCTTTGCCACTAAGCGAGCTTTGTACCTGTCTATAGAGCATTAGGTAAGCACTTAAGTTGAAAAATCCATTTACACCCTACAATATTTTGCACACCATTGGGAGGTACTAATGTAGGGTCTGATTTTGCTTATGTATACCAAGTGTAGGATCGTGACCCTTAAGAATAGAGTGCGCTCTTATAAAAATCTGTGAAAACTTTACACTTAAACACTAGAGGGTGAGTTTGCAAAGTAGATTATAAATTGCAAAGAAAGAATGACAATCTCAGAAAATGAACATCACAAACACAAGCATGTATACTGGTTCCACCTCCCTGGTGTACATTCAGTCCCCAAGCAAATTCCGCTTGAGAGTTCTACTATGATTTTGAAACCTTACAAAATCAAAAGCAAAGCTGACCAATTTGTAAGACCATGCAAATTGCAAACTCAATTGACAGGACCATGCCAATTGCCACCCAATCTCTAAACCAAGAGATCAACCCTCTCAAACCCGAGAGAAATCCTTTTTGAAGCAAGAACACAATTGATCCTATAAGCCTTGAATGTGTAGTGAAGTGCAGCAGTGGCTTAGGATTCTTTTAACTCTCTGAATATTGCCTATACAATCTCTAAGAATGATTAAAACCAAGGCAATATCTGAAACTCTCTTTTTCTAAACACTTAGCATAAAAATATGGAAAACTAGAGAGTGAATATGCACAAATGTTTGATCTTATGTGTCTGAATTAGTTGTACAAATTTCTGAACTTATAACCTATTTATAGCCCTTGAAAAGACAAGTTTTCAACCCCTATAAACATACACAAAACGGCTATTAAACAATCACTTCTTCAAAACCTGAAATCTGGAAAAACTATATCTGTAGTCCACTACAAGTCATAGTAGTCGACTACACTGAGTCTAAACAGACTCTGTGAAGTCAGAAAATTGCTTAGTAGTCGACTACAATGCATAGTATTCGACTACACTATAAACTCAGATTTTAAAATTTTCTTTTTAGTATTTTAACTGTAACTTTCTCATCCGATATCAGAATGAGGTGATTTAAGATTTGTTAGAAAGCTCTTGAAGAGACCTACAACTTGATCTTTTGATTTTTTTTTCAGATTCTAATTTTTAAGTGGTATAAATGAAATGTTTTAAGACCCACTCAATATCTATAAACTCTAATGGCTAGCATAGGGGATTTATATTGTTAACCAACATACTAAGCATGTGTTAGTGTGTTCTAACACTATGTGTGTGTATGTGTGTGAGTGATCAAGGCTTGTACAAATTTCTAAGCAAAGAAAATATAAAATTACATTTTGACAATAAAGTATATCTTCTTCTTTGCTTCATTTTGCCTTGAACTCGTCTATGTCTTGAGTATCTCTTTGAATATAATTGTTGATATAGCTCTGATACTACAAAACAAATGTTAGTACATAATACACACAACATATAATATTTGTTATCATCAAAATAAACTAATCTTGAGATCAAGATTCCTAACAACTAATTCCCAGGTGCCATTACGAACCAAAGTATCAAACTCCTCAGACATCGCCTGTCACCATCTGCCATCTTTGATAGCCTGAGTTACACATGTTGGTTCAATATCTGTGGCGAGTTGAGTAGAGAGGCTAAGTTTGTTGATAGGTTTGTGAATGTTATTTCGAGAATGGGTGATGATAGGCGAGGTGCGGGTGAAGGTGGTGGTAATGAGTTGTCTAAGACTTGGATAGGTGGGGTAAGGCTAGGGGAATGGCTGGCAAGTTGCTACGTGCTGGTTCAGGAATTGGGGCGGGTAGTTGTGGAGGCAAGGTGTTTGTGGGGGTAGGCAAAGTGTAAGGTGGGTTGGGAAGAGGGAGAGGGAGGGCAAGAAGCAATGTTTGGTGTTCTACCATATCCATTTATGTGTTGGAGTCAACGGGTAGGGAGTTTTTGGAATAAGCTTCGGATGATGTTTATTAACCCGGAAGAATGACACGATGTGAGAGCCAGGTGTCATATGTCGACTTATCGGGGCAAGCGAGATGCGGATTGAATTTAGACATGGGAAACTCAGACTTAATAAATCAAACATGACACGAGATGAAAGTCTTTTGAGTTTATGGATCAAGACATATATAAGCACTCTGTGTAAGGGAGTAGCCAAGAAAGACACAAGGCATGGAGCGAGAGGCAAGTTTGTGAGGCGAGTATGAACGAATCCAAAGATAACATAGGCAGCCAAAAGCTCGAAGTTTGGAGTAGTTTGGTGGCGACTTAAAGAGTTTATGGAAGGGAGATGTCATATGAAGAGTAGGTATAGGGAGACGATTTATGAGGTAGGTTGCAGTGGAGAAGGCATATGACCAGAAGGAGAGTGGTAAGAAGGATTTAGAGAGAAGGAAAAGACTTATTTCAACAATATGACAGTATCTACATTCTAAAAAACCATTATGTTCTGGAGTGTAAGGTGGCGAGGTAAGATGCGAGATGTCATTTGTGGATAGATATGTCGCTAGTCCAGTGGATTTGGCGAGACCCATGTACTCCCCCATATTATCTGAGTAGAAGGTTACTATTTTCTTTTTGAAGTAATTTTTAACAAGGCTTTGAAACAAGGAAAAATAGTGGCGACATTAGATTTACGTTTGAGACGGTAAAACCATATGTAGTGAGTGAAGTGATCTACGAAAATGACGTAGTATTTATAACCATCGACAGAATAAATAGGCGAAGTCCACACATCAGAATAAATAGTTTACAGAGGAGAAGTAGGCACAATTGATGATTAAGAGAAAGGTAATTTATGACTTTTATTGCAAAGTCAGTCATTATAATGAGATTGCTTTGAATTAGATGAATCTAAAGCTAGACCGAATTTATTAATGATATTGTAGGCGTATAAAATTGCCTATAGGTCCCTTAGCTTAGCTCAGCACGATGATTCGACAAAACAACGGACATTCGAGTGACGAGGCGACGAGGCACACAAACAACGGAATACGTTCGCGTGCGGGACCAAACCAACGGTTCGGAAAGTTAACGAGTCGTCCAACAACAAAACGGACTTGAACTCAAACACCGAAGCGGAGCCACTGCCAAATGAAGATTCGGGGAATCGAATCAAGACCTGAACGAATCAACGAAGGGTCGAGGCGACAAGGCACACGAACAATGGAACACGTACGCACGTGGAATCGAGCCAACGTTTCGGGGAATCACCGAGTCATCTAAACAAGAACGAACTCGGTGATATAACGATCGAATCAAGACCAATCCCGGATTCGGACTCAGAAGCGGATTAACTGCCATATTTGGAATCAAGTCAATGAGCCGATTCCAGAAACCGAATCAAATCCGAACGACGGAGAACCAGAAACACCGGAAAACGACGAAACCAGCGCACCTGGGGGAACTCGGCCCGAACCGAACCACCCTAAGGTGGCTCGGCCAAGGCCGAGCCACCCCTGGGTGGCTCGGCTATGGCCGAGCCACCCAGAGGTGGCTAGGCACAGTTCTGTGCCAAAGGCACAGTTTTGAGTGCCTATAAATAGGCCTGACACTCGTTCATTTGGGAGGACTTTTCTGAAACTTCTGAAGAGCCGAAACTCTGCCGGATTGCGACCTCAACTCGGATTGTGAAGGCTTGAAGACTTGGACAACCAGATCTACGTGATACTACTCCGGATCTAAGCTTGGCTCTTAGATCCCGAGATTAGAGCGAGCGTTTCCTTGGTGAAACGATCCCTCTCGGCTACTATCCCCTTGGTGGGATAGTACCCGTTATACCACGAAGATCTGTTCAGATCGAGATTGCGCGGTGGTCCACGGTACTCAACCCCGGCACAGGCGAAGAACCCCACAAAGCGAGGGACCGTAAAACAGGAAACTCGTGATTTGTTCAAGGAAAGTTGTAATCTTTATTTCTTTATTTTGATTTTGTTGTAAGCCGGATCTTATAAAAAGACCGGATCTCTTTGTAAACGCATAAAGTTGTTGTCAAAGTTGTAACAGAATCATCAATGAAGAATAACGCAATTTCCCGCACGAACAGATATAACGTTGGATTGATTCAGATGAGTGACCAAGATGATGATGTCAGTCACTAGAAGGCACTTTGACTATGGAGTGGGCCGAAGGACGAGGTGCGAGTTGTGAGGTCGGCCATTTATACACACCATCTTTAGATTGTCCTTCTAGCAGTGTTGCCCCTGACAGTATATCCTTCACACGAAAGGAAGATGGTAAGAACTCAATGAACATATTATTTGATTTGTAAAATTGAGATATGGAAATAATATTTCTTTTCATGTTAGGAATAAATAAAACATCATGTAATTTAATTGTATGGGATGATGCTTTAAGAGAAGAGGAGCTAATTTTAGAAATGTGTAACCCATTACCATCACCGATAATAATATCGTTAGACCCATCGTATGGAGCATGAAGGGAGAGATTGCCGAGATCGGTTGTGACATGGTGAGATGCCCCACTTTCGAGAAGCCATGTTGGAGTTTCGACATCTGATGTTGTGGCAACATGCGCCTGTGGTTGCCACTTAGATCCAGTGTGCAAGGTGCGAGTGACGCCTTGTGAGGAGACGAGGACACTAAGCGATGGTGTGGCCTTGTTGTCGGCATCCTTGACACTTACCGAGATATGGCCTCTGCTGGCGAGACGCGGCTTGCAGAAACTGAGACGGCTGTTGTCTTTGAGCGGAGTGTGAAGATTGTACCTTTTGTTGGATGAGGAGCGGTGTGAACTATTATACCTGGTCGATGCAGCGTTAGCTGTGGCGGGATGCGAGATTGATACGGATTGCAACTGCTGAAGCACAAGTTCCCTGTTGATGAGTTTCTCTTGAAGCTCTTCAAACGAGATGGGGTTGTCACTGCCTTCCACTACATCAGCGATTTGGAGATAGTCATCATTGAGACCTTCTAAGATTTTCTCAATGATGTCCTCGTGGTCCATTGGTTTGCCGAGTGCAGCAAGGTGATCAGTTCTGCACTTGACATATTGCATATAATTTGAAACGGATTGTGAGCCCTTCGTGGCTCACTTGATCTGGTCCTTGATTTGCTTGATGTGACCACGTGTCGTGCGAGCATAGGTGTTGGTGAGAGTCTGTCATGCTTCGCGGGAGGTGACCCTGTTGGATGAGAGGGATGAGAGAGGGGGAGATGGAACCGACAAGGGTGCCAAACAACAGTTTGTCTTGTCGAATTCAATGTAGATAATCTGGGTTGGGAGCTTCAACATTGTTGGTGGTGATGGTGCGAGGAGGACATGGATGAGATCCATCTATGTATTTGTAGAGGTCGTAGCCGATGAGAATGGCATCAATCTCGAGTTTCCAAGCAATATAATTTGTGGAGGTCAATTTATGGATGGATTGATGGGAAGTGTTGATGACTTGAAGGTTTTGGGTTGGATTTTCTGGGTTGGGGATGACAGTGATCTGAGAATCAGTTGACATGGTGAAGACCGCGTCTAGGGTTTGCAAAGGAGTGGTGGGAGGAGGTCTAGAACGGGAGGTCAGAAGTGCTCTGATACCATGTTAAGAATTGTAATTGCTGAATAATGGCAGCTTTTTTCATTGATGTTAGGAGATATTTATAGGATTACAAGAGAAACAATTATTAGTTGCATAATTGTTGGAACTAAAATGGGTAAGTGATCTGTCGAGATATTAATAGAATACCATACAATAGGAATGAATCACAGGGCGTGTCGACTAACACCGCAGGGCGTGTCGACTAACACCGACTTTCGTGTCGACACAAGAGGTGTCGTCTCGTTCGGTCGGGCTTCGTGTCGACTGACACCGCAGGGTATGTCGACTAAGACCGCCTTTCATGTCGACACAATGGATGTCGTCTCGTTCGGTCGGGCTTCGTGTCGACTAGCACCGCCTTTCGAGTCGACACAGGGGGTGTCGTCTCGTCTAGTCAGTTGCAATTCCTTAATATTATATACTGGTAATCTATGATAGTTATCTTAATAATTTACATTTTTATATTTGACGGATTGCAAGAGATGAATGTCATGCCCTTCGTATACAATAGTGAAATGATGAAGCTCTTTCAGATGATAAATGCAAACAAACTCCACATGCAGTAACGTTTACTAGTTGAAATGATGAGTTCTATGAAAACACCCACATGCATATAATCTTAACAGTTAATTAGTTGGATCTAATAGCTGTCCAGCGTAAGAGATGCGACCTACTCCGCTTTCATACACCACATTTCTTTTTTTTAAAAAAAATTAATTTTATTTATTTGACATACATACACCACATTTTTACACATGATTCTGATTTGAATCATTTGAAGGTTTAGTTGGGTCAATATTAATATAATAGGAATTAGTCGCTATCATCCACCCACCCATATTTGCATAGTTCGAACCTTAGCCAGCTAGTTATTAAATTAGGACCTAACTCAAATTCTGATATTGGCCCATAAAAAAAGATAGATGAAGCATGATGCTAAACAACTTAAAACTTTAACCATTAGAACCCCTACATGTAATATAGAAATAATTAAATTTCTCAAGGAAGAAAAAGAAAATATTTAGTTATTGGTCTCTCTCAATCGGGAATTTACTCCTGAAAACATTTTTAGTAATTTGCACGCTACAGATGGAACATCTGTCTGTTGAGAAAAAGACCATAAGCTCCTACGGGCTTTTGTGAAATTAACCATATAAAGTTTAAATTTTAATTTTTTTTTTAAAAAAAATTGTACTGTGAATATTTTTTTTATGTTATAAACCCACAAAATATATTTTAATAGGTTCGGATTTCCGTCTTATCTGTATTCCTGCCAAATTCCCTCAACTCACATGTTCTCGCCCTGACATGGACGAGGGTATTACCGTCACTTCACTTCCCTTCCCGCATCCACGCAGCCAATGCTGATGGGCGCGAGCGAGAGAGTAACAGACCTCAACTAACTTTCCGTGCTCACCATTCCCGACCCTCACCACCGAACCACCTTTCCACTGTTCCCAGGGAAACAAGTAAGCTTTCCCCTTTAACGGCAGCCGCTCGCTTTAATGTTCGTGCTGGGCTCCGGATAAAATGAGAGGCGAAATGTTCCCGCGGCACACGGGAACGCGGCCCCCCTCGAGAGTTGTTATAAGACCGAGAAAGAATCTCACTGTAGACGCACACCGCCTCTCCGAAAACTGAAAATGAAAGAGTTCGGGTATCCAACTTTCAACCCGAAGGAGAAGGATCCGAAACCCAAAACCCGATACATCCCTCCCTCCCCGTCCCTCTCCTCTGTCCCCTTCTCCTGGGAGAAGCAACCGGGCATCCCGAAGTCCAAGCCCCGAAACCCGAACGAAACGACCCAATCCGACCCGCTACTCCCTCTGCCTCCCCCTCTAAGGTCCGCACCCGTCATCCCGCGGGGGAGGCACCGGACCGACCGGGGCGGGTTCGGGTCGGACCCGTTCGCTGTCGCGCTAGCGAAGTGCACGAAGAGCAGGTGCGTCCACGTGGCGGGGGACGGCAGGAGGAGGAGGAGGACGGCGGCGTTTGTGGGGCCCGCTTTGGGGGCAGGGCCGACGGGTGTCTTCGGGTCGTGCAAGGGGGCGGCGGCGTGCTCGGTGAGTGAGCCGGCGGTTTTCGTTCCCCGGTCTGGACCCTATGGGCTGCTGAACCGCCGGCTTGCGTGATTTAAATTCGCTCGATCCCGGGCTGTAATTATTAAAGTGAATAAATATTTTGTATTTATTTTCCTTAGCAAGTTACCGGAAATTTGATGCCTCAGCTATCCCTGCGTTTCGATCATGGAGTTGTTGACAATTACTGAAAGTTTATAGGCTAATTGGTTTCTTCTTCTCCTCCTCCTTCTTTCTTGTTTCTAGCTTCTCTCTTCTAAAGCCTAAGAAAACTCACTTGTTTGCCTAGTAATTATAAAAGTGTAAACTGAGTTATTCATAAAAACCCCTAACAACATTAACTGCAATTTTCACATTCGTGGGTAACATTATGCCAGTGAGAATGTGATTCACGCTTTTAAGGATGGGTTTTTTATTAAATTAAAAGATGAATAGGGTTTTCTGATAACCCTAAAAATTAGGGGGCTTTTGCAACATTTTGAAAACTAATGGCTTTTTAGGAGCACTCAAAATTAAGGGTTTTTTTTTTGCTTTTTTTTTGGGGGGGTGGGGGGAGGCTAAGAGTTAAGGGGTTCTGAGATTACCTTAATAAAAAGGTACAGGAAGAGTTTTGATAATTTTCTATTTACAAATCTTGTTTGGATAATAGGAAATACTGGAAAATTAAGGTGACAACTAAGATAGTGTCCACTTTCTTATGGAAAAAGAGGATGGGAGAGGTAGGAAGAACAAACTACTATTTTTAATTTTATCTTCCCTGCTCAATTTCAATCAACTTTCTTAAAAGTTTTCAAAAATGAAAGACACTAGAAAATGGTTGATGCTCTCCACTTTACAGTTAATCTTGAGTTTCTTTCAATTGTTCTAACATGGGGGATAAAAAGTGAAACTGAGTTCAATTCAATTTACTTTTTAGTACTAAAGTAGCAATAAGTTTTGGGGTATTGAATAAGTCTCTGCTCTTTTAGTTAATGTTGATGATGGATCTTATTACGTTGGATAATAAAAAACACACCTTTCTTTTTCTTTTGTTGTTTAAAGTTGTGTTCTGTTGATGTTAAATAATCAAAGAGTCAAATATATGGTGGGGGTGAGATTGATTAGGGGTCGCTCACTTTTCTGAATATCTGGTTTTGAGTTGAGTAGCTTCAGTCTGCACAAATAACAACTCGTGAGAGGACGGAGCTTAGTTCCACTGTAGTTCCTCCGACGATTAAGTCAGTTGATGAACTTGAGTGGGAAAATAAAGAACTGTGTGAGTTCTTTAGTGTAGTGAAGTATAATTATCAAATATTGTTAAAAAATCACTCCGAAAATTCTCCCTCCAATTGTCCCCTCTATATATGTTGAGAATAGTACCTCTATTTATAATTGTGCTGAAAGGGTAGAACGGTCACTTCGGTCGTGCACAGGATGGGGACAAATAAGTATGGCTTGGCAGATGCGTCAGCACCTAATTTACATGTGTCGGTCGGCGAGTGGAGGAGAGATCACCTCAGCATTTAATGTGACGTGATTGGGGACATGGTGGTGCCAACGTGGTCCGATGTGTCATGAAGACTTTCGAGGCTAGAGTATGAAGTCGTCCTTTGGCTTGGCCGAGAATCAAGGCCTTTCAAGTCGACCCCGCGAGGTGTCGAATAATTGGTCGAGTGGGCTCGTGGCAAGTCATCTTCGACAAGAGGATCGACAAGTACCGCCCTTCGAGTCAACCTAAGGAGATGTCGACTCGACAGGTCGGCTAAGTTGAGATCCTTGGTTGCCCTGACCGTCAATTTGGTTTGAGCGGTGCATGTAGGGAGACACCTGTCCATTACTGGCAAAGGGTTGTAATTTGGCGACTGAAAACGCCATAACAGTTGGCCCCTTTCGCTTGGAGTCGGCTTGGACCGGGTCCGAGTAAAATGAGAGTAGCTTTGGACAGACGTGGGTGTGCATTAAATGAGGGAAATAAAAAGTCTTTTTAGATTTTACGTGGCTGACGTCATCACACATTATTTTTGACTGACACAACTCTGCTTTTCGTGGCTGATTGCGGGTTATTCAAGGTAAGTGGGATGCGCCTCGATCCTCAAGGTGTCGGTTCGCATTCTGAGAATTAATCTTGGCCGTTGGCCAAAGCTTGATCCGGCCATTCAGATTCTGGCAGCTGCGGATTCAGCAGCCTATTTATAGAGCTAGAGTCAGGGAGATGGAGATTATTGTCTTTTGAAATTCCCTTTTGAGAACTCGAAATCTTTCCCGCTCATCTCTTTCTAGCGATTATTCCTCCATTCTGCGATGGCATCAGATCTTGTAGACCGACCAGCTCTTCTGGCAGAGTTCCACTCCAAGGTGACCTAAGCACAGAAGAGGATGCTGTAGGGAGGTTTGATATCTCCTGAGAGTATGAGCTGATGGCCCGACGAGGTCGGAGGCTATTTATGATCATGGGCCGGATCAGGCCCCGCTGTACTTGAAGCATTTGGAATTTGGCTTGTGGCTGCCCCTACACCCTTTTCTCCAGCAAGTTTTTATGGCTCTCGGGGTATCACCAGCCAAGATGAAGCCGAACGCTATCGCAACCTTAGTGGGGTTCATAGTGATTTGTCATTAGTTGGCAATAAAGCCATCCTTGCGAGTCTTGGGCCGTTTGGTTACTGTGAAAGTGAACCAGACTGAATCTGTAAAACCCCAAAAATTTCTGTAGTATATATGTATATATATGTGTGAATTATTAATTGTAGATAATTCCCTTGTGATGAATAACCATATAAATATAAGATATATATGTTTATCAGTGTATGGGAACCCAACGGGTGTATGTAAGTGAGAGAAGTCGAGTTTTTTTGGTGACCAGCAGGTAAAATGCCATCAGCAGGAGATTTTGTGCTGATCGATCGACCGACGCGGTTGACCGGCGCGGTCGACCGACCAGCGATCAGAGAGTTTGCCAGGTTTCGGTTTCGGGTTTTTAGTTGTTGGGTTTTGGGTTTCGGGTCGGGTTGGGGAGTTGGTATTTATACCAACTCAACCCAGGAGAGAGCTCCTCAGCCCCAAACGTAAACCCTAGCCTCTCTCTTCTTCCTCAAAACCCTAGCTGGAATTTGGCGATCTGGGAGCAGCTCTTGGGGATTTTTCAGCGAGATTTAGGGTTTCCAGCGAAGGGGATCAATCTATTTCAGATCTAGGGTTTTCCTCAGCACCCAAGGCGAGTATCATCTCGCCCAATCCCTCACCCCCCTGTTTTATTTGATTTATTTCGATTTTTCATGAGTTTTGATGAGCCCAAAGAAGTATTTTTGTATAAAAACGAGTTCTTTATAATAGGGACTTCAAGAATCAATATCTCAGTTGTAAAAGTTCATTAATGGTTGTTTTATGAGGATCTGGATCTGAAAATTTTTCTAAACAAGAGTTAAAGCGTTTTTGCAAGCTATTAAAACGTTTTGGGTTTGTTCCTTATGGATTTTGAATATTAAAAGGGTAGTTTTCAAACCTTAGTTTGGTTGTTTATCTTCAGCATGATGTTGGAATAATTTCAGCAACTGTTATCGCATTATATCAAATTAATTGTTCCAGGTTTAGCAGCAGACAGAACCCAGGTTCTGTCCGCTCGGTGGTCGACCGACGCGGTCGACCGCTAAGCTCGAGTCATGGCTCCGGTCGACCGTGACATTGTTTCGGTCGACCGCGACATCCTTCCGGTCGACCGCGACATATTTCGGTCGACCGCGAAGTCTGGTCGGTCGACCGAAATGCCCAGCGGGTGACCGCCAGATTTTGTATCAGGATTCGGTCGACCGGACCGGTCGACCGCTGACCCCTCTGTTGCAAAATTCCAGTTTTGGTGTATTTGAGTATTTTTACTCGTATTCGGCGGTTTGTTTGGATCATCTGACCTTGGTTATTAGCCCCACTATGTGGCCATGCATGATAGATGACCTGGGGTATGAAATTGGGTTACATATACTATTTTGGTCGTGAGATTGAGGAGTAGATTTCACTACATGAGTTACAGCACTCTTTTATCATTTCCACGGTCCTCGTGTTGGACTATAAACCATAGAAGTCCTCGTGTTGGACAATAATCCCTCTCAGTCCTCGTGTTGGACTATAATCCCTCTTAGTCCTCGTGTTGGACAAATTGACATGTATTCCATGAGTTTGGATAATTACGATGGTTAGTACGTGTTTCGGACATGGTTCATAACCCTATATGTGATGATTACGCTACATTTCACAACATGATGATTCTGTAGATTTGGTATGACACTTATGGAAGTTTTAACACAATATTCATGTAACTAACGTCGTGATATTCATATTGACTATGTTACAGCACTGTAATTATATTCTAGTGATGAATGCATTTCTTCTCTATTATTGTTACTGTTCTA
>BQKN01064331.1:167103-181920 GCA_022839385.1 Asparagus kiusianus
TGATGGTGAAACATGTTATTGCACGGTGTGGTGCATGGCAGGTTTGATATTCTTGGTTTTACCTTGGACTGCAGCCTTGTGTGAACCCAGGGGCGTCACAGAATCCCACTTCCATTTCCAAATGGTGGGGAAGTACAAGCTCATCACCGGCCTTCCTGACTCAAACCAAGACTGGAAGGAGAAGTTTGTTTGAGTCGTGGGGGATAACTTGGAGTTGGGTTGCTCGAACTGGCCTGAGATAAGGAGGGAAGCGCTCATGGAGGGTGACTTGCTCAACGTCAAGAGGGATGCGCTGGATCAGATCAAGGCGCACGCTGGCTCTCGTCGAGTCAAGCATCTGCTTGACAACTCAGTCTTACGGGTTGCCAATGTTTCTTTCGTGCCTCCCTCTGCCAAGGACCAGGAGATGGCTTCAACCCTGATCTTACAAAAGACGTAAAATGAGCTAGTCATCCCAACCCCACAACACTCGGGTCGTTGCAACACGACTAACTCACAACAGTCAACACTTGTTCTCTCAATCAGAACAAAGCTACAAGCAAACAAAGCAAATATAAAGAATAAGTAAAGGCAAGTTACAGAGTAAGAGCAAACTTCAAATCTTTATTCTAATATTCACACAAACTTTATTACATTATCCATGTTGATATTTACAAAAAGGTATGTCTTACAAAAAGAAAAGAAAAAGATACAAACTCTCAGGGCTCTCAACTAGATTCAGGAGTAGGGCTTAGGAGGTCCTTTGCAGAGGCTGCAAGGGTGGGAGCAGCTGAAGAGGAAGTAAGAGGGACTTCACTGGGGTCCCATAATTCGTCATCATCGTCGCCCAACGCCAGCTCCAACCCCCCCCCACTCACCTCAATCTCCCTTAGGAAGTCGAGACAACAAGAGACTTGGGGTGGATAAAGGCGGTCAGGTGCGGGGTGAGAGGCAGGAGGGAGCAGTGAGGCCAGATAGTTGATACCGGCCTTGCAAGCTAAGGCCACCTCGGTTTTTCCCAAGGGGCTCCCAAGGGGCCCTGGCGCCAGTCATCGACCACTTTTGCCCTATACTGCTCTGAGTCCAAGCAAGTGAGCTAATCTTCCAGGTCCTTGACAGTCGCGGTAGACATCTAGTGGGATGAGCACTCCACCTCAAGGTCTCGCTTTAGTTACTCGATAGAGAGACGACTTGATTGAGCATCCTCCTTGGCCGTCACCTTGAGCCACCTCTCGAACTCGACCTCCCCCTCTAAAGAAGTTAGGTGGCCATCCTACTCAGAGATTCCTTTCTGAAGGCGGCTAACCTCCTCCTTCAGCAGAGCCACCTTACCTTGGAGCTTCCCAATGGAAGCTGCATGCTTAGTGCCGTAAGATCTGAACCCCCTAAGGAGTTTTCCTTTACATCCAACTCTCAGTGTCAGTTAGCCTTGTTGTTTTTCAGCTCAGCCTCCAAAGCGGTGACCCTCTTCTTTGCTTCCTCCCTGGACGACTTCTCCTTAGCCAAGTCCGCCTGTAACTCAAAAGGTTCTTCGCCACCAAAGGTTCGAGAGGGGGCACATTTTGTTCTTCGCCACCTCCCAAAGTCCCGACAGGCTCCTTGCCTAGCCTGCGGGATGGTTCTGGCTCAGGGCTCGGGACGACTGCCTCCTCAGTAAGAGCTCCAGCTTCGGCAGCCGCGACTGCTTGGGCCGCCCCCTCTGGCCTAAGGGGGAAGAGTCGTTGATAACAATGACCTTATCTTACCGACCAGCTGGGACATATGACTGCTGCTCTTTGGCCGAGTCAACCTAGACTTGCCCAGTCGGCCTACTGGGCCCTTGATCCTTCTTGGTCTTCACTTTCTTGGCCTTCACCCTCTGCCCCTCCAGTTAGGTAGCAACCTCGGCCACCTACGACGTCAAGCCGCCAACCTCCTCGGGGTCTAGATTACCCATCAACCTCTTCTGGGGCCTTGAGGCCGAGCCTGAATCTTCCCCCCTCAAATTCCTCTAAGGGATTTTTTTAAGGGGGAGGACAACAGACTCGCCCTCACCTTGTTAGCCTCAGAGGGGGGACCATCGAGATGCTCGCTACCCCGGAAAGATATCATCTCGAAGATACTTCCTCTCTCCCAAGACCTGGCATAAGAGCGGATCTTCTCCAGTTGCCTCCTCTCCTCAGCGATAAGGACGCACGGCTTCAGCACGTCCTTGTTGATCCCAGGACAGTTAGGGGAGGAGAGGACACCGTCGGCGCCGAAGACCGACATGAACTGCTCCTTCTAGTCTCTGTTTGACTCTGGAGCATTCGATACAAACTTGCAACCCCCGGTATAGTGAAGGAAGTAATAGGGGTCCCTCCTCACTGACTTGACACCACTAGGTTCCCTAACAAACGCATGCTCGATGAGATGCCAACCCGGTGGCAGATCACTATGAAGTCCACCAAAACCCCAATTTTTGCATTTGGAGTGAAGTGAGAAGGGGATACCCCCAGAGCGACACATACATACTAATAAAGGGAAAGAGCGGCAGCCTAAGCCTATAGTCAAGATGGGCGATGTACAACGGTGACTTGTTCTAGCCATGACGGTACACCAGCTCATCCACACTAGGTGCTACAACCGTAAAGGCCTTGGGGAGATCATAGAGCTCGTAGTACCTCTCTAGCTCCAAGATGCAGATCTTTGAGCGGATTGGCCGGAGAAGAGCGATTTTTTCCTCATTGCGGCCAGCGATGGAAGTCTAAACAATCATTGGAGAATAGTGATTGCAAGGAGATTTGGGGAAGCAAAGATAGACAAACGTCAAAGATCTAGAGCTAGAGTTTGTGAAGAAAACCCCTCTTCGCTTCCAATGGGCTATATATAGCACCCAAGGGAGACACGTGGAATAATCTGGATAGTTAGCTCATTTCAAAATGAACGAACAAGATACACCTCAAAATCCTAAATGATTCACACAAAACTCGAAGTGCTACCCTCTTTACTCCATGTCTCATCACTCGAAAATCGAAGTGACAACAACTCTCTGGCTTCTGACAATGTCATCATGTCATTTCAAAGAGTAACATTTCACATGTCCAATAAAGACTTCTAGAAACTCACCAAATGTCTATTCGATGAACAGTCAGCTAGGCCTAGTCGACTCTCAATAACTAATAATGAAATTCAAAGAAAAATGTAGGCACTCGCCCCAAGGAGTTTAAACGCCACTTAGCAAATACCGTCGACTCAGTTGTCTCCAAACCAAGACAAAAAAAGCCAACACAACAGAAACAACTGCTCCAGTTCGAGACATGTTTTCTCAACAAAGGGCGAGCCCCCTCAAGTCAGCAGTCAAGTTCACAAGCCTATGGTGGAGCTAATTCATCCAGAAGATACAAATTGAGATTGCACAGCACAAGAAAAGTAATTATGGCTCAAAAATCTCTCTTTATTCATTTATAAGTAATATCTACAAGGTACATATGTACATATATACAACACAAAAGCGAGAGACAAGAAAGTCCTAGGAGACTAAGAGAGGTCCATTCCCTCTCCTGGAGTCAAATACAAGGAGCTACTGGAGTAACCGGCGAAGGAGTCGAGCAGTCTCCTCCTTCGTATGACTCCCCCTCTTCCTTACCAAGATCGAGTCCACCTCCAAGTGCTCCCACCTCCACCAACTCATCCAAACACTTGCCTATAATGGGAGGATAGTGAAAATGATCGGGTGGGTTCATCATCTCAACTGGAAGCTGTGCTGAGAGGTAGTTGTACCAGGCATTATAGACTATCGCCACATCTGTTTTTCCAGTTAGGCCGTGGCGATACCCCTCATGATTTTATGATAATAAGGCTCAGACTCGACGTAGGCATTACAGCTTTGGGCCACTTCCAGGGACTCCTGTAGGTGGGCGACCTCCCCCTAAAGTTTGACAAGTGTCGCATGCTCCTCGTCCATCTGACATTTCGCATGCATCCTTGCCTGCTTCTCAGCCTCGACCTGCACCATAACGCAGTCCCTCTCCTTGAGAGCTTCATCCAGTCTCTGTTAGGACTCATGTGGTGAGCCTAATTTTCTAATCTTATTTTGATGATTTAACACACAATTTATAATGTGTTTTCTAGTATTTGGTTTTGATTGATTAACCCAGGTTGAATGATTCAAGAGCTATATTGTAAATAGAGCATATACAAGTCAAGTCAAGATCCGATCAAGCTTCATAAGCAATCTACATGGTATATTAGTGTAGGATGTATATTTTATGTATCAATACTTTTAAGCTCAATTATATACACATACACATTTCTTACTTTTATCACAATTTGGGTATTTTTAAGTAATCTTTGTATTATTGACTTATGGACAAAATAATCTTTGTATACATCTTATATAGTCCATAAATCAACTCAAATTTTTTTATAACTTAGTTTAAAACATATATCAAAATCAAGTGTTCATACAAACATGTATTTTTGAGTTTTTACAAAACGACGAGTTTTCACAAATAGAAAATATAATTTAAAAAATTCTTTCGTAACATGTTCATTTTTATGTTTATAAATATTTTTCCAAGTTTTATAATTTTTGGAATTTACTTGATATTTTTTAAAAGTCAATTCAAATTCAAATTTTCAACAGGTTTTGTCATTTGTCAGTTTTCGATCGACCGCACAAGGCATGCCAATCGACCAACCAGAATGAGATTTTCTAGTTTTACTTCTCAGAGTATTTCAATCGACTGAACATGACCTTTCGATCGATCGATCAGAACTTAAGTTTCAGCTGATTTTTTCTCATAGTGTTTCAATCGACCGACAATTTGAGTTCGGTCGACCGATGCACAACCTTCGGTCGACCGACCATTGTCATCCGGTTGACCGAACTAGTAACCATTGACATAATAGTTAGTTTTCCAGATTTTATTATTTTGTGATATTTTCTTAGTTTTTTGGCCTTCGTTTCTTGATCCTATATATACCCCCATACCATTTAACTTCTGAACTAATGAAGAAATTTTTATAACAAGTTTACAAAGGACTTTAAGTTTGTTTAAGAGTTTTAAGCGGTTTCAAGTTTATTTTGTGAAGAAACTTTCACAAGTGGAGAAGATTGATTTTTTTGTGTTTGAGCTTCAATTCCATCTCTCTCTCACTCTTGTTATTTCATAGAAGTTTTCTCTAAACTCAATTCTAGCTTTACGTATTTATTTATTAATTATCAATTTTATTTAAGCTAGACTTTATATTGAGTTTAGCTTTTATTATTGTTCATATTGTTTTCACACACACCCATATTTGAGCTTGAGTATTTTTACATATAATACATTTGGGTTGTGAGTGTGATTAAGTGAGCTTAATTTCATTCTCAATTTGTATTAGAGAACAAATCATTTTATTTGTACTTATTATTGAAAGTTCACTTTGTAATACACAAGTACACCGAGAGGAGTGTGTGGTGAGAGACAAGATCGATTCAAGAGGAGTGGCGTCGGTAATAAAGCCTAGTGAGAGGTTGTAAATCCGAGCACTTGAGGAAGGCGACACAGACTAGGCCAATACTTAGAGGGTGTGTTGTGTGATTGTATTGAGTGTTGTAAACGTTTGTCAGTGAGCATTGAAAACCGATTGTATAGAATCTTTTGAGATAGCGGAGTTCTCATCATGAGTGAGGAGCAAAGACGTAAGTCGAGAATGACCGAACTTCATGATTACATAGTGTGTTTGTATTGTCTATTTGCGCACTATCTCATTTGCATATTTGTTCTTCTTTTATATTGCTCTTTGTTTATATTGCATATCCTAGCTTATATAACTTGTTGTATTTCATACTTGATAGGAAAATTATTAATAAGTTTAAATCGGCATTAATATCGGATTAGATTAGTATATATCCTATTCACCCCCCCCCCTTCTAGAGTAATTTCATTTGGTAACAGAGGTTGGTGCTCTTGATTTGTGGCTTAATCACCTAGAGTTAAAGATCCAAGTTTTATATCTTGCTAATCTAGTTTTGAGATTTATTATATCTTACTTATATAAATATATCATGGATATGCATGATGCACCTAACTTAGGTTATGCCATTAATATTGCTCCTAGAATAGATAATTTCCCCTATGCTCAATAGTGTGTTTGGAAAGCGGGACGTGACAGGTTTTTATGATGGCCCATGCAGGCCACGGTCCCGAGTTCCTACTAGTAAGAATATAATGAATAATTTAGACACATATCATATTTCATCCGTAAGACTATAGTTAGCCATTATCCTATCATCTCGATGAATTATGTCCTAGTCCCTACCTTATCACTTTTGACTCCGAAGTTCCCACTATTTCTTTCTCGTCACTTCCTGACTACGCTCTCTTTGTATAACTTCTCTTTCCTCGTACCGGTTATTATTTTATATGTTATTATTTTTATATTATGTTTTCTTTTGATTTGACTCGTGTATCGTTTGATTGTATTGATTTCTGCATTATTTATTATATTATTTTATGTATCACACACAATATTATAATATATTTTAAAAAATGTATAAGTAACATAGTCTAATGAATATTTTCACATCATGCTACATATATTTGTTATACGTACAATGCATTTTACGCATCATCACAATTTGCATCATGCATCTTACATTACTTATATATTTTCAATTATTCAAATCATGTCCATTAAGTCTTTCGCATTACTCTAGATTTCACATATACATCACATAGCATATTTGATATTCATATTATTTTCTTGTGTTTAAATATACTTTTGCATATCTACATTGTGTGGGTGCATACCATCTATCAGTTACTTATGTTTTAGATTATTGTCTATTATTCGTACTTTTAGTGATATACATTAATAAGTTCATGATTTTAATATTCTACATATGCATTACATTCTTACTCTTTATTTATTCAACTTACAATATTTTTAGTAAATAGTTTTCTTACCAGTCAGTTTTGTCTTGTTTAGTTTGTTTTAGTATGTTCGCATTGGTTTCGTTATTTCTAAGAGTAATATTTTTCTATTTTGATATTCAAGCATTTATTCATATTGTTAGATTTGGAGTTTGAGTTACTAATTATATAGTTTTTGTTACATTATCCCGTATTGTTAGTTATTAATCTTTTATAACTAATATAAAAGGTAACTCTAAATAGCGTTTGTGGGTATGTATGGTATTTACTCATTGGTTGTTTATAGTGTATTGCATATTTATTATTTGTTTGCTTTGTTTTCGACATGTATATTGCCACAAATGACAAAATAATACATGAGCAGTATACATTGTATACACATGTTGTTTTATAGTATTTATTTTAGATTTTTATATCCTTTTATTGTGTCATTATTTATTGTTCATTCTCTAATCATTATTTTCGGTTATTTTGTGTTGTGTTTTACTTTTTCATTCTTTTCATACTTACTATTCACTTTTTATTATAGTGAATTCACTTAGATTATTATATTTATGATGTATAATTTTTATTGATTTATAGTCATTCATCATTTCTAATATCAACTTTGTCTAATCGTGTTATGTTTCATGTATTATCAGTATTTATGTTCACATGTTCATCAATCATTCATGTTATATTTATTTACAATATATCAGTGTTTTATTATACAAATTTATGCCTTCTTATGTTTTCATTTGTTATAGATCTATTTTATCTTCCATAGTTCATATTTTATGTATTTTACATCTTTATTTATGTATATATATGCTGATCTTTAAAAGAGAGGGCGGTCTTCTTCTTGGTGTAGATCAAAATCCTGCTAACATGCACCCCCATTGTGTTTGACAATGGCGAAAAAGAAGGGAAATAATGGAAAAAAGCTCTTCAATATTGGTCTAAGAGATTTGAATTCAAGTTTGATTTCTTTAGCGGATCAATCTGATACTCGTTTCACTGAAGAAGATGAAGATCTTAGCTCAGAGATGGAGGTAATGGGGTCAACAGGACCTAAAGGAGAAAAGAAGAAGAAGCTTCTGAAGGAAATCCTCAGCTCGCCTAGTGTTCAACAATCTCTGACTCCTTTGAAAACTGTATTTCAATTTTGAGGTCTTAGTAAGGCTTCAAGCTCCAAATCTAGTGTTTCTTGGGCTGACGAGGTCGATCTGGAGGTTGATCCATCTCATCTGCCTCAGACACCAAATCCGGTAAGGGATCTTGGACCTATTTCTAATTCAGTGCAAGATCTTGTATCTGTTGGGGTAAATGTTAGTGGTTTTAGATCTGGAATTTTAAAATCTAAATCTGTTCTTGATTCTGCAATTGCTGCAAATTCTGCTTCAAGATCTATAAGTAATGCAAATTTTGTGAGGACTGAGACTGAAAATTTCACTGTTCCATTGAAATCTGGAAAGGAAACTGAGGAGAGTGGATCAGATGCTTTGAAAAATAAAGCAAATCCTAATTCTAACAAATCTACTGAAGTGAATGATGAGTTTCCTCCTTTAGAATCAAGTAATACTCCTGTTCTTGTTCTAGCTGAGAAAAAAAGCTGGATTAGCTGTTTTGCTAACAATGAAAACCTAGAAGTGGTTTGGTGTTGAATTATGTGGCACCTAAAACTGAGAATACTGTTATTTTTGAGGATGATGAATGGGTTGAAGGAGCTTCTTTCTAGAAATTTTCTCTCATAGGACATGTTGTAGGGCTAAATGTTAGTTTCAACGCTATGGAAACATTTGTTCACAAAGCATAGACTCTGTTGGCAATCTCTGAAGTTTGCTTTTTAAACTCTGGAATTTTCCTTTTCAATTTCAAAAATGAGGAAGAGATGAATGGAATTCTTGAAAAATGCCCCTGGTTCTTTGGTTCAAGACCTCTTCTTTTAAAACCATGGAAAATTGATGATGACATTGAAAAAATTAAGGAATGTGCATACACTATGTGGATCCAATTATCTGGTTTGAGGCTAAACTTGTGGAATGCTAATAGTATTAGCAAGATTGTTAGTGTTATTGGAAGGTCAATTACCACAGATAAGCTTACTGCTAATAGGCAGAGATTGGCCTATGCACGTGTGCTTGTTGAAGCGAAAATGTCATCTCCCCTCCCTGATCAAATAGCTATCCTGGGGCCAAATGGAAAAAGTTTTCACCAAAATGTTACCTATGAGCTAAAGCTAAAATGGTGTAATCTTTGCAAGGTGATTGGACATGATTCTAGCTATTGCAGGAGACAACTTAGGACTCAAAAATGGGTTCCAAAAAAAACAAAAATTTAGAAATGATGTTACCAAGAATCAACAGGTAAATGTTGTGGATTCTGGAAAAGTGGATGTTGAGCACAAAAAGGAAATTTATGATCCTGAAGATGCTAGCAAATTTGTAGAAGTTACTGAACATGTTAATCTGGAAAAACATGTTGTTTATGATCCTGGAAGTACTAGTAAACATGTTGAGGTCACTGAACATAGTGGAAAAAGGGGCTGAACATGCACATGTTTTACCTGAAATGAGCTCAATTTCTAGATATTGTTCTGTGCATGATGTGCATGTTTCTGATAAAAATGAGCCTGCTCAAACTGGCAATAATGAACCTTCACAAACTGAAAGCTATTGGAAACAAGTGCAAATAAGTAAAATAAAGAGGAGCTCTTTTCCAGTAAATCCTTTCTCTTCATTGTCTACTATGGCATGTGGATTTGATCCCTCAACAATAGATAGAGGAGGAACTTATTGATGAAATTTTCTTTCTGGAATGTCAGGGGACTAAACAAATCCCCAAAGCAGCAGTTAGTAAAGCAGCACATAAAGCAATACCATCTTTCTTTTTTAGCTCTCCTAGAAACCAAAATAAAGGCCTTAAAATTGCTTGTTATAGCAAGGAAGTTGGCTCCAAATTGGAAATGGTCCTCAAATGTGAGTAACTCTGAAAAGGCTAGAATTATAGTCTTATGAGATTCAAGTATTCTAGATATCCAAAATATTGTTTTCTCAGCTCAACACTTAACATGTTCTGTGAAGTCTATTGATGGTAGAATTGACTGTATCATTTCTTCCATCTATGGATCAAATCATATGGAGACTAGAAAAGAGTTATGGGATGATCTTGTTCAGATCCACCAGGCTATGGTTAATACCCCCTGGATTCTTTGTGGGAATTTTAATGCTTTGATCAATAATGAGGAAATGCTTGGGGGTACAATTCTTTCTGAAAATGATACCAGAGACTTTAATCAGTTCATTGAAGACTGTCGGCTCTCTCCAATGAAAACCATGGGGTGCTTTTTCACATGGAACAATAAATAGGATTCTGATACAAAAGTCTGGTGCATGCTTGATAGGGCTTTGGTGAATGATTACTGGTTTCAAGAGTTCAATGCAAGTCATATTGAATATTTGCTTCCTAACTTTTCTGATCATTCTCCAGGATTGGTCTCTATATATGAGGATGAAGCTCAAGGGAAAAAATCTTTTAAAATTTTTAAAATGTGGGTTAAGCATGCTGATTTCCTTCCCACAGTGTCAGCTATATGGAGATCTCATATTGAAGGGTATAAGATGTTTTCAGTGTATTCAAAGTTAAAACTCTTGAGGGGTGCTCTGAAAGAACTAAACAAAAAGCATTTCTCCAACATAAGTGAGCAAGTCAATAGTGCAAAAATTACTCCGGAGGAAATTCAAAATAAACTGCAAAATGACCCTTTTAATCCTAATTTTATTAGACAAGAAAAAGTTTGTTTGTCCTCATATAACAAACTTTTGGATTGTGAGATTTCTTTCTACCAGCAAAAAACAAGGATTAAGTGGAGTACTCAAGGGGATAGATGTACAAACTTTTTTCACTCTGTTATCAAGTCCAACATACATCATAATAGAGTGACAATTCTCTATAATAGTTTGTGGCACAGAATTACTGAGTGTGATGAAATTGCAAAGGAATTTATATCATACTACAAGGGCCTCATGGGTACTTCAGTGGCTACCTCTGCTCCTAACTATGAAATCATTCAAAGTGGTACTTGCTTGGATACAAATCTTGCTAGGAAATTAGCAGAACCAGTATCAGCAGAGGAAATAAAAAATGTCTTCTTCTCCATGTCAGACAATAAAGCTCCTGCCTCTGATGGCTATAGCGCATCATTTTACAAATCAGCTTGGTTTATAATTGGTGAGGAAGTCACACTTACTATTGGGGAATTCTTCAAATCTGGAAAATTATTGGGAGCTATCAATTCCACCTCCATTACACTTGTTCTTAAGGTACATTGTCCCTAAACTCCCTCTGATTTCAGGCCGATATCCTGTTGTAATAGCCTATACAAGTTTATCTCTAAAATCCTTACAAATAGAATTCAATCAGTCATGGGTTATCTTGTAAGTGAAGCACAAAGTGCTTTTGTGAAAGACAGGAATATCTCAAACAACATTTTGTTGGCACATGAACTTGTCAAAAATTATGGGAGGAAGCATATATCTCCTAGGGTCATGATCAATATTGATATTAGAAAAGCTTTCGATACAATCAGTTGGGATTTTTTAAAAGAAATGCTAACTAGGCTGGGGTTCCCTAGTGAGATGATTAACTGGATTATGACTTGTATAACCTCTCCGAAGTTCTCCATTTCCCTTAATGACACCATGCATGGTTTTTTCAAAGGGGAGAGAGGTTTGAGATAAAGGATCCCCTCTCACCTTATTTGTTCATCTTGGGTATGTAATATCTGTCAAGGTGTCTGAAGCCTTTAAAGCATGAAAAAACCCTTCAAATTTCACCCCAAGTGTGGAAAATTAAAGATAAATCACTTGATTTTTGCTAATGCCTTGCTATTATTCAGTAAAGAGGACCTTAACTCAATTCAAAAGCTCTATAAATGTGTTAAGGACTTCAGTAAAATTTCTAGTCTTGAAGCAAACCCCAGTAAGTGCTCTGTCTTCTATAGGGGAGTTGATGTGCCTAGCAAGAATGTCATTCATGGTTATATAGGTTTTCCTGAAGGGAACCTACCTATAAAATATCTGGGAGTCCCTCTTGTGTGCAAGAGATTATCATTCATGGACTGTGCACCTCTCTTTAACAAAATTTCCAGCCAATTCCAAAGCTATATGAAATTCAGAATTTTATCATATGCTGGTAAGTTGCAAATCATCAAGAGTGTTCTCTTAGGTGTTCAGCTCTTTTGGACATCAAAATATGTCTTACCTATCAAAGTTCTTCAAAAAATTGATGAGCTATGTAGAAACTTCTTATGGAGTAATTCAAACCAAGCTTTCAGGGTGTCTCTTGTGTCCTGGGAGAAAGTGTGCTTGGGAAAATTATATGGAGGGCTGGGGATATTCCCTACAACAATTTGGAACAATGCAACAGCTTTGAGAACTATTTGGTATATTCACTCAAATAAAGAACTTTTGTGGATTAAATGGATACATGGGAATTATCTAAAATACAGAAGCATGTGACAAGTGGAAGCAAAGGTTGGTGATTCATGGATTTGGAAGCAGCTACTAAAAGCTAGAAATAAAGCTTTGGAAAATTGTGGAGGTGTTGAACATTTGATCCAGAAAATTAGCTCTTGTTGCAGGAATTATAAAATCAAGCTCTCTGCTCTGTATTCTGCGCTCTCTCCTGCAACAGAAAAGGTGAATTGGTATAACACGGTTTGGAAAAAATTGAACTATCCAAAACATTCTTTTGTGCTATGGTTGGCTATTCAAAACAGGTTGCTTACTCAAGATAAGCTTATTAGGAGGGGAATCATTCAAGAAAACAAATGCAGTTTATGTTGTGGTGAAGGTATGGAGAGTCGCAACCATTTATTTTTTTGATTGCAAATTTTTGATGGAGGTATGGAATGGTATAATGGATTGGCTTTTTTTTCGCTGGAAAACTTGTGACTGGTTTCTTCTTTTGAACTGGTGCTGTTAAAATCTGAGGGGGAGAGGTTTCAAGCAAGGAGTCAAAAGAATGGCTTTGTCTTCTACAATGTATAACATCTGGGTCGAGCGCAATAGAAGAATCTTCAGGCATAAATCTAGAAGTATAGAAAATCTGATCAAGTGCACCAAAGTGGATATTATGACTATGGTTCTCAATAGTCCTCTATCTGCTGAAGATAAAAACTGGATTCTCTCCTTATAATTCAGGGGATGATCCTGTGCATGTCGAGTTTCTGATGGTTAGCTAGGAGATTTATTTTTTCCTGTTTTGTTTCCTCTTTTGTTTTACTCATAATTTTGAATATTTGATGTACAAAAAATTTACAATTGGTAAATGAATAAAATTTTTATTGACCAAAAAGTATTTATGCTGATCGTATTTATGTGATTTTTGACTACTATGCCATATATTACTATATCTGAATTAATATTATACAATAATTATTATTATTATTGTTTCTTGTTTATATTTATTATCTTACCTAATGAATATTACTAATATTTTTGATTTACTATATTGTTTGTTAAATACATATATAATTATGTCCTTATTATGTTTATATAATATGCCTATTTTGAATCTTTTGTTTGCTCTTATGTCTATTTTATCATATAATATTTTATGATTATTTTCATCATAATTTATCTTGTTAGAATGATTAGTATTATGAGTATTCAGACTTTTGTATACTTATTATTATGTATATGTTTTCATTTTTAATGGCTATTATATATGATGATTTTAATTGCCATATTATTGTTTAATACTTGACTTGGTATTGTGTCTTGTATGATAATTATTTAATGTCATATGTTCTTAAAAATTATTGATTATAACTATAACTATTTATTGTATTTATCATCCATTGTATTGTGTATTAAGTGTTGTATTTTTGCTTTGTTCATTATTGATCTATGTATACCACAAGAATGTGTGTTGTGTGTATTTATATTTTCTATATATAATACTAATCTGACTTTTATGTCATTTTTAATGTTTATTATGGTCGTTTTATTGATTCGAACAATTATTGTAATTATTATTTATTCATGTTTGTTTTGTGATCATTGGGTTTTATACTATTACTGCACACGCTTTCATAACATCTTTTATCATATTGTGATTATATACAATTACGTTTAACCAGGATGTGATTGTATAAATGTTTCACGTACCTGATTTGCATATACTAAATATATATGTTTATAATCTAAGAATAATTAGTATGTATCATTGAGCTATGTGCTTTTCCCTTTATTAGCATTGATACGGTTTACGATCATTTTTTACTGTACATACAATTGCTCTGTATGGTGATTAATTTATGGATATTGTTTATATATTTACTATATTCTTATGTGCTTGTTGTCATTAAGTGCATGTTTATTGTTACTTTGATTATACTATGCTTTTGTATTACTTCACTTCTGATTTTATGAAATGCTATTACTTTCTATTCATATACTTCCTTTTGTTGAAATACATTTTTTATATTACTATTTTATATTAATTTTACTATTGTTTGTATTTTATTTTTCTTTTATTCTTACAATGTATTTCTGTTGGTGTGGATTCTTTTATGCTTATATTTTTAATATAATTTTATTAGTTGTGTGTTTTGTGTGTATTATTATACTTATTTGATCATTTTGAAAATAATTGCCTTGATTTTACAAACATTATTAACTGTTAGTTAAATGATTTTGATTTGTTCATTTTTTGCATTCTAACTGATTTATGTGATGCTGTTCGTTATGTTATTATTCTGAATTTACATACTTGATTTATTTTATACATATATATGACTTACGTAAATACTCCTATTATTGATTATGTAAAACTTAATTCGTTTGATTATATGTGCCTGCTTGATAATTTGATAAATAATATTCATAATTTCAACTGAACATGATTATTGATTTTATATCTGTTTATGTGATAATAATTTACTTTACATAATTCATACAATTGATTTCTTTAT
>BQKN01064331.1:188352-235022 GCA_022839385.1 Asparagus kiusianus
CTCTCTCTCTCTCTCTCTCTCTCTCTCTCTCTCTCTCTCTCTCTCTCTCTCTCTCTCTCTCTCTCTCGTGTTCTTTTCATCACCGCCGCCCCCTCTTTTTCTCTCCCTCTTCTTCGTCCTCAAACCAGCCACCGCCAGCCCCTCGTCGTTGCGACCCCCTCCCCCACGTCACTTCGCCTCTCCCCTACGCCGCTCAACCGTCCTCCTCTACCCGCACCACCTCCCTCACTTTGCAGCCCCTCAACCAAGCCCCGACAGCCTCCTCCGTCCAGCCTCCTCCGCCCTCTAGCCGCTCCTCCTCCGTCCAAGCCTCCTCCCATCACCTGCAGCCGCCTCTCCCACTCGCCCGCAGTCAACCCGTTCCCACGCCGCAGCCCGCAACTCCTCCGCTCAGCCTCCGACAGTCGCCGCTCGCCTCAGCCCCTCCCCCGCTTCCGCTGACCAAGCTCTCCCTGTAATCCTCTGCTCCCCAACGTTGACCCTTCAGCGCTGATAGCCCCCTCCAGCAGCCCTCCTCTGTTCGCTACAGCCTCACGTCTGACCTCTTCGACCTAGATCCGCACGCCGACAGCCCACACCAGTGCCCCAACACCGACATTCATCGTCGCCTCTCTCGCAGACTCGCACGTCAACGTCGATACGTTTGACAAAAACTCGTAGGCAAGATCCCTATTTTCCCCCATTTATTATTTTGTACAATTTTAGATCTATTAATTATGCGCAAGTTTTCGATTCTAGATTAGTTTATTACAATTCTTATATTTGTCGTGAAATAAGTACGTGTGAATTTATATTTTTATTGTTATTTTATTAGAATTTTAGATCTGTTATGAATTACATGCATAGATTAGACTGTGATATGTTATTACATGCGTGGGATTTGTTTGATGAATGTCTGTATGGAAATTTGTTACTTTATCACCTAGTTTTTATCTAATAGGAGAGACTGCACATGAAGACAACTCTTGTTAAAAGTATGATTTATAAGCGTGCTTCAAAGCATGACTATACTCACTCGATATCGATATCCCGATGTGAGGAGTTCTGAGTTCTCTTGATATCGATATCCTAATATGAGGTTTCCTTGACTATTACTATTATAGCATTGATTGACTGGACGATGCACTCTTGATCGAACGTGTTATGGGTCATGGTTATTTTCAAGTTTCGAGTTCTCTTGATATCGATATCCCAGTATGAGGTTTCCTTGACTATTACTATTATAGCATTGATTGATTAGACGATGCATTCTTGATCGGACGTGTTATGGGTCATGGTTATTTTTATAGTTTTATAGAAGTAGTTCCACGGTAACTCCGTGGCTAGTGCACAATATTTCATGCATAAACACTTAAATTAAACTGACAAACATGGAGTTTATAAAGGGGAATTGGACAGAGAATATGACATGTATATAAATGGGCACATGTGCTTTCCTAATATCGCGAGTTATATATATACATGGGCCAAAGGGCCAATACTTGACTTGAATGCATGACCCCCGGATAAATTTACGGGGACCCGATTATATATATAAAAATATTCTTCTCTAATTCAAATAACATGTAAAATAAGAATAATATGCTTGTGTGTCCTATGGTAGGCTTTGTTTGATATCTAAAATTAGAAATTTCCTTATTATCACC
Organism: Asparagus kiusianus; assembly: GCA_022839385.1. NCBI lineage: Eukaryota > Viridiplantae > Streptophyta > Magnoliopsida > Asparagales > Asparagaceae > Asparagus > Asparagus kiusianus. Next base: position 189,999 of record BQKN01064331.1, read on the forward strand.
TTATATAGGTTATTACCTGTTTGTGGAAAATTTGTAGTAAAAAGAATAATGAAAGAATCGTATTTGATTTATTCTCTCTAACTGCTTAGAAAAAGAATGATTACAACCCTCTTAATCTCGATTATAATTGGATTTCCTGATTACAAAAGAGAGGAGAATGATCTGGATTCTCCCCTTTGTTTAATTCTGGGTTCTTCACGGTGTTAATGAGATGCCTCCCTCGAATGCTCGCATTGAGTTTGCTTCTCGTTGACAATTCGAACGTCTTGATTCACTGGAACATGATTTTCTCCTCATGATTTGACGTTGTGGAGAACTTGCAAAACAAGTTTTAGAACTCTTGATGAGTTGATAACTCTGGGCGAGTTTAAACTCTTGTAAAAGAGTTGATTTGAATCAAAAATCGGTTTGATAAGCCAAGGCCGAAGGCTTCAAGGAACTTTGTCGCTGCATGAAGCTCCAGCAATTCCCCCAAAAAGTTAGTCGAAGATCTCTTCTTTGCTGCCCAAAAAGAAGGATCAATCCCAGAGCCCAAGATCTAGCCTGAACTCAATTGTGTTTTTCACTATTTATAGGGGATTAAGGGGTATAACCACCCCCTTAAATCTCTCCTTAATGAGAGTTTAATAGGGTGTAACTGCCTCCCCCCTATAAATCTCTCCATTATAGGGTAGTGATCCCCTCAAATCGTGGGGAGAAAACGGTTCTGGAACCGTTCAAATCGTGATTGAACGAGTCAAACGCTGTAAACAACGTTTTGGGCCCGAACTTTGCGTTTTAGACCTGAAACGCAGAGTTGGGCCTGTTTTAGGCTGAAAACGCATAGGTCGCGCTGCGCAGAGATAAACTCTCCATTTTGGACCTGGGACGCAGAGTAGGACTCCGCATGAACTGTGCGTTTTAGTCGTTGGACGCAGAGTTGGGCTCTGCATGAACTGTGCATTTTTATCGTTGGACACAGAGTTGGGCTCTGCATGAACTGTGTCTTTTTATCATTGGACGCAGAGTTGGGCTCCGCATGAACTGTGCGTTTTTATCGTTGGACGCAGAGTTGAACTCTGCGTTTTAAGTCCATGAACTCTGCATTTTGACTTTGTAATGCAGAGGCGAGCCTTAGGCGGGCTTGGGGAACTTCAGCCTAAGTCCAATGTTCAGACAAAGTCTAGTCTTGCAGACGGGCTTCAAAACATAACTTGCTACGAAGAACAGGTCATAACTTTCAAACCGTAAGTCGGAATGGGACGAATTATATATGAAAATCGGCTATCTCGATGAGACGGAGCCGACCAAACCGACCCCATGGGGATCGGTTTGCTTCCTTCGTTTCACCAAATTCCTTCCGGTTTGAGAGATATCTGCATTTTAATATGAAGAGACCGTTAATTTGTAGTCTCTTTTGCTAGAGCGTTGTAAAGATCGTCACCTTCTAACATTCGTCTTAGCTCCTTAAAAATATGAGAGTCGTCAGATTGTAACTCCTGATGTTGATTGTTGATAATCACATTTTATTGTAATTTTATACCCTTATTATCTATTTTATATGAATAAATATACCACTAATAATTGATTTTTATCTTTTAATTGCAGGTTAATAAAGAATAAATCTCAAACTCTCATCTCTCAACAAAAACCCATTGAAGAAATGAAGAAGTCCATTGGAAAATCAATTTCCAATTTATCCAAAAGCCCAAGCTAAGAAGAAGGATTAAAGCCTAAGAAATGCCAAAGCCCAAAGTTAAAATTAAAATAAATGCATGAAGAAATCAAAAAGCCCAAGCAAAAGCCCAAAATCCAAGCCCAAAAGCCAATGGAAGAAGAACTCTGCGGACAGCAACAGGAGAAGGGGAGGCATCGATGCCCGCATCGATGCCTGTATCGATGCCTGTATCGATGCCTGCATCGATACCCTGGGCAGTTTGTTACGAGTCTAAGGCTGAAATTTGTTGTTTTTGGATAAGATTTCAATCCAATGGCTCTCATTCATTGATGTGTACTATAAATAGGGGTAGAGAGTGAGGGGTTAGAGGTGTGAGAAATTTTGTAACCCCTTTTGGAGAGGAGGACTACTCTTAATAGAGAAGGCCTTCCAAAAATTATAACTTTAGTTGCAATTAATAAAAATAATTTTTCTCCTCTTTAAATTGTTCTTTCTCTTCTTTGTTGAATGATGAGGATGGAGATGAAGAGCAAATTGAAGGTTTGCATTTCTTTTCTCTTTTATTTCTTTTTAGTAATTTCTTTATTATTGCTTATTAGTTAGATTTAAATTCATGCTTGTAGTGTAGATTTATTTTCTTATCTTTTTATTTCTTTTTGCACTTTAATTTGTAGATTAGATTTATTTTCTTGCATTTAATTTTTGTAATATATTTTGTAGTTTAGGTTTTTATTTTCTTTGTAGTTAGATTTATTTCTTGTTCATAGTTTAGATTTTTATTTTTATTTTTGTAATTAGTTCTTTTTCTTGTTTTTATTTCTTAAAGATGTGAATTTAATTCTTGTAGGAAGTTTAGAATTATATGAAACTAGTCTAATTTCCTTTATATTGTATGAATTATTAAAATGTTCATGTTTAGGATAATCAACTAGAGAACTAATCGGTAGAAGAAGAATTTGATAATCTATGCTTATCTTAAATGGTTTGATAGGTTATGCTTATGAATTCTAGGATTATTATCATGTTGTTGTTCTTATCATGAATAGTAATTTTAACTTAGATGATAATTTGATAGGTTACACTTTCCTTAAATGGTTTGATAATCTATGCTTAATAAATCTAAGTTGAAATATGATAAAAAGAGAATAGTTTATATTTTGTAATTGAAATTGGTTAGTGGATTATATTCTAGATTTCTTACCTCTTTTAAATTCTCCATTTTGACTTTCTTAAATTTTCTTTTCATTCTTGGTTTTATTTCTTGATTTTATTCATTCATCTTTCTTGACTTGTGATTTCATTTATTCTTTAATTCTTCCTTCTCTCCTCTAAAATTTAATTTATTATCTTTTGCATATATTCACAACAATCACTCATCACATTCACACTTATTCTTTATTCCTAATTGTCACGCACAAAACATAAGAACCATTTCTAATAATTTCTTAAAATCACCTTCCTCGTAGGATCGATATTTTTTATACTATAACTTGATCAATTGTGCACTTGCAATTTTTGTATATAATTATGCCGCATCAATTGTGAAGGCTGTTGATTAGAGCTTCCATCAGTTGTCGTGAAAATCCTCAGATTGTAACCTTCTGAAAGTCGTCAGATTGTAACTTCCATCATCGGTGTTTGATGGGGGATCAGCTATCTGTTGTGATTTTTAGACAGCCTACATTACCTTAGATGATTATGGATTCTCGTGAGATGTGGACTTGTTATATTTCTTTTCATACATAGATTGAGATTAATATTTAATTATTTATAATTTGAGACATATGGTATATACATGAGAGTTTCCTTATTTTGATTATTTCGCTCGACGTACTACGTCTCGTGTTATAGATTTTTAAGTATTAATTCCATCTAGTTATATGACCTTGTTACTCGGATGTTTATGGATTCTTCTGATTATTATACTCTAGTAGCTGATTGCATCTAACTTGTAGTATTCCAGCTGCATGTTTCTATTTATTATTATTGTTATTGCGTTGGTCATTCGACCGTTTCTGTCACGCCCCGTTTCCCAAAATACCAGAGAACCGGGACGCGAGCAAGCCCGCGACGTATTAGATTGAGAAGAAATATACACTATCATTTTTTTGCTTCTCAATCCAATACGCTAAGCGTCTGGAAATAAATACAACACGAAGGTACAAGTCCCCGATCACAGTAGCAAGAATATAACGACAACTCAGAATAAGGAATAGACATATCATCAACGGTGAATCATCCCCGACATAAAAATATAGGTCCAATATGCCCTTAATACAAAACAGACTAACTAGAAAATAAGAAATACATAGTCCATAAAGAAAGTATTGTTAAACTACTAGATCCATCATCAACTAAAGAAAAGTACGGTAAAAGAGTTTTAATATCCTACTACTACTACAGAAGAAAATCACTACGCTTCAGTTGGTTCTTCTACTCCTTCTGCAAGACACCTCTGCTAAGAATCTTCTGGCTCCTGTACGATTCCGAACTGAGTCTGTCCATCTCCTAAATCTGTCGTACACCCAGAAAACAGGAATACGTCAGCGTGTGGAACACACGGCAAGATCCCCCAAGGCAGGAATAAATACAATAACAGTAATGATAATATATGCGTGGTCAATACGATAACAAAAATAGAAATAGAACGTGTGATGATAGTAATAACGATAGAGGCATGCAACTAGAATACTAATAATCAGAAGAATCCAAAAATCAACCAAGTAACAAGATCATGCAGGTAGCGATTAAAAACCATCTTAGCAACAAGGTCATACAATAGATAGAATTAATACTTAAAAATCTACAACTCGAGACGTAGTACGTCGAGCGAAATAATCCAAACAAGGAAACCCTCATGTATATACCATATGTCTCAAATTGTAGATAATTAAATATTAACCCCAATCTATGTATGAAAAGAAAACAACTAGCCATCCTATCACAACTCACAGGTCCCTATCTCACACAGAGCCAACGCTCATATCATCGGATAACTGACTGATCACAATCACAAATATCCCAACTCCTCAGACCCACCCCGGTGACTACACAAACTTCACCGGCGCGAGCCCGGAATACAACCACAATCACAAATATCTCAATCCTCAGACCCACCCCGGTGACTTCACAAACTTCACCGGTGCGAGCCCGGAATATACATCAACAATCACAAATCTCATCCCTCAGACCCACCCCGGTGACTACACAAACTTCACCGGCGTGAGCCTGGAAATACATCAACAATCCCAACCGCTCACATGGACCAAAACTTCTCATCCCAATTCTCGTAATTCCAGGTCAACTACACACGAGATTCTAGATCCTAACTGTGTCATACAGGTCACTATAGTCATAAACTCCTAATAATTCTCAACATGGAATAATAAATACAATTATGCTAAGTGTCTATGTCATGAAGTGTGAACAGGGATCGTGATCATATGCAAGAACATACGAGCATAAAGCTACTATTAACAATGCAAGATGAAACTACCATTAACAAATGTTTTGCACATGAAAATCAAAATCTCAGTTATTAATTCCAAGAATAATTTCCTTTAAAATTATCTCTCATTATAAAAATTCTAAAATAACCTTCTTAAAATATATTTTATTATTATTTATGAACAATAATACTTTTTAATTTATAAATAATTTCTATGATATTTTATAAAATAATCTAAAACACTCTTTTCTTAAAATAAAATTCTTTTAGTCATAACAATTATTCAAAAATACTCCTTATCCAAAATAAATTATTTTCTCGAAATAAGTCCTTTTAAAATATTTTCCTCATTATAAATAATTCTAAAAATACTCTATAAATATATTCTTCTTTTCAAACAACACGAAATTAACCATAAACTATATTTTTGGCATACCTATTCATCGTTTCGCAGAATATATTCACCGTAAAATTTCCAACAACCACACAATTAATATCGTATCAGCACAAACTAATCTACGCACATACGTAATAAATTCATAATTGAGATAAAAATATAAATTAACGAGACACGAGCAAGAGGGATCTTGCCTACGACGAGGCGACGAACTCGGGCAGATCTCGGTTGAGGGGGCAGCGGCTCAGGACAACGAGCAGGGATCGGTGTCGCTGCTGCAAGGGAAGGCTCGTGCAGCTGGAGGAGCGCTGGCAAACTGCAGAGGATGAGGGCGGCGCGATGACGGCGGGTGAAGGCTGTGGGGGCGGAGAGGAACAGGAGTTTGGACGTAGGGAAGGCTGGAGACTTGGTGGGGCTTGTGGGGTTGGTCGGAGAACAAGGAGGAGATGAGGGGGCTTGGTCGGGGCGGTTCTCAGGGCGTCGGGTCGGAGTTTGGACTCGCGTGGAGGAGGCTCGGAGCTTCGGTGTGCGGTGTTGAGGGAGGACGACGACGGCGTAGAGATCGGCGGTGGCGAGTTGAGGCTGAGGATGCGGAGCTCGTCGGGGTTGAGGCACGGGTTGAGGGGTGTTTGTCGTGGCGCACGGCTGGAGGCGGTGAGGGTGGTGCAGGTGGTGGTTTTGGTGGTCGTGCGGGGCTGGATCTGGTGGCGCTGGTCAGAGCTTGGCAGTGGGCTGGGCGAGGTGGTGGCTTGGAGAGGAAGAGAGAGATGGAGTGAAGGGGAGAGAGATGAAGATAGAGAGATGGTGAGAGATGCGGTTGCAGGTACGTGATAGAGAGAGGAGAGAAGGAGTGGAGAACGTGGTGGTAGCGTGCGGTGCTGTTGGGTTTGTGGAGCGAAGGTCATGGGAGAGAGAAAGAGATGAAGAGAGAGAGAGGAGAGAGATAGTGAGGCGGTGATTGAGTGAATAGGAAAAAGAAACGAGAAAATGAGATATATACATAGGTATATTAGGGTTTTTGAAAATCTACTTCTTTATTACTAAAGGAGAACAACAAAAATTTTATAATGAACAGTAACATAAGTTTTTTTTTAATTAAACGTATTAAATTAAATAACCAACTACAAATTGGTTAAATAACCACACCCACACTTAAATAACCAACTACAAAATAACTCCCTCCCCACATCCGAAAGAAAAAATTCCACGTTGTAAACCAATCTGTTCGCAATTTCCCATTCTCACAATCACCAATCCGATCTCTTTCCTCTCCCTAGGGTTTCGTCTCCTCCGCGTCAATGGACATGACATCGAACCCGGGGATCGACACGGCAGCAAGCGAATCCACCAGTGCACGGTCTCCTCTAACCCCGGCGGCGGCGGCTGAGATCGCTACAACAAGGTCTGCTTCCTTTGGAAGGACGGCCGCTACAACCACCATCCCTGCCCTTACCTCCATAGCGAGCACCCCCAATCACTCGATTCCGTAGCGAAGCGGGCCCACCACCAGAATCCCCCTCAGGGCCTCATCTGGAGAAACCCTAACACCGGCGGCAACCAGGCCCCACCCTCCAAATGGGGCAAGGACAGAGGCAGGGCCAACGGCGGGCCCGGCCGCAGGTGAATAAATTGTGCAACTATTTCATCGCCGGGAACTGTAGTTACGGGGAGACTCTTGGTTTGTTAGTGATAGCTTCTCTTTGCTTACCCCTCTACAAGGCCACCAAAAGGTGAGATCTTTTTGCTGATCCCCCCCTCCTTTTACGTCTTTTCCAGTTTGAAATTTTGATGGGTATTGAGATTTGCAGGTTATTACAAGAATTGCATTACCCTCGGGCCCAGATAAGCTGTATTCGGGGAGCAAGGACGAGACTGTTCGGGTTTGGGATTGTCGAGTGGCCAAGTAAATTACTGTCTTGATGTGTTCTAATGGTTTTGAATTTTAATTTGCTGATTATTTTGAATTGTCTCATATGGGTTTTCTTTTGTAGTGTGTTGGGTTGTTACTATGGGAAGTGAAGTTAGTTGCATAATCAGTGAGGGGCCGTGGATTTTTATCGGGGTTACTAATGCAGTCAGGACTTTGAATACTCAAACGTCTATTGATTTAAGCCTCAATTATTTAATTAATTATCCCTTTTTTTGGAAAATCTTTAATATGAAGATGTTTCCTATCATATCTGAAGTTCAATTGTTCTTATTGGTTTACATTTAGAATAATGGAAGAACTGAGAAAGATGAGGAATTGAAAATTTCCGAGGATACAGGTTGTGAAACATATGACAATTCAGAAAATTAAGAAGATGTAGCTGAGGAATCTACTTCTCGCAAGCATCCGACTCAGGAGCTGGTTGTAGTATGCTTCTTAGTCTAGGCTGAACAGTTTTTTATTGTTAGTTGAGTTTATAGTACTGTATTTTATATATTTTTTGCAGAACTCACGCAAGGGAAGGGCATTTGGCATTCACAAGATAGGAATAAAGAAGATCCCGGAGCATGTACGTCGCCATTATCAAACCGAAATGGAAAAGGCAAAGGCAACACTGCTACTGGCAACATTGCCTAAATCATTGCTTCGCATAAATAAATACGTACTACTTGCTTAGATATTTTTCGGTTCATTGCAAGTTTGTCAGTCAATTTTATAAAATCATGAGCTTATGTCCCATAGAAATGGATGAGATAACTTCATTCATCAAAGGGGCCATTTGTGGTGAACAATGTTTTGGGTGGATGAGATAACTTCATTCGTCAAAGGGGCCATTTGTGGTGAACAATGTTTTGGGCGCACACACACGAACGCTGTTCCAAGGAGGGGTGGCTTTCTATGGAGAGTACACGTTGATAATGATTTGAGTAAAGTCAATCATTAATAGTAAGTTAATTTAGAAGTTACAGAAAGCTCAAATATCAGTTAATTTAGAAGACATTCATGGTGTTCCTGGAACTGGCAAGGTTGGTGGTTTTTCTATATTTACTTCTCCCTTTACCATGTTATTATTAATTTTCTACAATCTACCAAACAGATGGATAATTCATAAATGAACTATCGAATCGAACTTGATGAAAATTATTTGTTTAGTACTAAATGAACTATAAAATCGAACTTGATCGAATATCTTACGAATAGTAACTAAACTGCTTATTAATTATTCTGTTCACTTCCACCACTATTCTTCTTATCACTATTCTTCTTACCTAAATTATTTGATACATGTTTAGGTAATTACGACATAATGACTCACATTTCACAGTACAATTTTTTCTTTCCAAAAAACAATTATGTTCTCTTACTTTTGTTCATGTTGTTTATCACTCACTGAAGAATGTAAATATTGTGTTACATGTATGAGTCTTCTTGGTACTAAAATTTTTTCCGATATTTCAGATTTTTAAAGAGCGGGTGAAGCAACTGACTCGACAAAGAGGGTATACTGATCAGATGGTTGAGGAGGCCAATGCTGTTATTTTTACATTTGGTTCTTATCGCTTAGGAGTAAGTTGAAATATTACTTTCTGAGAAACATAATCTATTTTTAAATTTGAAGGAGCAAATTGTTTTTGATGTCTATATTAGATGCAACAAAGGAGTAGTGAAGTTTCCTCTTCTTAAATAGTCTCCAACATTTCTGAAAGACTTTTTATCTAAAGCAGAATGCTTTATTTTGGTAACATGTTCAGTATTTGCAAAAAAAAAAAAATCTTTTAAAAACCGTGCTTTGCACGGGTATAAATACTAGTTTAAATAAAAATAACAATAATTATGAAAATTTTTAATAAATATATAAAAATTATCTACACATTAAAACGTACAAGTTGTACTAATTCAACCAATAATATGCAATAGTAAAAATAATACCGTTAATCGTACAATTTAACGAGAATATTTAATAAAAAATATTATTACTTATATTTAAAATCAAATAATTATGAGAAAATTATCTATACAACAAAACGTACTAGTTGTATTAATACGACAGCTGATACGCAATAATAGAAATAATACAACTAATTGTACAAAATAATACGTAATAATAATACAACGTATTTATAAGAAATAATACGTAATAGTAAAAATGATACAATGTGTTATTCAAAATGACACATAATGGTATTGATAACACAACGGATGAATTCTAGAAATTTTTACTGCACTAAAGTAATTTATAAATATTAAAATCATTTAAGTAAAAATAAAATTTAGATTTTTTTTAAATCATAGAAATTTCTAAAAAATCGAGAAAATACAAATACCCTTTTTTTTGAAATAATAATTAAATATTTAAAATACCAGAAAATTATTTTTGCTAGTATAAAAATTCACGGTCATTACAGTTTCTATTCTTCCTTTTAAGATATAATCGTGTGCCATGCACGCTGATGTACTCCTATTTCTCTCGGGGGTACGTCAGATTTAGAGGACAAACAGCTTTAGTTTGGAGTCGTACAGGAACCAGAGGATTCTCAACAAGAGTGTTGTGCAGACCTAGTAGAAGACCCTGAAGCTTAGCTAGTGGATCTTAGTTTACTTATGTAGTACTTTCTCTTTTAGTCTTTTGAGAAATTTAGTTATTTTTGCAGTACTTCCTTTCATTTCTGTTGGACTATGTATTTTCATATTTTTAGTTTGACTGTTTTGTAATAAGGGTATGGTTGACCCAAACTTGATGTCTCGGATGATATTTTATTTGTGATATGATTTCTTCTATTATGACTTGTTTATTATATTTTTGCTAATTGTGATCGAGGACCTGTGACTTCGCATTGTATATTACTTAACGCTTAGCATATTAGGTTGAGAAGAAATGATATTTTATTTATTCTCCTCAATTTAATACGTCGCGGGCTTGTTCACGTACCGTTTCTCTGGTATTTTGGGAAGCTAAGCATGACATAGGTGTTAGACCCTAGAGGGGGGGGTGATTACGGTCTTATGCTAATCTAATCTGATTTTATGTCAATTAAAAACTATTAATAAGTTATCCTAGCAAGTGTGAAATACAACAAGATATATGAGTTAGGATAAGCAATATGAACTAAGGGATATATCCTAGCAATGAGATATGCTATGAGATATATACAAGGATATACAAATCATACAAGGGTAAGCAAACTAAACTAGATAGTGGATAATATAAACAATGAGCAATATACAAAGGCTATATAAGATATGAACATAAAAATAAGTGCGCCAATGCAATCACAAACAAATGATATGATTACGGAGTTCGGTCTAACCACTTGACCTACGTCTTCGCTCCTCACCTCGAGGAGATCTCCATTATCACAACCGGGTTTTTTACGTTCACCCGAATAACGTTTACACCACACAATACGATTTTCTAGTTTACTGAAAACTCTACAACTAACACACTCTTGTATTCCCACTCTACACCATCTCAAGTGTTGGACCTAGCGTGTCTCCCTCAAGTGCTCGGATACAACATCTTCCTAGGTTCGTCAACCGACGCCACTCCTCTTAGGACGATCTTCGACTCTCACCACACACTTCTCTCGGTGTACAAGTGTATTACAAAGTGATCTTCACAATAAGCACAATATAACAAATGATTATTCTCTAATATGTATGAGAACACAATGAAAGCTCATACTCAATGTTACAACTCTCACCAACCCAAATATATTATGTATGAAAATACAATAAGCTCAAGTGGGTGTGTGTAAACAATGAGTGAAATAAAGACAACTAAACTCAAATAGCAAACTAGCAATAATAATAATGATAATCGACAAATAATTATAAATAAAAGCTAGAATTGAGTTTAGAAAAACTTTTCTAGATGATAAGAGAGAGAGAGAGAGAGATGGATTGAAGCTCAATGAATTGATCTCCACTTCCTCTTATGGAATTTTTCACAAACCAAACCCTTAAACAAACTTAAACCAAACTTAAACTCCTTTAAAACTTGTTTAAAACATTTCTTGGATGAATATAAGAACTAAGGTATAAGGGAGTATTTATATGAAACCCTAAAGCCAAGAGAAAGCCAAGAAAAGACCAAAAAACCAGCTCAACAACGGCTCTGAAAACTAACCGTTGGAGCAGATTTGACAGTGCGGCGGTCGACCGCGAAGGTCATCAAAGCAGAGAAAACTTCCAGAGAGTTCAACGGTCGACCGTGGGAATTTTCAGCTTGACAGTCGACCGCCACGATCGACCGTGAAAGTTTCTGCTGCCTACTCAGAGAAAAACATAGGCGCGGTCGACCGTGGCGGTCGATCGCAAACTGATATATGAAATTGACAGCTTTGAAACAGATTTTTGATTTTAAAAGCCTGTTTAAAAATATCAAATAAATTCAGGAAAATATAAAACTTTGAAAAATGATTGTAGACATGATAATATACATGCTACAAAAACTGGTTTTCAAAAAGGACCTCCCAAATAAAAAATATCATTATTTTGCAAAATAGTCCAAAACATGAAAATGTGAACATATGAGTTTTGACATTTTAGCTTAACCATGTTTTGAAACAATACAAAATAATTTTATAGACTTGAAGAAAGATGTAAACTATTGTTATGAAGTCTTTAAATAATGAATATAGTATTTTATCAAAATACGCATATAATGCACTAAAACATGATTTCATTGAATTAAATAAAATTGATATTGATGAAATCATATATATGCATGTAAGTATGAAACAAAAATATGTTTTCTAATTATATTCAATTGTTTTATAGTAAAACTTGAAAACTATCAAACCAAAACATATATGTATATATATAACTATATATATACATGGAAACCAATAAATGTGCGTGTGTATATTATATTGAGCTTAAGGTACTAACACACATAATATAAACTCCAAACTAAATTACCCAAGCTTGATCTTGATCTTCAATAGCTTGACTTGGTAATCTTGAGGATGAAGCTTGAACTTGGATTTTCAACTTGAATTGTACAAAGCTTCACCTACTATTCCGCCAACCTCCATTTGATATGATCGTTATGGCGCAATCCATCCAACCTCCAACGCATTGTTTGTCTACAATAAATAGAAAACCACAAACACTAGACAAAAAACATTAGTAGTAAATTATTTGTTAAACATCATCAAAACAAAGAGGCCAACAATAGGTGCATAAGGGTAATCTCTTTAATTCATCTTTTATTATTTGTAAATTTTAAAAAATTTAAATTTTTAGGGTTGTTTTTTATAATTTGAACTTTTGAGTGTGTTTTTATAATTTTTGGTACATTGAGGGCATTAATTAAAAAATTTTAAATTCTTGGGAAGCTGCGTTTGTTGTTTTAATGTTTGATATGTCAAAAATTTTCAGGTTGGTTATGGTAACATGATATGATATTTTGAAACGCAAAATAATATATTTTTTACAATTTTGCCGCTGCGTGCATCATTGGACATCAAGATTCACCGTATCTTTCTCATCGTGCGAATATTAAAGCACGTCACATGCAAATCACATGACCATGCTCTCCGGCCTTAACCCCGCGTTAAGGGGCTGTTTGGATGTTGAGGAGGCCTTGGGTATTTCTGACATCTTGTCAGCTTTCCACCAAAACGTACCAAATTTTTTTGAATTGGGTGGAAAGCTGCAAATGTCAGTGAGTGGCTGCTAGGAACAACACTGAAAAATTTCTGACTATCTTGTCAGGTTTTAACTCTTTTCCCACTCAAAATATTTGAAACAAACAGGCCCTAAGTAACGCTCACTCACCTAAGTACTCACACTGCTCCAATTTTCACCGCCTGTGCAACAAACGAGACCAATCAAATCCATCCACATTAGCGTTTGATGAGCTGTCATCTCTTAATTCGTTCGCATACCTATACCTTGATCTACCTTCACACCCGATCGAGCCCGGGATCAAAGATTACCCATTTCTCAACTCGCGAGCGTTATACTATATTATTCTCCATTTATTAATATACTAGTTTTAGGCCCGTGCGATGCACGGATTTGTTTAATATACAAAAATTAATGTAGCAAAAGAATGCAAAATAAAACAGTAATAATATATAAGTAGTCAGAAATGATACAAGCAAAACTGCATATATGTTTGACTTACTATTAAACTGTAAAAAAGAATCAAATTATAATTTCCCTATTATCATAACAAAATAGATAAAATGTCTCATGTCTATATGATTAATGTTATAATATTTTGTTATACCAAGTAATTAGTATGCAACATAAAGTTTAGTTCCAAACGAAATATTTAAAGCCCCTAGAGGTACCTATCAAGTATATATATTTATGAATCAAGATAATAATTATCAATTTATTAATAAACAAAATATCTATCATAATCATATCAAGTAGTTAGATTTCTCAACGTAAAACCACCAAAAAATATGTAGTGCATACAAAAGTTTACTATACATGGTTTTAGACCAGAATACTGAATATAAGTTTTCAGACATCATGAATGAGATATAAATTTATCAAAAAGGAGCTTGAACTCTCTGTAGAATATCCTAATTCTCTTTTTTAATATTGATCTGTTTTTGCTTTTTGTTGCTAGATATTTGCGGAGAAATCAAGTCTACTGAAACTGAGTGCTCGACATCAGATTCCAACAAATTTCTCTTGCAAGGAGTAATGTTATCCGAGGAACAAATTTCAACTTCATTGTCACCAGTGACCGATAGCGAGCCCTATGTTTCAGTATAATATAATAGTTAGCATGTTAATGAATTGGCAGGAAATGATTATTGTACAATTAATGTGAAGAATCAAGAAATCAATATTAAAGCGAAAAAAATAGGCAATCCAAAGTGATAATGGTTAAAGTTATAGAAACAAAAGATACTACTCAAAAAGATATTAAAAAATTTGGTATTACATATTAAGAATGATTACTATGACAACCTATAATCAGAAATCTTCTCGGTGAATTCCAGCAATTAAGCTAGCTACTTATCTCAATTAATCTATGGTTAAGTTTTCATAATCAAGTAAATGCATGGTTCAATTAAGTATTTAAATTTTTTTAATTTGTACATCAAGGAGAAGGTGGTGGAAGTTTTTGATGCAAAGTGACAAAAGTTAATTAGAAGCTTCACGGGATTGATAATGGGTCATTGACAAATAGTACACAAGCCAGAAATAATGTTAACTAAACTTCAAGCTTTCATTTGTTTTGAGAACTTCTAAAACTCAAATGGTAAAAAAACCTTGTTTTATTAAAAGTCATTCTACTCATATGTTAGATACGAATATGATAATATATAATGCATCCTTTTAAAAAATCAAGTCTTAAAAACATATTCTACACATTCTGGGAAAATAAAGCCATGTTTATTTCATCTATTTAATTAGCATACTAATAAGATATAAAGAAAAGATTTTTGCACTGTTAATGTGAAGAATCAAGAGAACAATAATAAAACGAAATACAAAGTGATAAAGGTGAAAGAAGCAGCAACATCAACAAAGTATTTGAAAAATAAGTATTGTGTAATATACAGCAAAAGAGAATTTGAGAGTTTTGCCTTGTCAGGTTGTCCCCTTGATTATGGAGAGAGGTGTTGATGTGTTACGATAAGTATTAGTTTTGATCATAGTTATAATTGGATGGAGGTTGTACATATAATGCTTTTGGTATGACATCTATAATTTCCTTTCATTTCACAAAAAAATAAATAAAAAATAAATACAAACATAAAAAATGAAAAAGATAAAAAACTTATCTAAGTGTATTGACTTACATTATCAAGATCATCTTTCTTTTTGGAAGATTCATATTCATCAGTGAAATATTCTTGACCTGTCGACTCCTAATGATTTAGAAGGAAAAATATTACTAATATATTGCTCAACCTCATCTATATATACAGATTGATACATGAAATGAATAGACATGTAGCTATATAAAAGAAGGAAATATGTAATGTAATGTACCTGGTTTAATTATAAGCAGTCTCTGAAAACTATATAAATTTTTGGGAGGCTGCGATTTGTTGTTTTAATGTTTGATATGTCAAAAATTTTCAGGTTAGTTATGGTAACATGATATGATATTTTGAAACGCAAAATAATATATTTTTTACAATTTTGCCGCTGCGTGCATCATTGGACGTCAAGATTCACCGTATCTTTCTCATCGCGCGAATATTAAAGCACATCACGTGCAAATCACATGACCATGCTCTCCGGCCTTAACCCCGCGTTAAGTAACGCTCACTCACCCAAGTACTCACACTGCTCCAATTTTCACCGCCTGTGCAACAAACGAGACCAATCAAATCCATCCACATCAGCGTCTGATGAGCTGTCATCTCTTAATTCGTTCGCATACCTGTACCTTGATCTACCTTCACACCCGATCGAGCCCGGGATCAAAGATTACCCATTTCTCAACTCGCGAGCGTTATACTATATTATTCTCCATTTATTAATATATTTCTCTCTCTCCTTGCTTCGATCGCCCAGATCTCGATCTCTCTCTCTCTCTCAACAAAAAACTTGATTGGGAGAAAGAAATCTAAAAGCCATGGCGTCCTCGTACCCTCGCCCTCGCCCTGGCTTCCATAATCCTCCTCCAAACCCTAACAACCCCTCCAATTTCCCCCCGAATCCAAACCCTAGCAATCTCCCCGACGCCATGGCCAACCTCCAGATCAACCGCCCTCCTCCCCCCTCCGCCGCTCCCCGGGGCCCACCATCCTTCCCTGCTTCCCGCCCCGGCCCACCGCCTTCCGCCGTCTCTGGCGCCCCGCAGTTTCCCCCTGCCCGGCCTATGAACAACGGGCCGCCGTTCGCCGGCGGCGTCGGGCCACAGCAGCGGCCTTTAGGGCCTCCTACGGGCCCACCGGCTTCTCTCAGAGCTCCGGTGGGCCCACCCATGGGCAGGCCGCCTATGGGGAGCCCGCCGCCTCCTCCCATGGCTGCTCCTTCGGCGTCCCAGCCTTATGCTGGGCCGCCGCAGCCTTTTCCGGCAGCTGTAGGACCATCACAACCGTTCCGGGGGGCTGCAGCAGCATCGCAGCCGTTTCAGGCAGTGGGTTCGCAGCAGCAGTTCCCTTCAGCAGCCCCACCGCAGCCATTTTCAGGAGCTGCGTCAGCTCCGTTCTCTGTGCCACCGCAGGCTGTTGCTGGGGCTGCGCCATTTGGAGCTCCGATGTGGTCTTCACAGCCTCCAAGAACGGTGAGTCCTCAAAAACTTTGAAAGCTCGTAAAGATGGTTTGAGTGTTTAATTGAATCAAACTGTAATATCTAATCATCGAGTCATCTTATAACTAGCGCACATTATGATCTACTGAAGATATCTGTTTCGTTGGTGGTAGATTGTCGATATTACAGTTATTGAGCTTAGTATTGAGTAAACCTTCGTTCGTATTTTTATGAAATTGTTCTTCTCATAATTTAAAATTTGCGTGTTCTTAAAAAGTGGTCTAGGCGTCCGCTAGGACTAAGCAGTACTTAAGCTGCCGCCTATGTCCCGGTAGTGCCTGGGGGAGCATGAGCTGTTATCCGGACTGCAACACTTAGATCGTGGTCTAATTTCCTCCGCGGTCGCCTCAATGCCACCTCCCTGGCCTTTTTCACCGTCCTCCGACCTTTAGCAAGACCTCCACCTCCAATTAAAAGAATAAGAAATAGAAATCCATCCAGGGCCCTCCTAACCGTGTATACAACCCCTACCGCATTCTGTAACATTAGTTCGTCATAGTACACATTTGGGATTTAATTGTTTTTTCTCATTTTTTATAACTAAAGTGATCTGATTTTGAATAATTTAATTATATAGACCCCTCCTAAAGTTGAAATGTGAATCATGTTATGTCTAAGTTTCTATCTAGATTGAGTTGGTATTTGATAAATAATTCTCGATTTATACTCTAGTCTAGTGTGCACCCCGTACAAAGCATGACCCCCTATTTTTTAAGCACCGCATTTTGAATTTGCCTCCCTCTAAGTTTTGATATATTTGATTTAATTATTGTATGCTTAAAAGTAGAAATCATATCTACTCCTCTATACTTAAAGAATGATTCAAGTTTTATTACATTTATTTTAGATATCATATCTACTCATCTATACTTAACTAGAGATCCAAGTTTTAATACATTAGATTTACTTTTTGCTGTTTATGATATAGTATATTACTGTAGCATGAATAATAACTTCACGTCTGGAGGAGTAGATTTGATTTACTGTTTATGATACAGTAAATACTGTAGTATAAACATTAAATTCGAGTGTAGAGGACCACATGCGATTTACTATTCACTATAGTATTTATTGTAGCATGAACAATATTCTTTGGATTCTCTTTTAAGTAGAGGGGAGTAGATATGGGCTCTATTATTGGCATGTTTAAGTGTTATTAAAGGTGATCATGTTATGTGATATATTTTGATGCCTATAGTCCCATCCCGAGCTTGTGAGCCTGTCTACGCGATGTAGGCGTCGAGACCAACCGAGCGCAACTCATTGTTTGGCTCAATCTACTAAAAAGATTTTTAACCATCATTGCACTTGTCTCCTTTGTCCTACTAATTAAACTTATCAATAATTTACTAATTAAACTTATCAATATGTCTTCACACGAGTCATGTGGGACTATAGTAGAGGAGCGTCATAATCATGCCCCTTTAGATAGATGATGCCTTAATCGCAACATTTGATAACTAGTCCATCTCGGTATCACAATCAGACAATGTGGATTCTAGAGGCGACTCTTATGAGTTCAAGAAGTGGCTTCCATTGATCACACCCAATGTACTACTTACTCTTGTGTAACACTTTCCCACACTTCCAACGGGCAACCTGTCAGCCGACAACCCGGGATGATTGTGTTTGAGGGAGAGTGATAAAGATGAGGATGAGTTTAATATGTGAACCTTGAGATTCATTTTTGGCAGTGGATCGAGCTAAATAATATGTTGCACTCGGTAGGTCCCGAAATTATATGTGCCAAAAGGTTCGCAGGCTCGAGGCGTGACAAATGGTTTAAGAGCAGTTAACCAGCTAGAAGTGTGAAACTAAGTGATCTGCGAACCAAGTGTTATATCGCGTGAGAGCAATGTGAGTCACCTCTAGAACATGTAAGAGCCACCTTTGTAACCCACATAACCTAGTGGTGATAAACCAATTATCAATGCTATGATGAGTACATCACGTATCTAAGTTGGCATGATTTTTAGGGGCGGAGGGCCACAGTGGCCTCGACCCCCCTTAAAATTTCTTATCCCACTATATATACAAAGTGCAAGGAAAGAAATTGAAACCAAGAGCTATAATGATCTCTTAGTTTTAGTCAATTTATGTAGCTGCATAGTCGTTTTGGTTAAAATATCATACAAATTAGCGTATATATTTGTATTATTGCACCGTAACTGTGCATAAAGCTAGAAACGTGCCAAATATCACTATATTTTTGAATTAAACAGGCTCTTCACCGATGATCATCTTAGATAATTTTGGATGGTAATAAGGCATATAAGAATGCTCAATTATGTATTATGGTAATCATAACACATGTTCTTAGTTACTTTAAGATTTATATAATGAGATTGCTATAGATCTATTTTAGTTAAGTAGTTTGGTTCTCTAATTGTGATATTTTTTTCTTAAATTCAAGGGATTAGTAAAGTTGCTAAGTAGTTGGTTGAATGGAAGATGAACCTTTATGTATTTTGGTAATTTGGTGTATAAGTGGGTGAAGGCTGGACTACTTTGAAACTCGATTTTAATAATCTTGTAATGTAATGAGATTTAGATACTAACAAATCATAAAAAGTTATATTTTATAATAATGTTTATTAATTTTGGGACCCTCTACCAAAACTCTTAACTCCACCGCCGGTGATTGTGATGCCCTACTAGTATTGCCCCGCATGGGGTAGTGGCAAAGTAAAGGATGGGTTTATGATGTAAACTTTGAGATTCAAGTAGCGACAATGGTTAACTATTTTTGGCGGTGGATTGAGCCAAACAACTTGTTATACTCAGTGGATTCCATGGCTTACACCGCGTTAACTAACGTGGCATAGGGTGACACTTGTAGTTTGAAAGATCTGTAAGCTCGGATTCATTATTACAGTCATTAAGTTCATGGAATGCCTGAATTTTCAATCTAAAACTAACATACAATTTTGACTAGTATTCCAAATGAATGCAGTTGCTGATACCCTGAGATGACATCAAACTTCATCTTTTGAAATTCATTCTGGAGTTTATGTTTTCCATCTTATTTCATATATTTTTAGCTAGTGTAGCATCGTCACTTGAGGAACATACCCATATCTAATGTTTATTCAATACTTAGATATTCTTGGATATTTGACGGGTGATGACATCTGTTTTAGACATCGTTAATTTGTATTAAAAAAATTAAAACTTATGGATGATGGATTCACTATTCTATTTGAATGTATACACATTGATTTATTTGTTCTTCTCAGTTTCTCACAAAGAATATGATTAGTTACATAATTTATTAATGTGCACATGTATAATTTTGTTCTTTTTATATCCATGAGCTGTGATGGGCCTGTATTCTAAATATGTTGGATTCACATTATTCATAAGCATCCTTGACATTTGGGCTCTACATCCTAGTTTCCAATAATTTTTTGAATTGTGTTGTCTATGATGTATCATAGTCGTATGGGATATTTGTATTCATGTTCTGCAATTATCTGTTTCAGGGTGCTGTGCCCATGCCAAGTGGTATGCAAGCTCCACCAAGAATGTTTGGCATGCCACCAACAAACTCGATGGGTCAACAGGTGGCTCCAGTCCCTCCAGTGATGGGGCACTCACCTCTCTCTACATCCCAAATTGGTGGGCCTTCAAAGATTGATCCTAATCAAATCCCACGTCCCACACCAAGCTCTTCAATTGCCCAGTTTGAAACACGACAATCAAATCAAGCCTGCATTCCCCCGGTATACCTTGCTATAGAGTAACCTTTCATTTCGTAAAATAAGTCTCATTTAAGTTTAATCTAGCTAGAGGCTGCACATTTTTTGTCTTTACTTTTTTACTTATGAAAGTTCTATCTTTATTTTTTTCCTTTACCATTTGACCTAAATGCAAATGTACTATTGTTTGTAAAGCCTGCGACAGGTGATTTCATTGTTAGGGATACTGGAAATTGCAGTCCACGTTTAATGAGGTGCACCATGAGTCAGGTAACTATTTCTTGATCTTTCTTTTAACTGCTTTCGGAACTTCTAAATTGACAGCGTTTAGTTCTGTTTAATTTAAAAATGCATTATTCGTCAGATACCGTGCACTGGCGACCTCTTGTCAACTTCTTGCATGCCTTTGGCATTGATGATACAACCCTTGGCACTTCCACATCCAAATGAGGAGCCTATTCAGGTGATTTGATGCCTGTTATCATATACGTTCAGTTATATCCAACATCCTTTGTTTTTATATAGCTTACTCTAAGGTGGATGTAAGCTTTATTATATTCTTTAGACTGCTCACTATTTGGCTCTCTAGATTGTGGACTTTGGAGAAGGTGGACCTCTTAGATGCTCTCGTTGCAAAGGGTATATAAATCCCTTTATGAGATTTGTTGACCATGGGAGGCGGTTCATCTGCAATTTGTGTGGTAAGCATCATTTAGCAACGTCTAGGAACTTCCATTTCATATATTCTCATTGTTCTTTGTAGTCTTTGAAACTTTCTTATTAATTTTTTCTAGAGATATGTTTGGCCTAAGCTAGAGTAGGATTCTATTATTTTTATTGTGCTTAGAGTTGTTGTTTGACTTTTGGTTTCGTTATGTCTTTCTTATCCTTATTGCTTAAGAAACGCTTCAAGGCTCATGACAAAGAATTGATTTTTTTTTCGTTTTGAGAGGTTATTTACCACAACCATGAAGGCCTCATATTTCCCCCCTTATTCTGTATTGGTTGTTGATGAACTCATTACAAAACACATGCACATTTTTTGCTGATGACAATGTTAATTAACGAGACTGTGATAATTTTTAAAGTAATAAGACAAAGAGAAGCTCTCAAATCTAGAGTACATTATTTGCTGATGACAATGTTAATTAACGATACTGTGTCAATTTTTAAAGTAATAAGACAAAGATGCTCTCAAATCTAGAGTATTTAGAATTAGTAGAACAAAAACAAAATACATGAAATATAACTATATAAAATTGTGACGAAGAATGCATGCATATTACTTATTGACAATCAATAAATATTTAGGAGTAATCAATTTTGCTACTTAGGACTTGTCTTTGTCAAGATGGTTACGTTGAGATTGATGTGATTCATCAAATCAAACTAAGAGGTTAAAGTGGGTGAGAGATTGAAGGGCAGTTTTTAGTACAATTATAAGACTAGTAAAGCTTTATGAATCAAAATGTTGGCTTAAGAAGTAATACGTGCAAAAAATGAGTGTATCAAAATGTTGGCTTAAGAAGTAATACGTGCAAAAAATGAGTGTAACAGTAAGGAGGATGCTACAGCCTACAGACAACGTGTAGAAATACACTAACAGATCGGATGTGAAATAAACTCACTGATAGAAAGTTAGATGTTGCTTACAAAGTGGAGGAGAATCAATTGAGATGGTTTGGCTATGTGCAATGGAGACTGCTAAACGTATCAACTAAGAGAAGTGATAAGGTCATAACTAATTGAGCAAGCAAGAATATAGGTAGGTGCAAGTCGGTAAGAGAACTTGGTTGGAAGCAATTAGAAAGGATATTCTAGTAGTAACTTAATGAGATGATCCTTAGCAAAACTGAACGAAAGAATAAGACTTGTTATTGTTGTTAGTTTTGCATAGGTCATACGTTACTTGCCAGTTTCATCTAAGATCTGTGTTTTTGAAGGCCTTAATATCCTTACCAAATAAGAAAAAGGAAATCACTTAAAATGGTAAATCAAATTTATTCATAAAGCTCAGTGGGTGTAGATGGCTGAAGTTGAAACTTATGGATATGCCAGATGAGTGCAAATTTGAATTAAAAGAATTAAAATTAAAAATTGCAGTCATATAATGTGCTTTTTGTTATAAATAGGAGAGATCCTACCAGTAAAGAAGAATTTGCCTTACTAACTCCTTTGGTCTTCCATTTATAAATCTAGTTAGGAAATCAGAAGAGGGGGATTATTTTTTTAATATTTTCTTTAGTTGCAATACGGTTTCCTATTTTGTTTTGAATATATCTTTTTTCCAGAACCGCTTGGAGGAAAGAAGTGTGACAAGTAATCTAATTGAGGAGGGATTTAGCTCATTGGAATGTGCGAAACCACCTTCTCAATTGCCTTTTCTATACCACAGATGACGGATATCATTTTTTTATTCGAGGGCCATTCTTGTATACTATAGTCTTATTATGAGTACAGGATTATTTTCTGCTGCTTTCCTTCAGACTTGTTATCCTTAGGGCTTCCGGCGAGTACACATGATCAAATAGTTTCAAATTATCAATGATTAAATTTTCTTAGTGGACAGCTGCAGAACATGGTTGTTCCTATTTTTGTTGCTGTCTAGTTCTCAACTGTGATTATTGTAGATTTTATTGTGCAACCTGAGCTCGACATTCACATGTAGTAACCTTCCGGTAACACTCTTCATTTTCTGTTCTTTTGATTCATATATTACGAAACTGGTTATATTTATAAGAGATCTGGCTGTATACATCTAATCTAATATAAGAGAAATCTAGACTTCTGGTGGTTTCTTTGTCTGATTAGACTAGGCAACAACTGACACGGATGGCCTCCATGTTATAAGATCAAAAATTCTCTCAGAAGTTGGAAAATTTAGAAAATGACATGAGCAGGGAATGCTGACACTTTCTTCATTTACAAGTTACAAGATACCATATGACATGAAAGACTACATCTCCTTGTTAGAAAACCACACACTTCATATTTCTTCATTTCTGAAGAAACAAGTATCTAAGGCCTTATTCTCTTGGGTTCTAGCCTCCTAGTTACTGTTTTGATATCTGGAGTTTTATGTATTTGGTTCATTTTAATTATTTATATCTTTCTTGCCACTTGTAATTGTCCAATCCCATCTTCTTGCACTTCTCTCAGCTCCCAAAAATGTTTGTTCATACCTTTTGACATTCTATTTCTGGCAGGATTTACTGATGAGACACCTAGAGATTACTACTGTAATCTTGGTCCAGATGGTAGGAGGCGGGATGCTGAAGAGAGGCCTGAGCTGTGTAGAGGAACAGTTGAATTTGTTGCCACTAAGGAATACATGGTTTGTTAACTTGTTTGATTAGCATTAGACTTATTTTGTTACCCATTTTCTTGTAACTTAATTTTCCCCTAAATTTGAAAGAAGTTAGAAAAATTGACTTGTTATGTAATTATCTCTGATATTGTTTGTTATATTCCCTCTTTGTTGGAGCATATGCGTTCTTTATGTGCATTCATTATCTTTACGTCGTTGGATATTTGTTACTTTGACAATTGGTTGGAAATTATTTTTTAGCATGCAGTAAATTGCTTAGTTTATGTTGCTTAAGTAATTAATAAATGTCGGAGCTGCTAAGCTCAAGTTACTTGGTTTTTTGAACGGTCATCATGTTTTCTTTTTGTTTCTTTCTTTTCACACTCTGCATTTGAATAAATTTTTCTTACACACAATTTTGTCTGCTCAGGCTAATATTTAGATTTGCAATTAATATTTTTGTGATCAATTTTCTGTTTCTTTAAAGTCTAAAATTACCTTATTTTGCATGCTTTGCCTTATTTCCAGATTCGTGAGCCCATGCCTGCAGTTTTTTTCTTCCTCATTGATGTCTCAATGAATGCCATACAAACTGGTGCCACTGCAGCAGCCTGCAGTTCAATCACCCAGTCTATTGCGGAACTTCCGGTAACTTCTCCTCATTTTCTTCTTGGCTCATGTTTTCTTGTCATGCATTTCTGGATATGCTCATCAATGTACATTATAGTCAAGGGGACCGAAGTATCCGATACTGGAGTCTAGTGCTTTAATCTGTACTTCTGTTTCTAACATGTATTCATGTTATAGCTGCATATTTTGTTATAATATCTGCACATATAATTATAGGTATTTATGAAATCTCCTCAAGGTTTTACCAAAAATTAAGAAAGCCCTCGATGTTGCTTTTTAATTTCACATAACCAAGTCATTCTGTATTCTTTCACTTTTCCCATTAAATAAGCATGTGCCTTGCACATAAGGATATTCTTTTTTTTTCTTTTGAGAATTATGAGGTTATTCTCCCTCCCAAAAACCAAGTCCTCTTTGGTCTTATTTATTTCTTCTTTTTTTCTATTCATCATTCAACCTTAACAATGACTGCAAGTGCTTCGAGCATCATGTCAAACATGGGGGTGTGTATGATCTCTCTTCTCTTATTCATTTCAGCATTGTTTATTTTTTTTTCAAATTCATTAAGTTGAACCATCGATCCTCTATGTTCATCTATTTGTGGGTAAAATTACATTTTCATTCTCGTGGACATGGTCTCTTTTTCCTAACCTCTATGCTATTAGAGATTAGGACATATTCTCAACTGCCATTATAATATGAGGGTTCTCATGCTTATCTTATGACAGTCTGGAAGAATATCTTAAGTGCAGGAAACAAACTTACAAACTTTGAATTTGTGATGACAAATATTCTTCAAACTAGAAGAAAATTTTGATTGATTTACTATTGAAAAAGGAGTTGAATCAAGCACAAAACCATTTAATGGAATCATAAGGTCATACCTGGGAGTTAGGTGGATGAAGAATGAAACTTTTTGCATTTGGAGTCGAGATTCAATGAATATTGATTGAGTGAAAGAAATAGGAGGAAAGGTAATAAGATAGGGCTTTGCAACAAGAATTATGGTTAAAACAAGAGCAAGACAGTAATATTACATCCAAGGTTTTAAATGTTGGATGTCGGGTTTATGTCGGACGACTAAAATTCATGTTGAATGGCGAAAATTGGGGATATTCGGGGGACATGAAAAAAATATTGGATTGCCATATTGGATGGCGTTCATACGTGTAATATAAATATCATAAATGAAATCTAAACATGCTTAATAAATCATATTGTCTAAACATATAAAAAAGTAAATAACTTGTGATGCTTAGGGTTGATGTTGAAGGAAAGAGGTGAGAAAAAATGAGTCCCATGTTAGCGGTTAAGGAGAGAGATTGCCCGATATTGATGTCGAAGGAACAGGTCGAAGAAGAGATTGATGAGATGTCGAAGGAGAGAGAGAGAAGATGAGCGACGGAAATGAATTTGTTCTTTTTTCCATTTCCCCTAACTGATCTGGTTTTGTCTTTGAAAGCAATAATAAGACAATCAAGAATATAAACCCAAATCTGATTAGATAAACATAGCAAAAAAAAAAGAGCTAAATTTTCAGACTGAAAAATCGCCCGACATAGCCAACAGTCCCCCGATGTATACATCAACATGTCCCCCGATATATTCGACATGAACCCTGAAAACGCAATAGGTATTGAAAAGCTCCATATCGTGTCGGTTGGCCCCTAAATCCGACATGATGACTGGCATTTCAAACATTGATCACCTCTAAGCTTAAGTTGACTTAATGGCAGGGTTATATGCAATGAAGAAATAACAGCAAGGAGTATCGTAATTTTGGGTAAAACCTTGAGAAAGAGGGGGTTTCAGAATACTTGCTATATTTATTGACTTCTTTACTTGTCTTTGTGGTTAGTTGGCATAGTTTGTCCATTTCCGTCTCTGTTTTTTTTTCTTTCTCGTTTGGGGTGTGGATGTGTGTTTCTCTATGTGGGGGTGGCATGGGGTGTGCAGTTCATTTGTCATTGTAAAAAGATAATAATTTGTGATTCTACTCTTAACAAAATTTAATATCTTTTTATTATACTATTTCACTGGAGTTTTTTCCTTTTAATTTTAGTATACCATTCACTTTTTTGTCCTCTTCTTCTTCTTATTATTATTATTATTATTATTATTATTATTATTATTATTTTGGGGTGGGGTGTGTGTGTTTGGTGGGGGTTGGGGGTTGTATACACTATACTGTGATACTCATCAAATTCCTGCAGTTAAGTCTTTACCCCAAAATGTGCATTTAGTTATGCAGGAGAAGGTTAATATAGTCTGCAGGTCATTGATTTCATTTATCACCTCTTGGTCCACCTTTTTTCCCTTCCAATTTATGTACTTTTGGATATTTTGTGTTAGACCTTCACCCAAAATTCAGCAGTTAGTTACAGAGGCGAGTGTTTAAATAGTCTGCAGTTTTTTTATTGTAGATATCGACCCTTAGTCCACATTTTATTCTTCCAACTTCAACAGACTGTTAGGTATCTTGTGTAGAGTTATCTAATAGGTGTACTCTTATCACCACTTACTATTTTTTTATTTACATTTCACTGAAATGCTGTTGTTATGAAACCAGCCGTATTTTCTTCTTATATTTCATATTTAGACTATGTTACTATAGACAGGATCCTTATTGTAACATCTGTCTTGCTCGTTTTTCACATTATCATGCTTTTTTTAAGATGACTGCACATTATTTTGCTGTCATGTAATGTAGAATTTAGTTACATTCTTTTCTATCTACAAGCTTCTTTGATTTTCTTTCAAGAATATGTTATCAAAGAATTCCTTAACAACCCATTTCGCCTCGGATCATTTCTAGAGTTTATTTGACACCGAACTAGATATTGATCTCTCCATTGCATGTGATACTCCATAAAAAAAGGGCTCTTGTATCACAGCTTCGTTGAAATTTTCCTCTTCTTTTTCATTAATCATCAGTTAGTAGTGTTCTATTGTCATTACTTGTTTGTTAGATCGCTCGTCTCGACTTCTGCCATGCTCTTAGTTGATTGATTTTGATGGAAAAGACTTGAGATGATAATAGCAAGCTCTTTGTCCCGTGTCTATTTCTCTTGTGGCGCTGAATTTGCAGATGTTCAGTCAGACTCCTTTACCAGCTTAACAAATGTCCAAGTCCAATAGCAGCACTCATATGGCTTCCGGGTGACGAGTTAGTTGAATCAGTGTCCTGTTATTAGTTGCTTCAGTGTTCCAGCATCAGTCTTCTCTCTCTCTCTCTCTCTCTCTCTCTCTCTCTCTCTCTCTCTCTCTATTCCAGCATGATTGTCGCATAGTGTGCTCGGAGGACCATCTACATTGATCAGAGTACCCTTCTGACATGTGGGTATTAAGCAAGTGATTAAGAAAACTTTGTAAATCTGCCTTAATCATATTAGGTAGGCATGAACCAGATAGTCTATTATGATAGTTTTTTTTCTTCCGGCAGTGTTTGAGTCCTTTGGTTTACTTTGATGATCTGTTATAATTTTGACAGGAATCAGAGTTTCTTTTTCATTCTGAGCCAAGGTTCTTTTCACCACCCCCCACCCCCCCCCCCCAAAAAAAAAAAAAGGAAAAAAAGAAAAACCAAAAAATGTGCAATATTCTTACTTTACTTCTTAGAGCATGTTTGACAAATGGTCAAAATGGAAGTGGATTATAATCCACTATTGGATGTTTGGCAAGTGGATTATGATCCACCAAAAACTTGGTGGATTATAATCCTTGAGTTTTGACCTAGTAAAAGACAATTATACTCCATATGATTTCACAAAATACGAGTTTGTATTTAATAACTCACGACCAACCCCATGTCTTTTTTGGTCATTTCGATAACAATAATGGATTATAATCCGCCCATTCGTCAAACACGTTATTGTTGAAATCAGATTATGATCCACCAAGTTTACAAACACTCTGGAGTCTGGATTAATCCACTTTAATTATTTCCATTTAAAGATAGTAACCCAAGTTGATTACAGTCGAAAATTCCCAAACATGCTCCCAATGGTTTTAAATTTCTTGCTTATGTGTCTATCCTTGGGTCTTATTATTATAGGATTTTAGTCTATTTTTTGATCCTTCAATTTTTGTATTCCCTTCACAAGTGGTTCATGTGCTTCTCCTCCCCTCGTTTGCTTCTGTGTGCATGAAGTCCTGTGATATGGGAGATATAGCTTGAGAGGACATATAAATTTTGTGCATTTAGGCTGTATTACCTGGGTACTGCTATCAAGATGTCGTACCCCATTGCCCGGCACATACCCATACTGAAACTTCATGGACACACATTGGATATATTTATACATTTATTCGAAAATGTAATCCATTATATGATGTATTTTATACTTAAACATGTGTTATACACTTCTTGGATGTATATCCTACAATTCATATCCATTTCTTGAAACTAGTTACACATGGTCGGGTTTGTTTCAGTCCATAGCCAAGTTCAAAGCTATAGCTTAAAAGCCCGTTTGAGTGTAGTTCGAAAAAAGGGTAGTTTCTAATTTATAATAATCAACATAGTAAAAGGAACTTGACAGTATGATATGAATTTTAATATCAGTAAGATATGAATTGGAAATAACAATGATATCATGTAAATTACTAATTTCAGTTTATATGTGGCTGTATCCTGTACCTTACATTTAACATATGTATTACTGCTTAATAATACAAGTCAATATGGACCAAATTTAAAGTTCAAACTTGAGGTTGAGGGATCAGATTTGAACCTGGAATTGGGTAAAAACACAGATCTGAAGCTATTTACTGTGAGATCAGGTTAAGAAAGACCTACCTGAATCTGACCAACCGTCTCCTTAGTAAATGGTGAGGATGTTGGTCATATCAACAATTACCAAACTCTTACCCTTTCTAATCAAAGGATTTAGCAAGTGGATTTTCTATATTTCTAGTAGGGGGTTACAGAAATTGATAAATTTACTATATTAGGAATGCTAAGGCAGGAACCTGAGCATGTCCTGAATGCAAGGGGTTCTTAGCTGCTTAGATTACTTGCACTTGGCTGTTTCTTCTTGTTTGTCGCTTGAATACTTTTTCTTCTTACACCCTTTCTTGAACTGCTTTCATTGTACTGGAAGGACTCTTGGATTTGATTTGTCTTATCAATAGTGATGTTTTTTATTCTGTTTCTTATGGGAAAATCAATGCTTGTCGCATGGTTAGTTTCTTTCATGCTGGTGTATCTTTCTGCCATGACAACACTAACAAAATAAATCATAAATCTCCTGTTGTTTCTATTCCTGCTAGGTTATGTCAAAATGATTTCTTTTATATATTATTGACGAGTTACCATACTGGGGATATTTGTGTTCAACAGCTTACACAAGTTTATGATTTGACGAACTATCGATTCTGCATGATCTGATAACCATGTGGCTAGTAATTTCTGTAGATCTTGTAATTTGTTATTGGAAGAAACTCATTCAGATTTACTGGCCGATACTTTGGCTCACAGGAAGGTCCTCGCACAATGGTGGGCATTGCAACCTTTGATTCGTCTATTCATTTCTACAATCTGAAACGAGTTCTTCAGCAGGTATGAAATTTAATTTTATTGTTGTTATCCATTACTTGCTATATGTATTGACTGTATTTGGTATGACAATAGAGACGACTCATACCATTATTCTTGTTCTGACTTAATGAGTTTTAAAATGCGTCTTTTTTAAGGTTCTTCATTAAAGCGGAGTGTTGCCATCCATGCTTGTCTATCAAGGATGGAAAAAAGTCCTCCCCTCATAGAAAATATTTATCACATCAGTGAGAGTTAAACAAAATTAACCCTAACGTGTCATGCGGTATCATTTTTCATGACTCATGGATTTTCACCGTTATCCACGTTTTCTCCTAGATTCATTAAGTGGAAGGTAAAACTAGGGATTTGAAGATTCTCCGTCGACAAAGCAAGGTGACTTGAAGTGATACGATTGTTGCAGTGAATTTTGCCTTCTAATGTTGTCAGGTGAACTGAAGTGATAGGATCCTTGCTAAGAGTTTAGTCTTCTAATGTTGTCTTCTTGTCTGTTAGGACATAGACATCATAAGAATATGCAATTACCTGTTGGCTTTCACACATATGTAAACCTTACAAGGAATTAAGGGGTACTGCATATAATTTTATCTGTGGATTGCACATGTTTTGTTTTGACTCTTATTCTTTTTGCAGCCTGTGATGCTTATCGTTCCTGATATACAAGATGTTTATACTCCGCTTCATTCTGACATAATTGTTCAACTTGCTGAGGTTTGTCCTGCACATTTTCCTACTGTTGATATTGTTCCATCTATATGCATTTGTTTTACACTTACGGAATAGGGTTTCATAATATCCTGCTTAGAGCATTTTTGTTGTCTTTTCTGAGGATTTAGTGCCGCGAACATCTGGAGCAGCTGCTTGACAGCATTCCCACCATGTTTGAAAGTAATAAAGTGGCTGAATCTGCATTTGGTGCAGCCATTAAGGTACTTATATTTTCCCAGGGTTGCCAAATACTTTTTGTTTTTTGCTGTCCATTTTCTTCTGTTATCCACAATAGTTGTTAGCATATTATTTGTCGTTACTGTGATCTTGAGTTACTGGATTGCTTAAGAACAAACATCGTACACCAAAGTGAGAAGTTTGGTTAACATTTTTGTATGATTGAATTGGAAAATCAAATGCTCCTCTGTTTATGTTATACCATTCAACTAATTATTATGTAGCATGCAACTTCCTGACAGCACTAGGCCATACAAGGTTTTAAGTAACTGTTAGTTCATCTTTTTAATTTTTTTTCGCTTACTGCCAGTTGTATATTTATTTTATAAATTTATTTCAGGCTTCTTTCTTGGCTATGAAGCCCACAGGAGGAAGGCTTCTTGTATTCCAGTCAGGCAAGTGTCTATGTATAGCTGGTTTTTATCTATTTAAGTGCAACAAGGGCAATTTTTCCTATTTAAGAGGCTTGTTATTAAGTTCTTTGGTGATGGTTCTCTACATATCTTATTACACTGGTTTTTTGCTGCAAGATTAGTTTTTATTGCTAGAGTGAAGCAGTTGCGATCACTAGCATCACTTATGCGAATATTACTATAATAGATTGCATAGCAGATATGACATATAAATAGACTATCAAACGGATATTTCAGCAATGGTATGTGCCTACACACAGTTCATTGTTAGCAGATCACTACACAGGGTTCTTGTTAATACTTCTGTTTGTTCCTGGTAGACAGTTGTTCCTTCTAAGTAATTTCTTAAAGGTTCGAAATTCTCTAATGAGGCTTTAAAAGGGAAGTTCTTTGCAGTGAGCGTCATCTGGTTTTCACCTCACCAATCACGTTTATTTTGTTATCCAGTTAAGTCCAAACTCGATTTTGAGCAGGTATGATTAAGGTCAGGTTCAGGTCATGCACCTCCCTGGCGAGACTCAAGCCTGTTAACCCTAATCTCTGAGATATGCCTTGAACAGGTGAAGACCTGAAACAGGCCACCATCGTCAGAACCTGACACACATTCGATAACCAAAATTAGTTGAACCTTGACACATATTCGTTAACCTAAAATGATGTTGAAACTTAAATTTATTGCTGGGCTTGGTTTTGGAGGGGTTGAACCATGGTGCTTCAATACTCATCTGTTTTGATGTGTCTTGACCCTTAGCAACTCTTTGGATATGACCCCAACTTTTGAAGTTATAAAATATAAGGCTTAACAATTACATCGGTCTTGAAGATCTTCATGCAAAGTCTTAGATCTTTTTGACACACGCATGCTCATGCACCCGCAAAACAGCACAATATTTATATCAAAATTCCAAAAGGTTTCTGTGTTGGACACTCCAGGGCACCTCTGTCTAGTGTCGATGTTGACATGGGTTTAACCTAGTGCAGTTTAAGGTTGAGTTCTGTACTGAACAAAACAGGCTTATGACGCATCCTCAACCTTCACCATGTTGAAGACTTGGAGAAAATGAGCTTAAGTGAGGCATCCTCAACCTCCATCATGTTTAAGTAATCAGAGTCTTAATACTTAAGTCGCAAGCTGCTACATGAGCTGACAAGCCACATTGGAGCATTGTTAAGTTTTGATTTGTTCAGGGGAATGTCGTAGTAGGATAAACTCAGACTGCTGTTGATGATGTGACATTTAGAATTGGTATCCAATAAACTTTCTGTAAAAATGTAGTATGAAGTATTAGATTAAAATGATGCAGGTGGGTGATAATTCCATCAGACTTCATTTTCAGAGTGAGTGATCCAAATTGCAGGTGCATTCCAAGTTTTAAGCTGTAGCCAGATTATGCAAGCTGAACTTGTAGTATAGATGCAACATATGCTGTGTTGTGTAACTGAAATAACTGGGTAGAAATTTATGTTGTATGGATATGTAGGGTCTGATTTTGCTTATGTATACCAAGTGTAGGATCGCGACCCTTAAGAATAGAGTGTGCTCTTATAAAAATCTGCGGAAGCTTTACACTTAAACACTAGAGAGTGAGTTTGCAAAGTAGATTATAAATTGTAAAGAAAGAATGACAATCTCAGAAAGTGAACATCACAAACACAAGAATGTATACTGGTTCCACCTCTCCGGTGTACATCCAGTCCCCAAGCAAATCCCGCTTGAGAGTTTCCACTATGATTTTGAAACCTTACAAAATCAAAAGCAAACCTGACCAATTTACAAGACCATGCAAATTGCAAACCCAATTGACAACACCATGTCAATTGTAAACCGACCTCTAGATCAAGAGATCAACCCCTCTCATAAACCGAGAGAACATTTCTTTGAAGCAATGTACAATTTCAATCCTATAAGCCTTGATGTGGATGTGAACGTGTAACAGTGGATTATCAATCTTTTTAACTCTCTGAATCTGAATCCCTAAACAACCTCTAAGAATGATAGGAACAAAGGTAATATCAGAAACTCTCTGTTATGAAAAAACAGATCGAAAAACTAAAAGTTTAGAGAGTTAATTTGCACAATATGTGAATCTTACAAGTGCAAAACTTGGTGCTTGTTTTATGCTGTTTAAACCTATTTATAGCCTCTGAAATGACATAATTTTAAACCCAATTAACGTCCACAAAATGGTTATAAACAGTCACTTATTCAAAACCTGAAATCTGGAAAAAACTATATCTGTAGTCGACTACAAGTCATAGTAGTCGACTACGCTGAGTCTAAACCGACTCTGTGAAGTAAAAAAAATTGCTTATTAGTTGACTACAAGACATAGTAGTCGACTACACTGTAAACTCACAGATTTTAGAATTCTATTTTCAGTATTTTGGCTGTAATTTTCTCATCCGACTTCGGAATAAGGTTATTTAAGATTTGTTGGAAAGCTGTTGAAGAGACCTATAACTTTGGTCTTTTGAGTTTTTCCAGATTCGAACTGCTAAGGGGTATAAATAAAATGTTTTAAGACTCACTCAGTATCTATAAACTCTAATGGCTAACATAGGGGATTTCTATTGTTAACCAACACACTAAGCATGTGTTAGTGTATTCTAACACTATGTGTGTGCATATGTGTGAGTGATCAAGGTTTGTATAAATTTCTAAGCAAAAAAAATATAAAATTACATTTTGACAATAAAGTATATCTTCTTTTTTGTTTCATTTTGCCTTGAACTCATCTATGTCTTGAGTATCTCTTTGAATATAATTGTTGATATAGCTTTGATACTGCAAAACAAATGTTAGCACATAATACACATAACATATAATATTTGTTATCATCAAAACAAACTAATCAAAACAAACTAATCTTGGGGTCAAGATTCCTAACAAGATACAGATGAATGTTCTTAGCTGTTCAATGTAAAATTATATATTAATTTAACTTTTGGAGTGAAAGTGCTTTAAAACCTTCTTTTTTATTTTTTTACTTTTGTTTGGATTAACCAATGTTTTAAATGTCGGTCGACATATCGGACATGTCGGCCGACATGTCGGTTCGAGGGCTTGAGCGACACGACATGAGCGTTTTCAACTCGTATGTCGGTTTTTAGGGCCATATCGGGCATATCGGCTGATTTTTCAGCTTTGAAAAATCGGCTGATATTGCCCTTTTTTAGATCTATTTTTTGTTATCGGGTTTGGGTTTAGTGATAAAAATCCAATCCCGTTTGACCCGTTCTCATGTTTAAGGGTTTCTTATGAATCCGATAGAAAGAAAAGAGAAAAATTAAGGCTACAAGCTTGCAGCGGACATGAGAACCCATCACGCCTTTCGTGAACGACGACGCTCTTCCCTCACCTCCATCTCGGCCTCCCGTCGCCCATTTGAATTTAGGAATGTTTATATTACATTTAGGACATGATATACATATGTGCACCACCTGATATGGCAATCCGATATTTAGTCCATGTTCCCCGATATATCCCCGATTTTCACTATCCGACATGGATTTCAGTCGTCCGACATGAACCCGACATCCGACATTTAAAACCTTGGGATTAACTGTGGTATAAGAATAAGTCTTAACATGAATTCTTAAGTGAGCACTGCTCATTAATTTATAAAATAAGCAAATCATGAGTACAAAATATACCATTTCTCAGATAAGCTACCTTAGAGTTTAGATGTGATATCTGGTGGAGCTCATATTTTTAGTTGTGTGGTGCCATTGTTTAATAATCCAATGTTAAGGAAATGTCGGAAAGAATAATTTCTAATGTGAAGGCTGATATGGGGGATGTATCAGAGATATGTAATAAATATCAGCGACGCATATCAGATAATGTCTATGTACATATCGTTAAGACACCAACGAATTGAACTATGAAGAAAGATGATATCTTTTGCAAAACGTTTACCGAAGAATTTGGTCTAAATTATGCTCTAATTCTTCTTCGCAATTATTTACATAAGTAGATATTTACTTGGGGTAAGACCTTAATTAAACCATAAAATCCAAAACAAAATTTTCAGACAAATAAAATCCCGAATCGATATTGCAACATTTTAGTCAATTTTTTTAAGGATGGAATGTCACCTGTTATATCGTGAAATTCATGATATATCAGTAAAATATTGTCAAAAAGCGCTAAAGGATATTGAGACCGTCTTGTTTGCAGTAAACCTTATAAAAGGATATATTAGGGATTTTTAAAACAAAGATTGGTCCTAGTTCTCCAAATTGCCTATAAAAAAGGAAGACTTTTGAATTGATGGGGGAGAGGTATCTTTATCGGGTAGCAAAAGTGCAGAACAGGTTGCTGACTAGCATATTTTCAACAATGATCTTTTAAGGTGACAAGCTGCGAAACTGATACAAGTGGTCATGTTGAAAAGTTAATGGAACACATTAACATGGCTAAGCATATGAGAGAGGAATGAAAAGCTAGTGAGCCACAGTTGAGCTGATTCGTTCAGGTGTAGCTAATGTAAGACCTACAACAACCTGGAAGCCAGGACAATAGTCCCTCTAAATTATCACTGTTTAAATCTTAATAGTGTAGTTCTGCGAATTTGAACAAATGATATGTGAAATACTGCATTAGCAGAAGGAATTCTGTAGAAACATCTTTCCCTTTATGTGTGTAAATAATTGAAATTGGCCTAACTATAGGCTTAAACAATAATGATAACCAAGAAACACTTATAATGCAAAAGTGCAGGTAGTTCAATCGAAGTCATTGTAACAAGTTGGGGAGTGGTTATGAGAAAGACACAAGGTTCTTTGTTCCTGTGCAGATTTGAAGGTCAAAGTAGTTTATCTAGTATAGTTGGTGTATCTAAGGTGTATGAGTCATGCAAGTTGTGTGGGTATTAGTTGATTGACTGAAAATTTGGTGGATACATCAAGAAAGATGGACATAGCCTTGTAAGCAAAGTAGTGGAGCTTTGTCTTAGAGGAGAATTTTTGGAGGGAAGTGAAGTACTAAAACCTTTTTGTTAATTCTATTTTTTCGGAGAAACATCTTTTATAATCCAATGTACTAAGTTTGCTAACGTAATCAAATGATCGAAAAATAACATCACAGCTTGTAGTATCTATGTTTAAAATGTCCTTGTTTTGAAAGCCCACCAACGAACATGGTATTTACAAAATTACATGTGATACTAAACTTATTCATTCACAACAATAAGAAAAAAAACACGGAATTAAGAAATGTCAAAGAGCATAATTGCGATTATGAACTTCTGCTGTAGTTACAATAAATTTATTGTTAGCTGTGGCCATTATGTCTGGGGGATCAATTTGTGAAAGAGGATAGAAGAAACTAAAAGAGACAATCAGAAGTGAGATAAGGTGATGTAGGAAAAGACACTAATGGAATACAATGCAATATGAAATCAATCCATCTACTATGTAAGAACAAGCCTAAGCACTAGCTGAATGAACGCCCTCTATATGCTAGGTACTTATATGGAAATGCAGTCTTAAGTAGTGTAATGAATAGTTGGGCAATGAGATCCAATCTATAATAATATTAAAAAATAACTACAAGGTTATAGGATTAAAGAATTACTAATGAAAGTCACAATTAAATTATGGTTCTTCCAAGGTTATTAGGATTCACAGCCAATTGTATAACCCTGCATAGTGCCTGATAATGAATTGACTCTTGAGCAATTTTTTGTTATTCTCACATGGCTTATGATAGTCAAGAAGGTCAACCCATCACAAACAAAAAGTGAACTTAATCCACGGTGGTCATAGCATGTTAGAATCAATAAGAAAGGGGTCGACAGGTTGAAAATGGATCAGAGATGTCAGAAGATTGTAGATGGTGGAGAAGCCTACGGCATTGATGAGATCTGTTTGAGGCTGTGAGAGTATGACATGCTGTCAAACTTCGTTGGTATCAAAGTCAGAAACAAACAAGGTAATGGATTTGTGGGGATCAATTTTTTTTGTTGTGAGCAGAAATTTCCAAGCATAAGATGTTTTGTTGTGGCTGGAAAGTTAAAAATATGCTTGTAGCATTAATTTCTGCAACAGTTATAACAAAAATTTGACGAACATGTCAGATAGGATATGATTGGAGAGCTAGATATGAGAAAATCACTTCTTATAATTAAGGATATGCTCCAAGGCAATCAGAAACAAGATATGTTGCTGGACTTCTGGAACCTTATCCTATCGAATAGTACTGTTGTATACATTAAAAAAAAATTTATACTGGAAACAAGCCTACTCTTATAAATAAGTATAACGATTTTCATGTATATCACTATATCATTTACAACTGGTTAGAATTGTAGGGAATTACTAAAATCTTTTGTCTGCTAAATTCGTGTGTTTTCCTAATATTAGGATCTCTTTTGGTATGTGAATTAATGTTCCTTTTAAAAGTACATATCAGTTCAGAAGTTTTTCCTCATGTCGGGAAAGGAATATCTGGGGCCTTTTCAAGGTAAAACATTATAAGATGGTGGCTTCAGGTGGAATTGGTGTGAATTTTTCTGTTCAAAGGGTCTTCTTCAAATTTGCTTTTTGGCTGAATGATGAGGAAAATTTTCTCATTTTGTTTGTTACGCAAATGGTTCCTAACTCTTTTCTTTGACTTTGTCATTACAAATAGAGATGCTAAAAGCTTTATCCAATAGGACCACAGATATTGTTCGAGTGAACCACACTAAAGTGAGCTTGTAAGTCTGCCTTTGCTTGATTTAGAACATAGTTTTTCTACATCTTTGGGGTGAAAAAGAAAATATGGAAATGCGTGCATTGACAGTAAATATGACCCTATTGAATAATTTGTAATCCAGATAGTGGTTGAAGTTAAAGACCATGTCCATGACTACACATTCTTGTTCAAGCTTGTTCTTAATTTGAACTAAGATTAAAGTTTAATGCTTGTAATTTGTGTCAAAGGGGTGTTTAAAAAGTGTCAGAAATGTATCTGACAAGTAACAAAGAGCAGTTTGAGTTTGAAATATAAGTTAAAGACAGTTTTGAAAGTGCACTATGTGTTCAAGGAGTGTGTGCAAGAAGTACCTTAGAAATATTGAATTTGATGTGTCCAACACTAATGTACTGCTGATACCTCCTGATGCTTGACTTTTTATTATTCACATAGCTTCAATTGCTCTGTAAAACCAATTTGCATAAATTTTTTGGCCGTTGACTATCTATCTTCCTGGTTTCTTTTGCATAATTATCTTCTGCAACAGATTTTTCACTCTTTCTCATGATTTTAGCACAACAGGCTCTAATTTAGTTTGTTCTCATGATAAATTACTCTGGGGGTACAAAGTGTGGCAGGACAATTTTCTACTCGTATATCTTTTTTAAAATCCAAGCAGTCCTCTTCATTGGGAGAAATGTAGATGCACCTTTCCTTCTTGACATATTCGAACTTAATCACAAAGTGAATAATTCGTCAAGTTATTTTATGTACTTTATAAGTTAGTGTTGGAAATTTATCGCAATTTGTGATATTCTATATCATTTAGTTCACAGAGTTTGGATATGTATCTTTAAAAAGAAATCATTTAGTTCACAGAGTTTGGATATTTTTTTTAAAATAATCATCTTAGGATAATTACATTGTCTTTCTTTCAGTATTGCCGTCTATTGGAATTGGATCCCTTTCTTCACGGGAAACTGATGGACGAACAAATATCAGTTCCGGAGAAAAGGTACGCCTAAAATTTGTTAAAATATGCCCCTCCATTATCTTTTGAAACTATTATAAATCTTACACAGATGCCAGTGTATTATAAATTTTACACAGATGCAAGTGCGTTTTATAATGATAATATCCTCCACTTGTACTTCAGGAGGCTCATAAATTGCTCCAGCCTGCAGACAAGGCTTTGAAAACTATGGCAATAGAGTTTGCTGAGTATCAGGTAACAGGCCCAAACTCACTATATTGTTTCCAGATGACAATAGACTAAATCTGAATTTACACCTTTTTAAAATGCAAAAATGGCACTCTTATATGGGAATAAGTATTTTTTCCCCTCATATGGGAATGCTGAGTTTGTTTATGATATTATTACCAGGTTTGCGTTGATATCTTCATTACTGCTCAGACATATGTTGACATTGCTTCCATCTCCACCGTACCGAGAACTACTGGAGGACAGGTATAGTGTCCTCAACTAAATAATGCAGTTACATTCTGAAGATGCTGCGAAAACTATGGAAGCAGTATATGTTAATTTGGTGTTTAATGCTTTTATTTTCTGCTCTTTGGTACCTTCCTCTTTCTCGCTTTCAAAATCTGACAAATTCAAAATGAAGCATGTAAAAGTTTTTTTGCATGGCCACTTCTAGCCTAGTGATATCTATTCAATGTGGAATAAGAAAAGGCCAAGAAGGGTGCCTTGGTGGCCTCTTTAATGCTCCCACATTCAAGGTCCAAATTTAAACATATTCAGAGTGAAGCACATAAAACCTTTTTTCCATTGTCACTTTCAAACGAGTGATATTTATTCAGCGCCAAAATAAAAAAGGCCGAGAAGGGTGCCTAGATGGCCTCTTAAATGTCCCACATCCAAGGCGCTTCTGTTATGTGGCAATTTGGCACCGGGGATGGGTTTTTTTTTGTGGGGAGGTGGGGGGGGGGGGGGGGGGGGTTTGGCAGTTTTGAGTTTGAGGGGAGGGGCTCGAACATCCCTGTAGCTTGCAATCTCCAGCATAGCCTATTATGAAACGTTAATAGTTAGGAACATAGGATCTAGTTTATTGTAGAACCGTGGCTTTCACTCTGAGTCATTCACTTAAGTTGGAAATATGTCAGCTCTTGGACATGTTTGCGATGAAGATATAACAAGATAGTTGCAGTGCGACAGGTACTAGTATCTAGTAGTTGTAGGGGTGATGACTGATATGGAGTCTTCCATAGTTCCATGGCTGGTGCAAGATGCATATTTCCAGCTCGTAGTAAGATGCGATAAAATACTAGTAATTAAGGGTTTTGATAAATGATGACTGATGTGGAGTCTTTTTTGGATGCTGTAAAATGCATGTTCCCAACTCTTCATAAGATGCTAGTGGAAAATCACGCTATGTGCGTGAGAGAAGGATTATGCAGTTCTGATAATTCCTTAAAAATACATAATATCATTACCCTATCAGCAGTGATATTAATAAGCATATATCATATGTAATGATGCTAATCCTCATTACTCTTCCTTTGTTAAGTACTAATCATAGAGGTGATCAGCTAATATAAGCCATACAAATCCTAAGCTGCTTTAGTCCCGTTTTAATCTTTTGATGGTACGAATGTGTTCTTAAGTTGATTAAGAAATTGATGAGAAGTCAATTTGTCTTAGGTGATGTGACAAGGGATTTAGGTTTAGCAAAAGATGATAAAGAAGTATAGGTGGTGAATCAATGGTTGGCGTTCTTGTGTCACTGTTTGCCCGAGGCGAAGCATGTGTCTGGGTCAATGCCCACAGTGAGATTCAAAGTTGAGTACGTCATATATTTGTATTTTAACCAGTTTTGGACTGAGAGATTTAAGACATCAAGCAGTAACAGATGCTAAAAAGAACCAACAGCTGAGTGCACATCCCCAGATCATGTCGGACTATGATCTGAGTTACTCTCCTGTTCAGATATACTTGGATACTTATTTCACTGGTATACACAATATAAACTACATCTCGATTTAACTGCCAGCTTGCTTCAGTAGAGAATGCTGTGGCAATATGGAGGAAAAGCCATTAAATCCAGGTGGTATATGGTTGACGTATATCCTGGAAGAAGAGGGATACCAAACTTCTTGGGAAGAAAATACTCACATATGTCTTATATTTGAGAGTTCTTAGAAACCTCTCAAACTAGAATTAGAATTCGACTATTATTTTTGACTTATTCATAGAGTTTTTCCCTTCTCCAATCCTATATTTAATTCCTGCAC
Source organism: Asparagus kiusianus (assembly GCA_022839385.1). NCBI lineage: Eukaryota > Viridiplantae > Streptophyta > Magnoliopsida > Asparagales > Asparagaceae > Asparagus > Asparagus kiusianus. Next base: position 231,153 of record BQKN01064331.1, read on the forward strand.
GTAATCTGTACCCACAGCTAATGTTTCTTCCCTTTATTTTAGTGCTAAAAATGCTGTTCTTCAGTGGGACCTACTCTATTTTATATCTTGCAGGTGTACTATTACTACCCATTTTCTGCTCTTTCTGATTCTGCTAAGCTCTACAATGATCTTAGATGGAACATTAGTAGACCTCAAGGGTTTGAGGCTGTGATGCGGGTTCGATGCAGCCAGGTTGGTTTTCTATGATCTCAGCTTATTTCCTCACCCTGATTCTTATTTGTGTGACGAGAGTTCTTCATTCTTCCTCATTATCCCCACGTCTTAACAATTGTTAATTTTTAGGGTCTTCAAGTTCAAGAATACTCGGGAAACTTCTGCAAGCGAATTCCAACTGACATTGACCTTCCTGCAGTTAGTACTCTCATGCCATACCTTTATTGATTATTATTCTTTATAAGGCTTTCTTTCTTTCTTTTGACTGTAATCCTCAAATAACTGCATGATTGATCTACGCTATTGTCATTAATGGAAAGATAAACTGCTATTTGGGGGCAGACATAGGAGATAGTTTGGTGACGATATTTTAGAGCGTTGTAGTACCATCTAGATATAAAAGAAAGTTTGTTTAATGACGATAGAAACTTGATGAACAGTAACCTTCTCAAACGTCTTTGTTAACCTCATCCAGCTAAATCTTGTAAGTGAAGCTAAAGAAGATTTATCATTGCATTTCATTTTTCTTTGTTATTACTAGTGTGCACCACGTGCAAAGCACGACCCTCTTTTTTTATTCCCGCTGTAGAAATTCTTTTTTTAAACACTCCAGTATTTTTTTGTTAAATGCTACAATATTTTTTAAAATGGCACAATATTCTGTTTGTGTGCTACAGTGATATCGCTATGGTAATTCCATGTATTATTTACTGCAACATGAATAGTGAATATTTGAATCCTCCTATAAGTATAGAGGAGTAGATTACTTATTATTCATTTGGCTGATGTTATCATATCCATCCATCCAACTTTGTACTAGTATGTTTTCTGCAACCTTTTCCACCGGCCATCAATCAATGCCTTTCTCCTGTTGGCTATTCTTAGGAAAATCCTGTTGGCTATTCTTAGGAAAATGTTTCATTTGAATTTGACTTTCTTTGAATTCCATATTTTGTTTAATGTTATTGTTGAAGGAAGAATAATGGATATAAAATAATAATAAATGTTTAAAGATATATGGGAAATAAAAGCTATTCTTGAAGGAAGAATAACATGGTACAAAAATAAATGCTTGAAGACATGGGAAATAAAAGTTATCTTTAGTGATCTTTAGATTTTCTCTATTTCAACATGGTCAGCAGAAGCAATTCTATTAGTTAGACAATTAAAAGAAAAGACTTATTTCATCGATGTAATGTCAAGTAGTGCTACCTCTCTTATTGAAATGTTAACTATATTATTTCTCTTAGGAACACTGTTTTAACGTCTTCCTGGTGTTTTTTTTCTCTCTTTCCCTTCCTGAATAAATTATCTGGAATTCTAAAAGATTCCATTAAAAGCTCAAACTGTGCAAGGGGAGAAACTTTTCTTGTCTTCATTACTGTGCCATTCTCTTTATATATCTTTATTTGTGGCGGTCATCTTGCTGTAGCGCAGGGTGTTTTCGATACTCTCTAGCCAATAGTTTCACCCCTCTTATTATCAAGAGGTTTATATTAACACTTTCTCTAGCACTTTTCTTTTTTACGAGAACTATTGGATGTTCTCTTGGTTGCATAAGCCCAAACTAATGACAAAGAATGTACACTGAACCCAAATTTGCAAGCCGTAACTAGAACTTGTATAATCCTCTAGATGATTCATCACAGATTTTTGAATCAATATAATATTGAATTATTAATTCATTCTAGACAAGTAAAAGACAAGATAAAATTTGAGAAAATAAATTCTGTAGTTGGTTCTTATTAAATATTGGCTTCCCTTAGCTTGTTCAATAATGTCAAAGGAGTCTAAGGTCTATGATGATTTGAATCTATGCAACAATTTAGTTCAAACCCCCTACATGGTTAAAGTCAATAAAATAAAGACGGTTCGTTAAGATATCCCTATATAATATGATCTATTGGACCAAACTAGAAGGATAAAGAGACAAGACCAACCAACCACTGAACTCTATTAATAACTAATTTCTAATTGATTAGATTTTTATTGTGGATGCAAAAGGATTACTTTTCAGCATTGCAAACTTGGGTTATTAGCATGTAAAAATTTAAATTTAAAGGGTATTCTTTCGGTTATATTGAATAATTCATAGCTTAATCACAAGCTCTGCATTTCTTTTTTTCTTTTAGTGTTTCTCCAATGTAAAATGATAAAACTAAACTATTGTACTTCGGATCTTCTATAGGCAACCAAGGAGTCAGACTTGACACCTAGAGCCTGGGTGGCTAGCTGGGACACTAGGTGATTTTTTATTATTATAATAATTAATAATAAATGCCAATTGCATAGAAAGTGCTAGGCGTCATTAGGCACCGGACTAACACCTAGCGCCTTACAAATACTTTCTATGTTAATTGGTGGCAGAGGAAGTTTTACTAAAGGTCAGAGGAGGTGTTCATAGATAGTGGAAATGTCCGAAGGACTCCAGTGAAGGTTGAAGGACGTTGAGGCTACAGCAGGAGAAATCAAGACTAAGACCTAAGCCTTGCAGTCCGGGTAAGCGGCCCACACACCCTTAGGTGCTCTCAAACCCTAAGATGCTAGCCAAGGTATCTCCTAGACCTAGGCGGCGCCTAGGTGGGCTTGGTGCTTGCTTTTTAAAATATGACTGTAGTTAACATAGGCAATGTTGACCAACTTCAGATCAAATCAGCATGCTGAATATCCAACATATGACCTCTAACAAACTTCAGTATCCCCAGTACTTCCCAGCTTGGGCCGAATGACTATGCCACTGGCAGCGATAGTAGCTAAATAAACTGGAAGGGGAAAGCTTGATGATTGAAGGGAAATAGATTATTTTACTCAGAATTCAGAAATGCTTCTCTTTTTGTTTTTTCTTTAATTTTTTTTATGTTTACAAATATACTTGTGTATATGTGATAAATAGATTTTAGGTTATAATTGCATCAGTAGTAGCGGTTGTGGTGGTGCCATGGTGGTGTTGGTTGGTAGTAGTAACAACATTACCATAAATTTTAGATTACAATAGTAAGTGATAGTAGTGGTTGGATGGTGGTGTTGGTAGTTAGTAGCAGTGTTGTAAATAGCGGCCAATAGCGGGGCTATAGCGGCGAGAATAGCGGTCGCGGCCCTTCAGCGCTACACGTAGGGGTTTCGCGGCTGGCTTAAGCGGGAAAATCCGCTGTTCATTCGAATAGCGCGTAAAAGCGGATTTTAGCGGGTTGAAAGCGGGTTTTCGTGGTTAAAAGCGGATTTTCGCGGTTAAAAGCGGATTTTTGTTGTTAAAAGCGGCTAAACCCGCTATCACACATATTATGATGCTATATTTCTTGAATTTCTTCATAGTTTCATTCATACAACAAGCTTATTAATTGTTATTTATTGATAATACAAGAAATTTACAACTAACTGAATTTTTAGATTTTTTTATGAATTTTCTTATTATTTAGGATATTTAAATATATTTAAATTTGACCGTTATTTGACTGTGCGTTATTTGCCGCAATTTCGCCGCAATAGCCCGATATAGCCTTAGCGGTACTTTACCGCGACGCGCCGCGATCCGCTATCAGCAACCTTGGTTAGTAGTGATATCATTACCATTTAAATGTCTTTTAGTGTGTGTGTGTGTATTTCTAATATTGGTAGCCTAAATTAGTTAAATGCTAATAAATGACGTCTGATTTAACCGTGACGTGCTTCTCATCT